>CM067306.1:28987856-29379116 GCA_034231615.1 Meghimatium bilineatum
AATGGAGCAAACAATGGGTGCGAGACCTGGACTTTAGACAAGACAATATCAAGAAGGATACATTTATTTAAAATGAAGTTCTATAGAAAGATCCTACGAATATTATGGACAGAGAAAAATAACGTTGACATTATGATATTGATAAAACTAAATAAAGGAAAGCTTCTAAATACTGTACCATCATAACAATGATGCTAAGATATTTTTGACACTTAACGAGAGAGACATGATGGCATCGAAAGACTGATTCTGGTGGGCGTGATGCCAGGTAAGAGATGAAGATTAAGACTAAGAAGGCGATGAACCAGCGACATCGAAGAATGTATGATCATATCTCTCGTCAATGCAGGACTGCTTGCCGGGACAGAAGCCATTAGAGTATTCACGACGAAGACAACGTTCTGGGAAAAATGTCACGTGATTTTATATATATATATATATATATATATATATATATATATATATATATATATATATATATATATATAGGAGATTCGTATAATTCGTCTGTAACAGTTGTATTCTTACCATAGATATGTAATCGTATCTCCACCTCCGCAGCGAGTGTCAAACTCTCACAACTATTTAACACAACAGAAACACTAGAGAGTTAGTTATAAAGTTGATTTTAACTGATGGCGTATTCCAAATTAAGTTTAGCCTTGACATAGAAGCTAAAGCGAGCTGTATATGTTTGCACTCAAATATTTCAACACGCAATTGGTAGTATTATCCTATTCAGGACGTGGCTACTAACAGCAGTTTTTGGCTGTAGTGATTTTCTAGGCAATATAAATACGTTCAGTAGTTTGCTAGTGCTTTCTGAACGGTCCGGATGCAGAATTGCCTGTGGCGGGGATCGAACTCGGTACCTTGACTGTTACAGAGCCGGACTTACAATACACACAAAGATTACATGTGTTATTATATTCATGATACACAAGGTGTGAATATCTCTCAGTAATATTTATCATTTATGAAGACGATATTATTGACCAATAGATAATGTTTGGCAATCCGATAGGTGCTCAATCTCCTTCAGTCCCCATCGAGGCCAACTCCTTGAAGTGGAAATGGGACGTCATCCAGCCATAAGAGGCGGGAAACTAAGATTGGTCGGGCCATTCCTGACATCGAACAGGACTTCATGCCTGCCCAAGCAATCACTGGTGCTTAGGTAGAAGGTGTGTCACACGGAGAAGGATCACCAGCAACCCTGGTATCACACAACACGACTAGATAACATGTCTTCACAACATTAACAACAAATTAATCTCCCGCAGTAGATACCCGGATGTTGCTTGCTTGATGGCTCCCGTTGCTAGAGATGTACAAACATAAGCTGCCTTCTGCCTCGTAGTTTTACTAAAAGAAGTAACATCTGTGAATTTATAACAGCAGGTAACAGACTGCACGAACACAATAAGAATGATGAGGCTGGTAAACCCACACAGAGTGGGTGTGGTCAGTAGCCATTATACGCAACGACATCTTAAGTAAGAGATTGGATCACTTATAGAGGGTTGAACTATGTGTAAGGAGTATTATTTGTTGACTGACTATAATCATAACACGATGAGATTGTTTAACTTATTTTACATGAGTGATGGAAGTTTGTTCCTACTACCTTCAAATATTTAGAGCTTGAGAACCTATTATGAGGTAATCAGGCCGGCCAACTTTATCGCTCCGAACCTTGTCATGACGTCACACATGAAACTTGCCGTTATGTGGACCTGCACCGATCTGCACTCACATTTGATGTGCGTTCAAATGTTTTTGAAGACATCCTACGACTTCACAGATGGTCAGGAAGCAGATTAGTGTAAAATGTGATACACATAGCTCCATGTTTCACGCATCTATGGAGAACTTGCCGCGTTCCCATTAGCACTAACCCCTTCTTGGCTCTATAGCTTAGTTCAAAGGACAAGGTTCTGCTAATATACATGCAAATTTGCAGAAGAGCAACAGATATAAGATGTAACAAATGTTCTGTTGAATTCACAATTGACTGCCTTAGGGTCTACCCTCCTGATTTTCTGTAGTGGTTTACTCAATCTAAGGCACTATTGCGTACAGAGTCCTCCGTCGGTTTCTATTTTTCAACGATAATAACTAGTGAGGACCAATATTTTTTTAGCATATTTCAACTTCTCATCCTTAGTTCACGTGACAGTTTAAGTTATAAATTGCACATCGATACTTCTAGCATTTTTTTCACAATGGATATCATCATCAGATAGCATATCCTAAACAGGATGTAGCAGTCATCACAGACTTTCGAAACTTCTGCTGATCTTAAGCCAGTCATCCTGCTTCTGTTACTGTCAGGTTCAGATGACCAGGTATCTCACATCCATTTCTTCTTGGTCTGCCTCTTGTTCGTCTTCCTGGCATCATCCCTCCAGTATGGTCTTCTTTAGGTTGTCATAGCGTTTGATATGGCCATATTATTGCAATTTTATGAAAAGAACCATGCTGTTTAGCCAGTTTTATTTTACATTCATTTCTCTCAGGTTGGCTCATTGGTGATCTTTTTGATCCATGTTATTCTGAGGATTTTTCTGTAATATTTTGTTTGAACTGCTGCTGCTATTTTATTTTTCACTTTGTTGGTGATTGTCCAGGATTCACGCCCATATATTGCCACTGGGAATATACTAGCTCTTAGGAATTTAGTTTTGTTGTTTTACAGCCGCTGAGCCATATGTTTTTCATTTGTATCACCTTCTTTGACACGACAGAGAGAAAGAGAGAGAGAGAAAGCGAGGAGGGAGGGCGAAGTAGATAAACAAAATGCATGGAGAAACAAACATGGGACACAATCACATTTTTTATTGACAGAGTAGCATACTTTGTAATAGTTACATCCCTTGTTACATAGCTTTAAAATAAATGTCAGCACACCGTGAGACTTCATAAACGTTTAATTCCAGAAATGAATCAAGGAGAATAACACAAAATCAGAAATATACAAATAATATTTTGTATTGTGATAAATACTCATAAATAAGAGATTCGCTAGACAAATAGTAACAGTCAATCACATTGATACATAATGATACTTTTTGAAGATGTGTCCGTGTCCGAATCTACTAGATTTCCAGCAGGTTTAGTCTCGAGAATGGAAATGCACTGTGTTACCGTTGTATTTGCGCCAATAGCCCGATACATCCGCCTTCGATGATATATTCATATCAAAAGACGAGTTATAAACCTACACAGAATCGGAACAGTCAGTTACCAGATGCTGAAGGGAAACTACACAGGAGATCGCAGCACATTTGCACTTTCGGAGTGTCACGTTGATGGTCCGACGTCTAAATCGAAAATGGGTTACACAATTTACCAATTCAGAGCACAGAGATTACGCCCGGCCTTGTTTTGACTCTAATCATGTAATATATGTAATATTTACGCTTCTAATATTTGTAATATTTCTATGCCATACTGCTTACAGCTGAATTCAATACTGTTGGCAGCTACAGACTTAAATATGAGGTATAAACAAAACACTAAATAAAACACATAATATATGAATAGATTATTCTGGAAGCCCCACGAGGAATAGTGGAATAGATTATTCTGGAAGCCCCACGAGGAACAGTTGAATAGATTATTCTGAAAGCCCCACCAGGAACAGTTGAAATGAAATTTTGAACTAAATTTCAAAATATCTCCTTATGCCCCCTTTCAAGCCTCAGTGGCCTCCAGGGTGACCATATGGACCATTTTGAGAACTACTGGGCTAAGGCTTAAAGCCAGTACCTTGCCTTCATCAGGTGATGAAGAAAAATAAAATCTCCAAAGATAAAATCGGTATGTAAAAAGTCCGCACGTGGAAAGTTTCACAAGTGATCCAAGAAGCAATATCAAATCCCTATTATACGATATGCGTGTATAGTGAGACGTTTTGTCGATACCTCACAGCATTTAATATTTATAGTGATTTTTGTACCAGTGGCGTAACGTGAATGTATAGAGTGGGGACGCCGAGTGACTTTTTTGTAGTAAGCAGGTAGCTCTGCCTTGTCCCCCCCCCCCTCCGTTTTCTTCCCCAGAAAAATATATTTACGACCCTATATAAATATTTCTAACATATGGGTGCGAGTCTTGGACAATAAACAAACTGGAATGGGGAAATTAGAGGCAGCAGAGATGTGGTTCTACAGAAGAACTGCCAGAAAAACTAATGTAGAGGTGTTGAAAGAGTTAAATGCGAAACAGACCTTAATCAACAATATAAGAAAAATACAGTCTTCTTTTTGTTTTAGCCACTTCATGAGACAGGCAGGTTTGGAGAACATAGTCACAACAGGCAAAATTGAAGGCAACAGAGACAGAGGGCGACAACGTGAGAAAATATTAGACAGTGTGACAACCTGGCACGGCAAGGAAACAAAAACGACATTGATACTGTGGACAGAGAGCTGTGGAGAGCGATGACCGCCTACGCCAGCTGGCATGGCACCTGATGATATAAATATTAGCTATTTTTAAAATACATATCTTATATAATCTTGTAAAATTGTTTAATCCGTTCACAGAAAACCTTCAAGATATTGTCCAAACGAATTTGGCTTATTGATTAACATATTTTTTGTTACATAGTAACACAGTTTCCTACACTGCAAAAAAAACACAACGCTATCTTTCCATGATGATGTCACATTTTAACAGATAGGGAATTTCCAGTTCTGAGAACTAATCATCATATTTATTTCTAAGTGCATGATTGTCTGAAGCCAGCGTCTTAACGAGCAAGTGACTTGTTATTAAACGATCAAAGGTCAGATCCTCAGTAGCTAATGAACGTTGCTGATATAAACGAAATCTTACACCGAATCGTTTTGGCGTCAAGGACAGATGCCTTTCAAAACAAGGATGAACCTGCTATTATCTATCTGTAATGTTTATAATAGATAACTAAATTTGCGTGAGCTATTTAAGTTACTGAATTATGGAAGGGGACGCCGAGTATTTTGAAAACGCCACTGGTTTTTACCACATCTGATGAGGATGCTTCTCATAATGTTGCATGGTGCTGAAAGTCGGAAACTTGGGTATAAAATACAGACCTGCTAACTCAACTCACTCCCCTACCACCACTGATCATACAAAATAATATAAGATTTCCATTGCTCTAAAGTCACGTAAGCCGACACAAACAAACAACATAAAATAAGTAAACAGGTTCAAACATTGGTCATTGAATGAGTAATACTTAGAATTATTTGTAAACATTTAAAGGGATATAACTACAATCATTTGTCGACATTCAAAGGGGAATAATTATACGTATATTTTTTATGTGTATACAAAGTGAGATTTCACTTTATTGTAATGTGTTATCCTTACAGCATGTGTTATGTATGTGTGTGATATTAAATCCATTCTAAGATTGTTCATTTAAGATGAGCTGTGAGTTACCATGGTTACCGTGTTTAAACTGTTTATCTTCTGTCCATGAGATTAAATGTTCAAATCTGACCGCGATTTTTATTTTACATGTCCATTTTTCAGAGGTTTATGTAGATTCTTGTTAATCTACGGAGAAACGTACTCTTAGCAACCCTTTTAATGTTTGGTTGGTTGGTTGCTGATCCAGCGGCATGAGCCCTTTTACCCAATGATAATTCCCTATGATCTATGAAAATGTTCTTGGTGAACCATATCTTCTTCTTCTGCGTTCGTTCTTAAACTCCTGCAGATTAGCAGGATGTAGTCCGGAGAACGGAATGCGTTGTGTCATGGTTTACAGCATTGCTGCGATCTCTGCGCCTTTCGGCCTGACACATCCGACTTTAGCATGGCTTTGGGTCACTGACCCTATATGGAATGGGACAGCCTACTTCATCCCATAATCTCCGTAGTCGCCTCTTACGGCAGACATGGAAGTTAAAAAGTGTTGCTATTCTTTGCTCCCCTTTTCGGGCCCCGGCAACACACGGTCGGGTGAACCATATTATAAGTATTTCATCATTTGTACAGAAGCTTATTTATATTTAGTATTAGATTTGAATGTGCTGATTATCGTAGGAAATATTTTGTTTAACAGAGTTGATTATTATAATTATTATATGCGTTATTTAATGCAGTGGAATCCCTCTATAGCGCATTCTTTTATGTCCCTATATAACAACACTTTTCAAAATTCCCACTTATAGTTATTCTATATTGTTTGTACAGCAAATTTGAACAGCTAATTTCTGTTATTACATTTATATTTTGTCGGTCCGGAGCTATTTGTTATAATGGGATTCCACTGTACTACTGTACTAGAATCTGTATGTAAGAGAAATTTGAGTCTAAGAATCTGTGAGGTCGATAGATTGATTTGTCTCTGAGCATAATTTCTGATAATAAATATATTGACATCATTGGTTTGCATCGGCTTGCACGTCGTTGGTGATGATAAAAATGCCACATGATGATGATGATGATTATAACGATGTCACAGCATGATGTTGATTATGATGATATCACATGATGATGATGATTATAAATGTGTCAGATGTTGCCAGGAAAATATATAGAAATATGATATTAATGATGTTATTACATTTGGAGAATTGGACAGTTAGTAGAATAGTTCAGAATTTTGATGTATGACATCATGTAGATGATGGTAGTATTAATGTTCACAGGTTCCCAACCCGTGGTCGTGACCTCAAATGGGGTCGTGAAGGTTTTTTATGTAAGATTTTCAGCTGAAATATTGAACAGAAAAAAGTGATTGATTTAAAACAAATATTGTAAGCTTAAACCAGAGCTTAAACCTCAGGGAGTAGTTTTTGGGGGCATGAACCGAGAATTTTGAAGCTTCTTAGTTATAATTTTAGTCACATCATTTAATGTGGGATTAAGTTGACTATGATATTGACAAATGTACTTTCCTTGTGCTTTCTTTTATCACATTAAACAACCTTTTTAAAATGTCTCGGGGTCGTTGGTCATTTTGTTCTACAAAATGGGATCGGAGCTCACCTTCCTTATATAAAATGGAATCCAGTTTACAAAAAGAATGGGAACCTGGCTTATAAACGATTATTAGCAATATCATTATTTGATAGTACAAGCAATATACATTTGTTGGATGATTATCACTTGCCGGGGGCTTTCGCAATAAACACCCAGTAAATGATAATTCTACTTGTCTTATAAAGTAGAGTAATAATGACATGTAATGAAGTAACCACTTAGCGACACAGTAAAATGAAGCACAAATAATTCATCACAGTTGTTAAATAATAACAGGGCAATGGCAATAATTTAAATAGTATCACATTTAGTCAAGTATTACAAGGTTTCCACAAAATGGCACACCATAAAGACAATACGAGAAATAGTATCACATTTAGTCAAGTATTACAAGGTTTCTACAAAATGGCACACCATAAAGATTCTACGAAAAAAATGTACTTAATAGCAAGTAGATTTTTCGCTGATTTATGCTGTATCTGAACTGTTAGCTGAGTGCTTCACTACTAGACTCTTGATTGTGTCATTACTGGACTGTCGACTGTTGTATCATTGCTGGACTGCGGACTGATTGTATCATTGCTGGACTGTTGACTGATTGTATCATTGCTGGACTGCTGACTGATTGTATCATTGCTGGACTGTTGACTGATTGTATCATTGCTGGACTGTTGACTGATTGTATCATTGCTGCACTGTTGACTGATTGTATCATTGCTGGACTGTTGACTGATTGTATCATTGCTGGACTGTTGACCTAGTGCTTCATTGTTTAGGGATAACAGCCAACCATCATGGGTGCGATGAGCACAACAGTTTCAGAATTGTATTGCTGCATCTCTCTGGTTTGTGCGGAAACAGAGATGGTTGAAAAGTCAAACTATAGAATAGAATCTCTTGCCATAGCACGGATACTTATAGTCATAGTTGGACATCTGTGAGTTTGCTACTCTATTGAATGCATGATCTTTTTCTATGGATCTGCAGTTTATACCTGTTAGTTATGCGAACTCCTGTGTTCCTGCAGCACGTTGTACGATTCTGAGCAAAGGATTTCCAGAATGTTACGTCAATATTGTGTATCATGTGACGTATTCTGTCCAGAAAGTTGTCTTCCCAATGAAATCTCTGAACTCTTCTATGTGGGACATCCGGAATGTATTTTCCAACGACGTATTCCTGTTATATTTAATGTTGTCAGTCCATCGTATTCTTGGTCTGCCTTTTTTCCTCCACCCAGGTTCTCTCCCCTCCATTATTTGTCTTGCTAAACAAATGTGTCTCTTTATATGCCCAAACACGTGTAGTTGTTTTGTTTTGCTATTGTGTTTAGTAACCAACACTGGCATCTTCAATTTGTGTAAACTCTGTTCACTCTAAGAATGAAGTGGGTCAGTGCTTCTGATTGGTTGTTGGAAGCAGAATGCATTAATAAATTATTAAGTGCCAATAATAATGTTTTTAAATTTCGTTTTTAAAATGTTGTTTATTGTTTTTAACTGTTTTAAAAGTTTTAAATAATATCGTTTTTGCATGTCATCAGCTGTTTAATATCACCTGTTGTCGCGGAGTAAGGTGGGGGTGTGTTTTGACCCACTCAGTCTTAAAGTGAACAGAGTATATAATATATGTTCTTATTAAACAGTCAATATTGAAGCTATTTAAAAATGCTTTTGGAGAGTATTTTTAGCTTGTTTTCTGTATATATCTATAAAAGAAAGCAGAAGATGAAATCAGGAATTTAATAAGGCAAAAAGAAAAAAAATGATAAAGTAGATCAAGGTCAGCACGTTTATAATGACACACCACAGCACGATATGGCCCAAGAGGTCGTGAGATTCCTTTGTGGCGCAGATCTTTGACTATCCACATTCGATATCCCTACATTGTACAGCTAATATTCTTTAGGAGGACAGCAGAATATGATCGACTGAATCGACGATACCATAAGTCGCTGCTGCTATAAAGTCTTGAAATTGAAGATGTGAAAGTATGGATCACAATTTGTGAAATAACTCAGTGTTATCTAGCGTTAACTTTCTGATATTGTGTTGTTTCAGATCAAATAATCTTTAGTCGATTTTTCGTATGCCAATACTTGGAGGTGTATATCACGCCCCGCCTGCGTCTTCAGACCATTACTAAAATGTTAAAATATATGCACGGCCTCAATGAAAGATTGTATCATAATCCCTATAACTCTTTACAGTCCTCTATTCATGGTCTTTTCAGTCCTCTCTTCAGAGTCCGCTCTTTAAAGTTCTTTCAGTCTTCTCTTCCCTCACTCCAAAGTTCTCTCTTCAAAGTCCGTTCAGTCCTCTCTTCAAAATCCTTACTTGTTTCCTCTTCAAAGTCCTCTTTTCAAAGTCCTCACTTCAGTCCTCTCTTCAAAGTTATTTCATTTCTCATTTCAGTTCTCTTCAAAGTCCTTTCAATCCTCACTTTCGTTCCCTCATCAAAAACCTCTCTTAAAGTCCTTTCAGTCCTCACTTCAGTCCTATCTTCAGTCATAACTTTAGTCCTCTCTTCAAAGTCCTCATTTCAGTCCTATCTTCAAAGTCCTCCCTTTAGTAAATATTTATATCTTGATAATGTAACAAATGTTAGATTCGCAATCATTGTTGAAGATATCTGAAATCAAACCTACTGCAATAATTGTTCTTGAACATAACTGCTATCTGACTTGGAATTCACGTATTTCTTCGATGACTTCCCTTGTTATTATGTCTTTTTTTTTTTTCTCATCGTGTTTACTTAGGTCAGGTATTAGACAAATACAGAACTGAAGAGAGGACTTTGAAGAGAGGATTGAAGTGAGGGTATTGAAGAGAGGACTGAAGTGAGGACATTAAAGAGAGGGTAACAAATGCAGTATAGAAAAAATTAGACATCATGATGTCCATAATTTACTTCAACAATTGTAGGGGATCGAGAAAAGTTTGACAGTTTTTGAAAATAAGATGTTTTGACACAAGTTGATGTATAAAATTAGTGTTTTTATACACCAATTCAATTATTTGAAATTGAAAAATAATTTCTAAAAATTGTAATCTTATTCGTAGTACTTTTTATGTTAAATGTGTTTCTGTGGTAGTGTTAAAAATTGACTTCATTAAACGAGGGGTGGGTCCCCTGAATTCCTGACAATTGTTGACTGAGTGACAACGTTTCAAACATTCGCCAACAAAAATGTTTAGATAATTTATGTACATCGGCTAACATCAGCAAATAGATTTCTAGTTTAATAATTATAAACAGCTGAGCAAGTTATCATCTTCCACACTAGTACAGGACATAACAGACTAAACAGTCACTTAAATAGACTACGACTGGTTCCATCACATCTGTGTCCATGTGGGCAGGCAGTACTGATCGCCGACAATATCCTGCACGACTGCATTACACTAAACCAGTTCAGGAAGGAGCACTTACTTACACAGAGACGGATATCCACAGAAAGATGTATTGGAGCACTGAAGAGTTTAAATACGGCAGCGTTTATCAAGAAAATCGTACTTGTTGTGTAGACATGACATATTAAACTTTGGCAGCCTTGAGACGCTTTAAAATACAGCAGCATTCATTAAGGAAACCGGACTGGCTATGTAGACATAACATGTTAAACTGTGGCAGTCTTAAGAAGCTTTCAAATACAGCAGCATTCATTAAGTAAATCGGACTGGCTGTGTAGACATGTTAAACTGCGAACAAGAAGAAGATCATAATAAACTAGAAAAATGTCCATGGCGTGGTCAGAAGTGTCCATGCTGTGGTCAGACGTCAAGTCTGGCGGATCAAAATCGTGTCTCATGTTTAAATTACAAATCTCCACTTGATCCTTCGCTCTGCTTCAGAAGTTTACTCTGTTCTTCTATTCTGTTCTTCAACTCTCGAAGAGTCTCTAGAAGGGCATCCTTTCGCTGCACCTGCATGGTTCCTTGAATCTTCAGCCGATGATCTTGTCGGAATTTTTCATCTTGTCTGGCTTCTTGAATTTTTTGAAACACGGCCTCTTTTTCTCGTCGAAGGGACATAACTTTCTCTCGAAGACTTTTACTCCTATCATCCTTTCGTTTGCACTTTTCTGACGCATTAGCCATGTTTATTCCTGCTGTGACTGACTCCGGAGTCAGTACTGGAAGCTTCTGAGAGATCTGATTAGTATTGACGCATCTGGAATCCTCGGTGTGCATCATATTTGGTAATATACCATCGTTGGAACAACCAGAAACAGAAGATGGCGATATAATCATTGACTGCTCAATTTCGGGCAAACTGTATGCACTGTTGTCTGAATGAAGAATTGTATGTTTGGCATGAAGTATTGAGGAACATACAGAATGTGAATGTTGTCCGTTATTAAATTGCTTGTCTGAATGTTCACGGTCAGGGAATATAGAGTTGTCTCCTTTCTTGTATTTCAACTTCTTTCCGCAGTGAGCAGTAGAGGGTGACATCGTTGGGGCAACAGGCGCATTTGAAATTGAACTATACGGCATAAGATTTGTAGCGGGAGTTGTAGTTTTTGCGAAAAGGTTAATTTGTTCTGAGCATGACATGTCTACGGGGCCTAATCCTGGCACCAGGAAAAGTGGTCGTTTTAAATGGGATCTATTTAAGGGAGCATCTTTGAGAAACTCTAGATAGTCTGCTCTGTCCGAGCTGCCATCTACTTGTTCTGGTGTTAGAGAAAACAGATTAGAGTCCCCGCTGGAGCTGAGTTCGTCATGAAATAATGATGACTGTGTATCTGGAATTGTTTTGATCGTGTCTATATTTCTACTCAAATCAGCTTCATGAATATAATTTGGATTGGAACTTTGTATCCAATTTTGTATATTTGGTTTCCGTAACAAATTCGGTGTGGAGTTAGTAAATTCATTGCCTGCAAACAGGATTTCCCCAGATCTTGCAGTCATGCAAATTTTCGTTTCGCCAGTTTCAGAGTCTTTTTTATTCGAAAACTTTACCGTTTTTCTATGTAAAACACTATGTTCTAAGTCATCAGAGTCAGATGACTTTAAAGTCTGATCAGAACTGTCTGATGACGATCTCTTGGCAGAAGAGCAGAAGCTTCTATAGGTCTGAAACTGACAGTCAGTGCTTGTAATGTTTTGGGGAGCTGGATTGTGAGGTGCTATCCTCCAATTCAACATTTTGTCTTGTGTAGGTAGGAACTTATGCTGGGGTTTAACAGATAACGCTTCGTTCTCAGGAAACGTCAGCACTACTTTTCCATCTGGAAAAACATGCGTGTGATCTTGATTTATCAATGGATCGCATTCTGTCTCTTCCCGTAATAAACTGCATTTGTTAACACAAGAGATAGACGTATGTGAGTCAACGTTTGGACACACCGACTCGGATGGTGTATTTTTTATGCTGGTGCAGTTATTAGAAGATTCACTATAAGAAAGTCTTTCTGCAGCTGCCCTTTCTTCAAGTTCCCCGGCGAGAAACAGCGAATCTTCATCCAAAAGAATAAGACTGTCCCTGGTCATGCTAGAGTAACCAGTGTCAGCAGAGCCTTGCATATTTCCAGTCAGTAGCCATATTCTGGTGCTTTCTGCGGGATCCAGAGCTTTCTCTTCCAGGCTTTCTAATGTATCAGCGTCACACCATTTAGCGAAATCATCGTCAAAGTCAGTCTGTACAGAAGCATCATTCATCGTAGAGTTCATCCCAGAAGATCCAGCTTCAAGAACATCCGACACGGTCATTTCAGTTGCCTGTTTACTTTTCCTTTGATATCTGCTGATATGGGTATCACAAACATTCAGTTTCACAATAAGTTCTTCATTTATAAAACACGTATTTTCCGACTCATTAGTTTCATTAGTTAGTACATTTCTGGATAATTGCTGAGACCCTTCCTTCTGATCGAATGGCAGATAATGTTGGCTTGAACTCATAGGAAACTGATCGTCCCATCGCCAGTTCTCCGTTGGCGACTCCATATTTTCAGTAATGGTAATGTTTCTCGGAAAATCGAATTCACTAGACCAAGATCTTCTGTCTTGATCTTGGCTGGAGGATTTCTCCATGTCATTCATACTATGTGTAAACTTCTGGATACGGGGATTTGATTTCAAGACACATGGTCGTGCATTTCTGCGAGACAATACCCCAGACGAACCGCAGATTGTGCTGGAGCCTTGTTTCGGAAAATCCCTAAAGGTTTTCTCATGCACTGCGCTGCCTGTTCCCATGATTATACCCGACCCGTGCATTTTTCGATGGCATGGTTGAAATTCAATGTCCAAACGTTCATTCACCATTAAAGTTGGTCTCTTCCCACAGCTTTCTCTAGTATCCATTCTACTCAGGGGTGTCAGAAAATCGTGTTGTTTAACCTCACAATTGCCTAGATCTGCTTCGTTATGACATACAGTTGAGACCTGGCATTTTCTAGTACCCATACAATGGAATGATGGATTGCCTATTTGAGTGCATGAAGTGTTATCAATATTTGATTCTATGATCATGGCTGATCGATCACCTTCTAAACTTTTATCGCTGGCACATATATGTTCTGTGATTCTATTCGACGTCTTGTGCTCGCGGGAATTCTGCGACAGAATAACTCTGTTAGTGTTAAAAGATTCATTTCTTAGATGTGTTGATCCAGTGATGGAACTTTCCCTTTGAAGATTCTGGGTTTGGTTTAATATTAACATATCGAAGTTTGAATCTGCTCCATGAGTGTTTTCAACTGTCTGAACAAGTGAAGGTAAATGTTCAGGAGCTATATGACTTTGCTGAGTGGATACATTGTGAGATGACACCTCGTCTCCATCAGTAGAACCCAGGCCACCGATTCCAGAATCTGGACTATGGGCGTTGTTAATATCATTATCAGATTTCAGAACGGGTTTTGCAACATTCCCGTTCTCTTCATCTGTAAGTAACTCATGGATAGAGGACTGCCCGTCCTCCTGACCTATAGAAATACTTTCCAGTGTACAGTCCAGCATTTCCTCGTACTCGAAGCTGATATTGTTTGCAAGTTGCTCCAAGTTGTCTGCCAACATGACAAACTCGGAATTTGGTGAGACCGTTGACATTGACCTACATTTTGGCCTGTCGTTGTTCAGATTATTAAAATTATCCCATTTGGTATTGACCAAATTTTTCACTTCACTAGCATCACCATAAAGTAGATTAATCCTTCCACATTGTGGTGTTTCCACACCAGATGTAGATGTTTCATCTCGACCTAAACTCAAGCACATTTTATTATTTTTGGGTGTCAAAGATCTCGGTCTTTGGTTGATCAACTTGTCCTGATCATAGACATTCTGTTTGGAAGATGGGAAAATCATTTCTTTATTTCTTTGAGATTCGAAAGACATTGATCGAGAAAATCTAATACATGGTTCTTCTAAGACATCTACATTTTCTGTAGATTCCCGAAGTTCACATTGTTGACCTCGAGTATCGGCAGACGGTTGAGGTGATGGTAACCACGGATTTGTTTTTATCCTTGACCTTGACCGATGAACTTTGCATCGAGGAAGATCAGACTCATAACCAGAAAGAGATGCAGAATCGAATGCAGTAAAATCATTATCTCGGACACTTGAGCCTTCTCGAGAGCCATACAGACGCGACGAACAGCTCTCAACAGAACGCTCACGTACATTCGACTTTTCGAATGAATCAAAAATCGACTTATTATGATCCGCACTGTCTACAGTAGGACCGTATGAATGTCGAGTATCACTGCTCAAGACTGAATCTTTATTCCCAGAAGCTATAGCTGTTTGAATATTTTCTTTAAGCACTGATAATCCTTTCAAGTTTTTTCTTCTATGTTTATTTGATCTTTTTTCTGTGACTTTCTTTTCAGACGAACCACCTTCTTCAGGATATGGACACACTGTACAATGTGCTGTGTCCCTATTTTCATTCAAATCTCTCTTGGATTTATTACTGTGTCTTCTAATTCCTCCAAAAGAAGCAAAAGACTTTCGAAAAAAACCTGGCTCAGATTTTACTTCCGGTTTAGTTGTGTCATTTCCCGAATGTTTAGTTTCACATACTTCCGGGCTGACTTTCTGATTGTTTTCTGCAAATGGAGTCATCATTGGTTTTGGGTGCACGTGATGGTGATGATAATGATGGTGATTATGCTTGTGGTAGTGGCAATGGTAGTACTGCTGCGGAGAAGAGAAAGGCTCTGTGCATGTTTCAGAAATTGAACACATTTGAGGGCAGGATTCGTTACAATCGGGAACAGTCATACTAGGTTCATAGCTTCGAGACATCAACATCATATGTGAGGAGAACCCTTCGGCACTGTGTGACGTTACCATCCCGTGGGATGAAGTATAACTCGCTGACATCAATCGGGAGTTGAACTTCACAGCTCTTGCAGATTCCAACCCTCTATAAAGGGCATTCCCTCGCCAACTGGTTTCGGCGATGCCTTGAAGCTCAAGACCTTCATCACGAGAAACACTTCTGGATCCTGTAGAATGTAGTCTTCCTTGATTCTTATCTAGATTTGATAGACAACTGGCGACTTCAAACTTCGCCGCAGATTCTAGATTTGACGCCGGTGGATTAGCAGATGCTGGCGTCTTTTTCTTTCTTCCTCTCACCCTAGGGAGCGAATTGGCAACAAGATCTCGTAACTTCATTCTAGCTATTCAGAAATGGCACGTCAATCACTGATACAGAAACAGCGCCCGACTATTAATTTGGCCTCGTCCGCTCTAGTTTCCATAGTAACGTATTTCATGTTAAGTAGGTTGAATTAATCGACGTTTTCTTACAAGACTGCACAGTATCAATAAACGAGATTTATTCCCAAGCATAGCCAAGATGACCCATCATAATCTATTCAGTCAGATAAGATTCCGCGCAAAACAGGCTCGGAATGTCTGCTAGATCTAAGAAGATCTCTGCTTGTATAGATCTTAGAGGGTCTGTGCTTGTATAGATCTTAGAGGGTCTGTGTGTGTATAAATCCTGAAGGATCTGTACTTGTATCTGAAACAAAATAAAATTTACAAGATGAATTAAGAAACGGTTAATAATATAAAAATTTAGATACAATTTTATTGGGAATAATAATAATAATCACAATAATAATAATACTAATAATAACCCATCAGGATCGTAGGCAGTGCCGGATTTAGACTTGATAGGGCCCTAAGCTATTTGAGATATGGGGCCCTAAGCTATTTCAGATATGGGGCCCTAAGCTATTTCAGATATGGGGCCATAAGCTATTTCAGATATGGGGCCCTAAGCTATTTGAGATATGAGGCTCTAAGCTATTTGAGATATGAGGCCCTAAACTACTTGAGATATGGGGCCCTAAGCTATTTGAGATATAAGGCTCTTTAACGATTAATAATATATAGATAGTGAAAAGAGAGTTTGCTGAAAAATCTGGCACTGGTCGTAGGGGTGCCACACTGGAGACTTCTGCACAATAAACATTCCAAAGAGTTTTCCTCAGCGATTCGGACGAGTATAGAAAAATCATGGCCAGACTATTCCTTGATGGTATCAATCCACGATTTTATGTGTTCTCCTTTTCCCTTTCCACCCTCTACCGTTCTTTGCAAAATAATTTTTGAAAGTGAGTCGTGTCTTGTTACGTGTCCAAAGCAAACACGTTTATACCGTATCACAACTAGTTAGGTAGGCCATTTGGTAGATAGGTAAGTTGGTAGGTGATTGGCTAGATTGGTGAATGGACAGGTAGAGGATGATGGGCAGATGGACTGATGAAGTTATGGATGAATAGTGAAAGGGTGAAAATAGATGGATGGGAAAACGGATGAATGAACAGAGACTGACAGAAAGACGGGTAGGAATGATATTGGATGGATGAATGAATTGACAAGTATAGATTTTTAATATGTGCGCGAGTGTAAGTACAGATCAGATATATAGAAGTTGTGAAGACCTGTCTTGTCTCACCCTATCTGCATTCATAAAATGTGAAATATATTTCTGACTATCAACACACTCAAATAAATATACTTGTCACTTTCAGAAAAAAATAGATTTCCAGAATAAATTCTATTTGAAACAAAGTTAAATGTTTTCATCAAATTATTGCTGAATTTGGCAAGTGAAGACAATGAAACGGGTAATTACCGAGCTGTGTTTTAATAATGTGTAATACAGTTCATTTCATACGCAATAAGTGAGGCTGTCAACAAATGCGAATTCTGGACTGGAATATGAATTATAAAAACTCTGTTCACTTTAGGAATGAAGTTGGTGAAAACACACCCCCAATTACTCAGCGACAACAGGTGATGTTTAAACAGATGATGACATGTAAAAACAATATTATTTAAAACTTTTAAAAACGAAATTTAAAAACAATATTGTTGGAAACTTAACAATCGATTAATGTGACTCCAACAATCAAACAGAAACACTGACCCACTTCATGCTTAGAGTGAACAGAGACCATTTTATTAAAAATAGTTTATATTCTCGTTCACAGAGACTGAAAGATATTTTCAGATGTTTTCTGATGTTAAATAATACTTCAGTGTAATAGTTCGTCTCCTATTTTTTTATTTTTTTTTAAAGCCACACTTAGCATCAGTTCTGTGACAAGAAATCACCTGTAACGTGGCAGCTTGTAAAACAAAAGCAGAGCCGTAAAATCAGGCAAGAACAATAATCATTGTAAACAAACAGGTGAACTTGCTATTTATAAGATAGTCTCCCTTAGCGAAGTTACGTTCAACACACGTATGTGCGCATACGGTTAGTTTAAATATGTATTTTCATGTATTTGACATAATCAATATTTGCGCAGTTTTCTGTTAATTTGAACACGATTTTATCTTCACCTGTTATTTTTTTCTCTTTAAATTGACTTCATTTCCTCTTTCTAAATACACTTATTTTCATGTGTTTTGTCCAAATTCGACGCTCACACGTAAATTTTAAAGTTAGTAGGATTCGCACGTGCCAACAGTTTGACTTTGAAATATCACTGATTTTAATATATTTTTTTTAAACAACGTCCGCTGTTAACAGTTTTCTTGTTACGGTGGGAAATACATCGGGAATATTGAAAAAGTATCGATTTGCTAATTGTACGAAGATATTGGTATTACAATATAGAGTATCCATGTGTGAACATTTTGCTTAAAATCTTTATCGTAGTGTGAATAGCATTTTAGATATACATTTTAAAATAGGTAAAATAGGTGGGGAGTCTGGGATTTTTAGGACATATAGCAAAAATGTTTAGTGTGTTTGTGAAAAACAGTGAGGAGTTCACATTATAATTGATAATAAGAGACTGTTAAAGGCACAAAACAGGGTTATCTTATTTCAGAAATCAGAAGTCTAACCCTAGAAGTCAGAAGAGCCAGGAGGAGAAATTTGGGCCTAGATGGAGCACTAGAAGAAGTTAAAGGATATCCATAAAATGCAGGAGGTGTTTAAGGTTAATAATTCTATTTTGATTGTTTAAATTTGTTCCCGTTATTTAGCAAAATATTTATATAATTGTTGAATTTGGGCTCATAACATTTTCAAATATTAATAGATATTGATTAAATTGTACATGCATATTTCATATCTCCTTATAGCACACACTCAGAACATTGCTATCTTTATATGTTTACTATTTTTGTAGCCATTCAAATTTCGAAATTTTTCAAGGAAAAGTGCGTGAATTTTTCAAGGAAAAATGGGTGAACTTTGAACCCACCTATACGATAAGTTTGAAAATATATTCTAATACTCTTAGTATACGCGATAACGGTGGCACAACGTAATCACGCTCCCGGCGGAAATCGCATGGATATCCGTGATGGTTACAATGGAGCGAACGCAAAACAAACAAAACATAGTATACGCCATAGGTATTCCATTTGTACGTATACATGCATTTTTAATTATGTCATTTGTACTGAATATTTTCTTCAAATATTTTCAGAACTGATCTATCCAATTTTGAACAGGAAAATTGTAACATTTTTATTCACAACTAAATAATTTCTATTTATTTTTATACTGAAAGAAACATCTTACCTTATAATTATTGTGCATTTATTAAGGTATCTACTCTGAAAGTTGCAGCCATGTAACTATAACCTTTTTGTCAAATATGAGTTTATTTGTAATCCTACCATCTAGGTATTCATTCCTCATTAAATGTTGTACAGGATTTTTAGGGCATGGGATGAGGAAAGTAAAACTTGAACATTTAGTAACCACCAGAAAGATCAAGGGAAGAAGAGACAGAAGAAGACAAAGAGAGAAATTTCGGGATGTGTTGTCACTGTGGCACAAAAAGAAGTGACCACCTGAACTTATAAACATCACAAGAGACAGAGAGTTATGGAGAAGCATGATCACCTACGCCACTTGATATGGCACTGGATTGATTGAGAAAAGGGTAATATCCGTATTAAGATACGGTTGCGAAAGTTGGAAGATAACAAAAGCACTGGAGAAGAAATTAAATTCATTTGAAAATAAATGTTTTAGAAAACTCTCAAATATTAGTTGGGAAAAATTCACGGCAAGCATGGAAATAAGAGAAGACACTAAACAGCACTATATTTCTACAACAATAAGAACATGATCGACTTATATCGGACATGCACTTAGAATTAATGCACATAGACTGCCCATACAAGCATTAAAATAGGTCCCAGATGACAAAGAAAAAGACCAAGAGAGACTCTTCACAGAACAACTATCAAAGAGGGCATGGTATGACCATGGGTCTCAACAACAACAAGAATTACACACAGTACCATCACATCACTCGAACTGGAGAGCTCTGGTTTCTGCTCTATGCACCGTGTTCGGCGCTGAAGGAACATAGACAGATAGATAGACACATATATAGACATAAATATAGCATAGGGCAGCATTTTATAAGCAGTAGAAAGAAATAATATGGGATTGAAAGAAAGCTCGTAAACCTGTCCATTATACATAGAAAGCAAGAGATAATCGGTCTTAATTCCCGGGGTTCGAAAACAAACATACATAGCAGTAGCATTAAAGGTAGCTTTGCCATATCCCAACACCCCCCCCCCAAAAAAAAATCCACGATGTGTCCACAAATGCTTTTTATATTAGCTCCAGAAGATATTAAATCAAGACGAAACCGGTGTTTGAACCAAAGTCCTTGTGGTTATGAGACCGGAATTATACGCACGTTACATAGCCATACAATTATTTATTTTAATGTGGCTTTACTCTTATTACTCTCTGTGTTCATTTCCAGAACATATTTGCAGAAGGAACCTGCAGATTAGCAGGATAAAGCCCCCAGAGACAAATACATTGTGCTACGGTTTACCGCTTAGGTGTGATAGTTGCGCCTCTCAGGACTCGAACACTATATGCTGTCCTACTTCCAAGCCTTCCTTAGTCGTATCTTCTTATGCTACTGACATGTAAAAGTAATATTATCTACTGCTAACCTTCGGCCCTGGCTATATATGAGTTAGAACTATAAACAATATTTGTATAACTTCTAGAAATTGTTTGCCTGATTATATATTTGAAAATCCAATACGAGGTTGGGCGACAAGGCAGTAACTGTAGCCCTCACATGACTGTCCGTCATTCCATTTACTAAGACAGCTATTGTAGCCCTCACATGACTATCCGTCATTCCATTTACTAAAGCAGCTATTGTAGCCCTCACATGACTGTCCATCATTTCATTTACTAAGACAGCTATTGTAGCCCTCACATGACTATGGCTCTCTTTCATTCTATTTACTTAAGACAGTAACTTCAACCTTGACATGACTCTCTGTCACTCCATTTACAAAAAATGGTGGAGACAAGAAACGAGGGAGAGAAACGACGGAGGTAGCAAATGAAGGAGCAAATGCACGAATGAGATAATGATCGAAGGAGAGAAGGAAGCCACACAAAAAGGAGAAATACAAAATAAGCGTGAAAGAAGGAACAAATTAGTGAGTAAACAAGATCGATAGAGAGAGGAAGGAAAACGTGAACAGAAGAATCAGAGAGAGAGGCAGGAAAACATGAATAGAAATAGAGAAAAAGAGGGAAATGTGAACTTAGAAGAGTTAGAAAAAGCGAAGAAAACTTAAACAGAAGAGATTGGAAGGAAAACGTAACAGAAAAGATAGAGAGAGGAGGGAAAACGTAAACTTGGAAGAGGCAGAGAGAGAGGGAGACAAACGTGAAAGAGAAGATAGAGGGAGGAAAACGTGAACTTAGAAGAGCTAGAGGTGGGGGGACGTGAACTTTGGAGAGAGAGAGACGTGAAAGAGGAGATAGAGGGAGGAAAACGTGAACTTAGAACAAGCAAAGCGAGCGAGGACAACGTAATAGAACAGATAGAGAGAGGGAAGAAATCGTGAAGGAAGAAACAAAGGAATGAAAACGCGACATAAGAGAGAGAGAGGAGGGGGATAACGTGAACTTAGAAGAGACAGAGAAAGAGGAAAACGTGAACTTTATAAGAGAGAGAGAAGAAGGGAGACATGAACTAACAATAGAGGAAGGAAAATGTGAACAGAAAAGAGAGAGAGAGAGAGGGAGGAAAAAGTGAACTAAAAAGAGAGAGAGAGAGAGAGGGAAAACGTAAACTTGGAAGAGAAGAAGGAAGGCGTCAACTTAGCTAAGAGTGAGGAAGGAAACATGAACTTAGCAGGAATAGAGAAACGGAGGAAAACGTGAACTTAGCAGAGATAGAGAGAGAGGGAAACGTTAACTTAGAAGAGATAGAAAGAAGAAGGAAGATGTGAACTTAGAAGCGAGAGAAAGAGAAAATGAAGATGGAAAGAACGAAAAATTGTGCATAGTAATTGTGTGGAGATATTGATAAAAAAGAGTGAAAGGATTTGAGAAAAAATGAAGAAATAAGGCATGGTGTGTAAAATTGAGGAATATGTACACATGTGTTCTGGAGGAAGGATGAGAGATGAAGTGAAAGAAAAATGAAAGGAAATACTGAAAGAAAGTATTATTGAAATACTGAACAGAGAAGAAATACAGAAAGAGAGAGAGAGTGTGTGAGAGATAGCATGAGGTGATAAGATATTACATGTCAAATGGAGTTATACAAGAAATAATATGGAGAGAAATAAAGAGAAATGAAGATAAAAGTACAGTAATTTGATGAGAGAGGTAGTGAGGAAGAGAGTTCACGAGGAGGTATTGAGGAGGAGAGTTGACAAGCACACGACGGACAGGATGTAGAGCCGACAGATGCTAACAACCCAATAGCTCAGATCTGACCTCCCTAATCAATTAATAACCGCTCCTTTCACACAGAACTTTATTGTACTTTTTACGATAGAAATATTACAAGGGAGTAGAGGAGGGAGAGACAAAAGTGTGTATAAGAGGGTTGGGATGGAAAGTATAGATTCGCGTTGTTTCTATCGATCTAACGATACTAACCACACCACACCCACGTAGTTGTCCGGTAAATGACAGCTAAGACAGACCTCGGAGATGATACAATACTTCACACCTTGTCCATGGCATTTTGTAAGTGATGGCGCGTGTCCTCGGCTTTTCTACTCTGGTTGTGTAGATACAATTGCCTAAATTTATCTTAAAAGTAACCAAACTGTCGGAGGATATCCTACAAGACTATCCGACGGAGAGTAAGGCAGTAACACCACCGAGAAGCGATAACAGTTATGATAATGTAATAATGTTACTGGTAACTAATATAACTCACAAGGAGTGAAACACACGTAAATAAGAAATAACAAATTCTTCGGTTCAATATGGGCCTATATCAAGAAACAAAAGCAAACCAGAAATAAACATGCACAATTATCTATGCAAATAGATGATCTCACAACTTCATCTCACTGCATTTTTTTTAAAAATTGGTAGCGTGTCCTATTCAGGACGTATCCATCAACCCAGCAATTTTTTACTGTAGTGATTTTCTAGGCAATAGAAATATGTTAACTAGTTTGCCCTTACTTTCAGAACAGTCCAGTTTTACAAATTCCTGTGGCGGGGATCGTGCTCGGTACTTGGCCGTCACATGCGCTCTGTACCACACTGCCACGGAGTCGTTCATCTCACTGCATTCGGAAAATAAAAGGCGTAATCATGTTTAGTTACGAGCATCATCGGTGCTTGCCTGATCTTTACGCACTTCTAATAGATAAAAATGGAAATAGAACGAGGTAAGATAAATACTACAAGAATAGGAATCATGGGTGTCTAACCCTACGAAGAGAATGATGAGAATGAAGAGAAACACACGGATAAATAAAAAACAACAACTAAATAATGAGCAAGTGTAAGACCACACAAAGAAATATATGGATGTGGGGGACTACTAATATATGGATGTGGGGGACTACTAATATATGGATGTGGGGGACTACTAATAAACAACGTAATAAGGGAACCAGGAAGAGACAATAACGAAGGTGCTAATCAACTACGGAACCAAGGAGAGATAATGAGAGAAGGATCAACAAGGAAATGAGGAAGAGTGATAACGAGGGAGAGAATCAACGAGGGAACCAAGGAGAGAGGTGACGAGGTAGAGAATCAACGAGGGAACCAAGGAGAGATAATGAGAGAGAATCAACGAGGAAATGATGAAGAGAAATAACGAGGTAGAGAATCAACGAGGGAACCAAGGAGAGAGATGACGAGGGAGAGAATCAAAGAGGGAACCAAGGAGAGAGGTGAAGTGGGTGAGAATTAACTAGGGAACCAAGGAGAGAGGTGAAGCGGGTGAGAATCAACGAGGGAACCAAGGAGAGAGGTGAAGTTGGTGAGAATTAACTAGGGAACCAAGGAGAGAGGTGAAGCGGGTGAGAATCAACGAGGGAACCAAGGAGAGAGGTGAAGCGGGTGAGAATCAACGAGGGAACCAAGGAGAGATAAGAAAGGAGAGAATCAACGAGGGAACTAAGGACAGAGATAACGAAGGACAGAATCAACTAGGGAACCAAGGAGAGAGATAACGAGGGAGAGAATTAACGAGGGAACCAGGGGAGAGATCGAGTGAGAGAATAAACAAGGGACCAAGGAAAGGGATAGAGATAAAGAGAATCAAAGATGGAACCAGGTGAGGTTGATAACAAGCGAGAAAATCAACGAGGGAACCAGGGAGGGATAACGAGATAATCAATGAGGGAACTAGGGAGAGAGATAACGAGTGAAAGAATAAACAAGTGAACTAGGGGAGAGATAACGAGAGAATCAATGAGGGAACCAGGGGGAGAGATAACGAGGGAGAGGATGAACTAGAGAACAAGAGAGAGATAACGAATGGGAGAATAAACGAGATAAATATTTTGTTCTCACATAAAATATATCTATACTTCCTTTGGTTACCAGAAATATAAGGTGCAATATTTGAGAGCACGCTTTTTTCTCCCCCCCCCCCCCCTTCCTAGATGGAATGTCATGCAATAATAACAAGCCTATGTTGATTCTAGTACGTGCTGAAACCGAGCCTGATCGATTACAAGTGACTTTTAGCAATGAGAGAATGAATGAGATTTGGTACAGTGGATGCCTGTCTGTGAGTAGTTGGATATCGTGAGATAGGTCTGTGTGGGTTGAGATAGATCTGTGCTGGCTGACATAGGTCTGTGTGGGTTTAGATATGTTTGTGTGGGTTGAGATTGGTCTGTGTGGGCTGAGATAGGTCTGTGCTAGCTGACATAGGTCTGTGTGGGTTTAAATAGGTCTGTGTGGGTTTAGATTGGTCTGTGTGCGCTCTGATAGGTCTGTGCGAGCTGGGATTGTTCTGTGTGGGCTAAGATAGATATATCTGGGCTGAGATAGACTTTTGTGGGCTAAGATAAGCGGACAGTGCCATTTCGTACTCGCCATGTGTTAAGTTGTGTTCCTGTTACGGGACATTGTGAACGAAACGTCGATTTGTGTGTGCTATATTGTCTTTTACGAGTGATTAGAAAAACTTCGTTACTCTTTTGCAAGTATCACCAGTTGAATTACAGTTTTCTGACAGTTCTTACGTATTATCAAAAACTACACCTGGGAACTACTGGCATTTTCTCTCAGCACAATCGGACTAAGCACCTATATGGTATTGTCCTTGGTTCACTTTCACATCTCTACATTGATGATCGATAATGGTGGCAGTCAATATAAGACTCCTTATACTGATAAAAAAACATTCCCCTGACATGAAGTACTAAGACGCTCATTCTAACTATTGTCTTTCCCCTGTGAATGATGGTTGATCATATCCACGCTTGCCATTAAGCGTAGGAATGAGAGCCGCAGTTGTCGTTACAAGATGTCTTACCTTGTTTTCGTTGAGTCCATGTTCGTTCAATGTTCTCTTAATGTTTTCTATCCACCGTTTTCTAGGTCTACATTTACCTCTATATTTGTGTATTCTTTTGTCATATGCTTTTATTGGTATTTGAAGGTAATCGGACCATTTTACTCTCTGTCTTTCAATATGCTCAATACATGAGTTATACCTACTCTTTTCCTATACTAATTTCTTCATTTCTTATTTTATGTAGTTTAGTAACCGTTGCAGCTTTTCTCAGACACTTCATTTCACATATAACGAATATATAAATATACTAAAGGTTATACCCGAACAGAGATATTCTGGCCACACGTCAGTGTAAAATTCTAGTTTTATAAAAGTCATACACTTTGTTTGTCATGTGATGTGTTTCATGTAATGTCTGTCATGTGATGTGTGTCATGTAGCGTATTCTTTCCTGAAAGTAGTGATCTTAACGTCTATTGTAGAATTAACGCTGATATATTAGAATTCAAGAATACAACAGAAAGACAGATATAAACAGTATTATGCAGTTGTCTCAGTCATAAATATACACTGCATCAGCAAAAGGCAAAGAGCAGAAATAGTTAGCATGTTAAAATACAGTAAATGTTCTAGCCATATGGATTTGTTTACAGTTGTTTGACCTTTGTACATCGGTCAGAGGTAAAATGTTAACCAATCATATCATTGTCCAGCTTTGTCGGAGCACAAAATGAGCCAAACTATGAAGGAGCCAAATATGGTCCACCTGTGTGCTGTTTTCGATTAACCTATACATAACAAAAGTGCAGAGCTACGGAAATTGACATGTATATATATATATATACGTATGTTTAACAACCAGAACGTTGGAGAGGATCGGAGAAACAGGTATCTTAAATGGCCACCCTGAGGACACTACCTTTTGTTGACCAAACCATCCTTTCCTTGTTGCATGTATAAAATTATAAGAGGAACAACTGCACAGTATAGAATGGAAACATGCAGGGCACTACTTCCTTCAAGTACTTCTGTATCGACTCACTTTGTCAAACATCTCACATCAATTATATTTGTCATGCTTTCAGATACAGCAACATATCCGTCAGGTCTGTCTCTTTCTATCTGTATGCACAACTTCTACTACTGTTGCTACTAGACATACTAGAAGACAGGTGTTGGGGTGTCATACAAGATCTCTATCGGACAGCAGGTTTTCTTCTTCATTGTCCATTCTCAAACTCATCATATTCCGATTTTTCATTTGAGCCTTTTGGATCTCTTGTAGCAGGACAATGGGTCTCTTCTCTCTTGTAGCAGGACAATGGGTCTCGTCTCTCTTGTAGCAGGACAATGGGTCTCGTCTCTCTTGTAGCAGGACAATGGGTCTCGTCTCTCTTGTAGCAGGACAATGGGTCTCTCTTGCAACATGAGTCTCTCTTGCAAAAGAACAATTGATCTCTGTTGTAGCAGGACAATAGGTCTCTCTTGTAACAGGGCAATGTGTCTATCTTGTATCAGGGCAATGTGTCTGTTTTGTAGCAGAACAATGTGTCTACTTTGCATCAGGACAATGTGTATATATTGTATCATGACAGTGTATTTATCTTGTAGCAGGACAATGTGTCTATCTTGTATCAGGACAATGTGACTATCTTAAATCAGGACAATGTGTCTATCTTGTATCAGGACAATGTGTCTATCTTGTATCAGGACAATGTGACTATCTTAAATCAGGACAATGTGTCTATCTTGTATCAGGACAATGTGTCTATCTTAAATCAGGACAATGTGTCTATCTTGTATCAGGACAATGTGTCTATCTTGTATCAGGACAATGTGTCTATCTTGTATCAGGACAATGTGACTATCTTAAATCAGGACAATGTGTCTATCTTGTATCAGGACAATGTGTCTATCTTAAATCAGGACAATGTGTCTATCTTGTATCAGGACAATGTGTCTATCTTGTATCAGGACAATGGCACCACTATATTTCCAACAGCAATTCTAGAAAAATGAATGTGTTGTAACTCTGTTTTATTTGCGTGAACGACCCGACACATCCGACAGTGACGGAAAGCTTTATTCAATAAAATATTGAAATATAAATTGAGTCGAACTAGTCGCTATACAGAGATTTGAACCTTCAAACATTCCTTGATTCATGTAAATTTCGTATCACAGAACAGATACATGGACATTAAGTACCGCGTAAAATAAACGGAGTTGACTGGAAGCTATTGTCTTTTGAAGTCTGTATCAAAGTTCGTTTGCATCTAAATCAAATACCAAACATCAAAGATCTGGTAGCCTGTTGTCCATCGTATCAAAACACAAGGGCAATAACTTCCAGATATTCCAGATAAGTAACATATGCTATAGGAGTAGTTTCCCATCGAAATATGGTTAGTTAAATACTGGAATACCACATGTTTTCAGTACTTCGTCCTTGCTGGGTTCAATATCGTTCTATCACATACCCGCCTGGATAGTTGTGTACCATTTACTGCCCTTATACATGTTCCCAATATTTAACCATCCGAATTCCTTATTCGCCAATTGTTTTGTCTCTGTGACAACATATTCGTTTATTTGATGGCCTGTTCCCTTTAATTTGAGACCTGCTTCCTTTACTTCG
This sequence comes from Meghimatium bilineatum, assembly GCA_034231615.1. NCBI lineage: Eukaryota > Metazoa > Mollusca > Gastropoda > Stylommatophora > Philomycidae > Meghimatium > Meghimatium bilineatum. The sequence goes on from CM067306.1 coordinate 29,015,717, forward strand.
AGGCCTAACTACCTAATTAGAGACATGACTACAGACCTAATTGAAGACCTGCTCCCTTTAATTGGGAACCTACTCCATTTCATTGAAGACCTTCTCCCTTTAATTGGAGACCTGGTCCTTTAATTGGGAACCTACTCCATTTCATTGAAGACCTTCTCCCTTTAATTGGAGACGTATTCCTTGTATTTGATAAATAGCTTTCATTATTTGGAAATATCTTCCATATAATTTATATGACATACTTCTTTCGTTATTTAGAAACACCTTCCTTTCATATGAATAATACCTGTTCTTGTTGGAAACACCTCTCTTTATTTGACGACCTGTTTTCCTTGATATTCTTCTTCTTCAGCGTTCATTCTCAAACTCATGTTGGATCTCTATTGCAGTAGGAAAATGGCCATACTAGATTTCCAGCAGGATATAGTCCAAAGAATGGAAATGCGTTGTTTCGCCGTTTTATTTGCGTCAATGGCGGCCCGACATATTCGTCTTCGGCGGTTTTCCTTGATATAACCCTAAACATTTGTTCTTAAACTCTCACTGGATCTCTATTGTATTATGACAGTGATCCCATTGAATTTCTAGCAGGATGTAGTCCAGAGATGGTACAGGAGTTGTATCGCCAGTTTTGTGCCAATAGCCCGATACATCCGACAGGGTGGGTGGATTGATTAAGCTGTTTTGTTGGTGAGTGAGTGTGTCTTTGGTGCGGTGGGTGGGGCGTTGGATGAATGATTCAGTGATAGTCTGAATAAGAGAGTGAGCGAGTAAATGAGTGGGTGAGTTGGTGAGTGGGTGTTAGGGTCGGTAGGTGGGACGTTGAGTGAGTGAGTTGAACAGACATGTCAAGCTAACCAGTTTGACAGTTGGTCTAAATCATCGGTTCGTAAACTCTTTTATCGCGGACACATTTTAAATCTTTTTTTTTCGGCCGCGGACCCCAAAATATCTGTCCAATTATATTTTTATTGTGAAAGCATAAACATGAAATTTTACCCAGTCTTCGTATACCCAATGAGCCAGGCACCACAGTTTAAGACTCTTGTCGTCATCAATGTTTCTTAACATGAGCAGCACCACTGCCTGATTGCAGTAAGACATGAAATATCGATATGGAGACGCATGTAGTTGCGTCTTTGGGTCTCACCGATGGCCCACTAGACATACCATCCATGCAACAGAAAACCTTAGTCGATGACATGCCGTTATATTGAGGTTATCTTCTTAAAGAAGCTTCATGGCACGTCATCTATACAATTATGCTTTTATTTTGTTGTTGAAATGTGTTTCATGTTTATCTGAATATATATATATTCAACTCTGTGGTTGGGAGGGAGCCAGAGATGTACTGTGCAGCACTGGGGAGGAGGAAACTGACAGCACTGTTTTTTTTTCGTATGGCTGAAAATCATAGAAGCACAGTAACTGAGGACGTGACAATCCTTTTGACTTGAACATTTGGTTGCATGCCTGGAGCAATAGAGAAGTTCGGCATAACCAGTAGTCAATTGGTGGCGGGGAATGAGCACAGTGAACCCTATCTTGGCTACAGTGCATAGGTTGAAACCTACCTTCCTGGAGGTGTGATAGTTATTCTCTGGCTCTGTCCCGGGGTGGGCCGAAAATCCACACTTCCCAGCAATATAATGCCATGTAATGGCATTAGGTCAAAGGGCATGAGCCCATGGACCGCTGGATCAGCAACCAACCAACCAACCAACCATCCAACCAACCAACCATCGATATGGAGAATGCAGCTATGGAGAAAATAGACAAAGAACAGGCACATACTATATCAAAGTTTCTTGCTACTTTGTAAGTACAGGACAAAAGTCTTGCTACTTTGTAAGTACAGGACAAAAGTCTTGCTACTTTGTAAGTACCGGACAAAAGTCTTGGTACTTTGTAAGTATAGGACAAAAGTCTTGCTACTTTGTAAGTACAGGACAAAAGTCTTGCTACTTTGTAAGTACAGGACAAAAGTCTTGCTACTTTGAAAGTACAAGACAAAAGACAAAATCGTGACATTCTCCTTTCATAGGAATTCATCTCTCAATGAATATTGTGTTCTACTATGCTTATTTACAGTAGTGACTTGCGTCAGTTGGAAACAGAAAAATATGATAGGCAGAATGAGAAGAAGACAAAGGAAGAACGTGAAAGGAAAAAAATGAGAAGAAGATAAAGAATGAGAAGATAAATAATGAGAAGAAGACAAAGGAAGAACGAGAAAGGAAAAAAATGAGAAGAAGATAAAGAATGAGAAGACGACAAAGGAAGAATGAGAAGAAAAAGGCAGAATTTGAAGAAAACAGGAATAATGAGAAGATAAAGGAAGAATGAAAAGAAAACAAAAGAAGACAAAGGAAGAACGAGAAAGGAAAAAAATGAGAAGATAAAGAATGAGAAGACGACAAAGGAAGAATGAGAAGAAGACAAAGGCAGAATTTGAAGAAAACAGGAATAATGAGAAGATAAAGGAAGAATGAACAGAAAACAAAAGAAGAATGAGAAGTAGATAAAGAATGAGAAGAACCAAAGGAAGAATGAGAAAGAGATAAAGAATGAAAAGAAGACAAGGAAGAATGAGAAGAAGACAAAGGAAGAATGAGAAGAATATAAGGAATGAGAAGTAGACACAGGAAGAATGAGAAGAAGATAAATAATGAGAATAAGACAACGGAAGAATGAGAAGAAGATAAAGGAAGAATGAGAAGAAGAAAAAGGAAGAATGAGATGATGACAAAGGAAGAATGAACAGAAGGAGGAAATGAGAAGAAAATAAAGAATGAGAAGAAGACAAAGGAAGAATGAGAAGAAGATGATATAATTAATGAAAGGAATACTGTTGGACGAATGAGAGGATCACGATAGAAAGAGAGGAAAACGATAGCAAGTGGGGAAAACGATAGGAAGTGGGGAAAACGATAGGAAAAATGAGATTAAGACAATAGGAAGAAAGTAAAACCATAGGACGAATGAGAGGACGACGATAGGCAGAATGAAAGGAAAACGATGGGAATAACGAGATGATGACGATAGGAACAATGAAATAAAGATGATTGGAAAATGAGAGGAAGACATGAAGATTGAGAGGAAGCCGATAGAATGAGAGTAAGACAATAGAGAGGAAAATATGAAGAATTAGAGGAAGACAATAGAGAGGAATTCGATAAGAAGAATGAGAGAGAATGAGAGGAAGACATAAAGATTGAGAGAAAGACCATATGAAGAATGAGAAGAAGACAATAGAAAGAAATACGATTAGGAAGAATGAGAGGAAAAATAAGAGATTATGAGTAGAATGAGAGATATATGATAGTAATAATAAGAGGAGATTGTAGGAGGAATAAGAGAAATATCATAGAAAGAATTATATGAAAATAAAGTGAAGAAATAGAGGAAGATGATAGGAGGAATGCGAGGAATATCATGGGAAGAAGGAGGAGGTGATAGGAAGAATGAGAGGAATATGATAGGAAGATGGAGAAGAAGATGATAGGAAGAAAGGAAAACGCTAGGAAGAATGAGAAGAAAACGCTGGGAAGAATGAGAGGAAAACGATAGGAAGAATGAGAGGAAAACACTGGGAAGAATGAGAGGAAAACGATAGGAAGAATGAGAGGAAAACGATAGGAAGAATGAGAGGAAAACGATAGGAAGAATGAGAGGAAAACGATAGGAAGAATGAGAGGAAAACGATAGGAAGAATGAGAGGAAAACGATAGGAAGAATGAGTAAATGATGATAGGAATAATGAGAGGAATAGGATAGGAATATGATAGGAAGAATTAGAGGAATCAGATGGAAAGAATGAGAGGAATATGATGAGAAGAATGAGAGAAAGAATGATAGAAAGATTGACAGAATGATTGAGAGGAAGATTGAGAGAAACATTAAGAGGAAGAATGATGGGAAGATTGAGAGGAAGAGTGATGGAAAAATTGAGAGGAAGATCGATTGATCTTTCAATATACCTCCGCCTCACCAACTGCTGAAAGAAACTGTGCACCCGTAGGCGTATCTGAGTGCCGTGATGTCGGCTTAGCTAACACAGGTTATGAGTGTGACATCAATGCCCTGTACTGTTTACATGACACATCAACTCAGAAACACTCCTACTAGTGCGTTGTAACTGTACCTCCCATCTGCCCACAAAATAGGCTTAAGTCGGTCATGTAAGAGTATGGAGTTTAAATATATATATTTCTCGTGATGTCGCTCAATGTTTTATAAATCTAGGCGTGGGTGAGCATGTTACAATCATGTTATTGCGCCGTTATCGCGGCAAATATTACCTCGTCGGTTCCGTTCTCGTCGATACCGGAACACCAGACAGCGAATAATGACATAGTTGTAGGTATGATGACATGGTTGTAAAATTACGACGTAAAAATAATAGAGACATAACGATGATGATGAATAATCCCTTTACCTATGAGCAGGTAGCTCTTGACACTTTATGATGTTGATGCTGATGACATAATCCCTCTAGGTGTGAGTAGGTAGTTCTTGACACATGATGATGATGATATAATACCATTAGGTGTGAGCAGGTAGTTCTTGACACATGATGATGATGAAATAATTTCTTTAGCTGTGAGCAGGTAACTATTGGCCTCAGAAAAATCACAGATGCTAATTGGAAAGATTTCAAATAAAACGACATACTAAGACAGGAGGCAAAACAAGAATATGTGACGAACATCATCAGAAAACGCCGCTGGACATACATCGGCCACATACTTAGAATGAAGGAAGACAGAATTCCACGACAAGCTTTCATGTGGATACCAACCGGGAAAAGAAAACAGGGAAGACCAAAAACAACGTTCAGAAGAACATTTATGAATGAATTAAAATCAACAGGCATAAATGCACAAGACCTGCAATCCTTGGCAACTGACCGACAGGCATGGAGAACTATGACATCCGCCCTATGTGCAAACTTGGCAAAAGAGGAACTGTGCTGATAGAAAAATAGAGGAAAATATGAAATTACAGATGATCTGATCAACAACCTTCCTCTAGCAGATACTGACAGATTTCTACTGTTTAGAGAAATCATTGGTCATGGTCATGGTCGGTCATGGTCACTCAGAATACTTGATAACAGTCTCTGAAATATCTAACTCGTTGATGATGATAATGATGATGTGATGGTGGTGGTGGTTGTGGCGGTGGTTGTGAAGGTGACAATCGTGATGCTTTGACGATCATGATGATGAAGATGATGTGATGGTGGTGGTGGTGGTGGTGGTGGCGGTGGTTGTGAAGGTGATAATGGTGATGCTTTGACGATCATGTTGACGAAGATGATGCTTATGATGATGCTTATGATGATGATGATGATGATAACAACTATGAAGATGGCGGTGATGGTGACGGCGATGATGAGCATGGAGATAGTAATAGTGATAATTGTGAAGATGGTGGTGATAATGGTGACGGTTACGGCATAGATCAGAGATGCTCAACGTGAACCATTTTTGGTTATTCCCACAGTTCTTAAACAAATTGTACCAGTAAGTTTACTTCGTCTATAGGAATAGAAAGGTCTTAAACATATTGTACCAGTAAGTTTACTTCGACTAGAGACACAGAAATTTTTAGAATAAATTGTGCCAGTAAATTTACTTCGTCTATATGAATAGAAAGTTCTAGAACAAATTGTACCAGTAAATTTACTTTGAATAGAAGAACAGAATTTTCATAAACAAATTGTACAAATAAGTTTAATTAAACAATAAGTTTAATAGGACAGAAAGTTTTTAAACAAATTGTACCAGTACATTTACTTCGTCTATAGGAATAGAAAGGTCTTAAACAAATTGTACCAGTAATTTTACTTTGGCTAAAGGAACATAAAGTTCTTAAGCAAATTGTACCAGTAAGTCTATTCCGTCTATATGAACAGAAAGATCTAAAACACATTGTACCATTAAGCTTATTTCGACTAGCATAAAACTAAAGATAAGAATCAACATAAATATGTAATGAGTGTTGCCAATATGAAAGTACAAAACACACTAACAACATTCACAAAAGCACACGACGTTTCGACTAAAAAGTCTTCATTGGAACAAAAGTAACAACTAAGTGATATTACACAAAAAAGACACATAATATGATAGGAAGAGAGGAACAAAAGTAGGTAATAAATGAGAGAAAATGAAAGGAAAAAAAGACGGAAGACATGTACAACAAGATAAGAAGACGGAGCAAAAGGAAAAATAAAATAATGTGTATAATAAAAGAATATAATGAAAGGGAATTTTTTCTTTTAACAACTTTGTTTTGTTTTTTTTCTCTTTTCTGCTGCTGGTTTTGCCCCGATGAAGAATTTTAGTGAAAACGTAATCCGTTATTGTGGATGTTTTTAGTGCACTTTGATATTGGCAACACTCTTTACATATTTCTTTTTTAACTTTTTACCCTGTGTTGCCCAAGCCCTCACATCTCTGGTGGTTTGGGTTGTTCCTGGACATTGAAGATTTATCTCATTAAAAATAAATATCTTGAGTAAAGATGAACGGCGTTTTATTTGTGTGTTGCTTAGTAATAATGATATCCTTTGCTTGGCAACACCTGGCACAAATGTCAGGTTAAATTTGACCACACAAAACAACAAATGTATTTGTGACCCATTGATGGAGATACTCATCTGGTGATATATGGGTCAGAGTATACACAGATGGGTCAGCACAGAATGCCGTGAGGAATGGAGGTGCAGGTGTATATATAGAATATCCACACAAGCCTAGAGATACAATCAGAACACCGACAGGAAAATTCTGCAATAATTATGATGCAGAAATCCAGGCAATTAGTGTGGCAGCTAAAAAACTGCTGAACTCCAACTCTGACCTAGAGCCTGTGGTATTCCTGACAGATGCAAGGTCAGTGCTTCAAGCTCTCCAGTCTGGAAAAGTAACAGACTTGAAAAAACTACTTAACGAATTGTCTTACCAGTATAGGGTAACCATGCAGTGGATACCCTCTCACTGTGGAATACCAGGAAATGAAAAAGCAGACCAACTGGCTAAGGAAGGTGCTGCCGAAGACCAACCAGATATACCAATCACCTACCATCAGAAAAAACAGATGATCAAGTCAATAAGAAAGCCACAACACCAACACAAGATGACTATCATATTATGAACAGACCAGAACAAGTTATAATTCTACGTCTCAGAACAGGACACAACCGACTCCGCAGTCACATGTATACAAAGTTCAAGATTGGCAACACGGCCATGTGTACATGTGGACAGGCAGCACAGAGTGCCAAACATATACTTCAAGAGTGTTCTGAGCATGAAACGCTGAGGCAGACATATTGGCCAGAGGAAACAACACTGGAATCAAAACTCTATGGGACACTGTATGAACTACAAAAGACAGTGAGTTTTATTAAGGAGACAGAATTACAGATATAGACATGTTTCAAGTGAACGAAAGAAGAAGAAATCTGGTGGTTATAATGATGATGATAAGGACGATAATGATCAGGTTTGTGAGTAAGATACTAATGAAAAGATGGTAATGATGTCAGGGCAATGTTCAGTCAGTATTAAATTACTTCATTACCATTCTTCAGACAATCTAACCTATGACGATTTCAGAATTCGATCCAGTAATTACTTTCATAACACATGTTCTGAATGAATCGGTATAGCACAGACTGTACTTCCATTATAATAACATGGTTCCAATCTATCATCTCTTAACTCTGCAATGCGCGATATCCTTCCTGGCCAGTCTGACGCATACATCAGTCATCACAAAGACACACTGGCTCCAGAATTCTATCAAACGAATGTCCAAATACATTATTCACGAAGATCTGCAGGTTCCAATTGTATACGGCTTTTTATCAAGGAATACTAATTTTTTATGGATAATGTAATTGAAACCTCAATCTCGTTTGTGATTGAAGAGTAAATGATAGTTAAACACGTGAAATGAATTAGAATGATGTAAGTTATAATGTAGACGGAATGTTTTATAAAGTAGGAGATGTCGTGCGGTGACTTCTCTCAATGGGGACTAGTTAGTTTCTATTATGAGCACTAGGTTGTTTTTGTTTTTTAAAAACCAGTAATTCTAACTTTTTTGGTGAGTGGATTAGATGAAATACTTAACGTATGCCTGACGTATACTTTATTATTTCTGTTTCCTTGATATAGTCAAAGTGGACTTTTACAGCGGTTAAAGAAATCTTAAAAACAACTTTTACGGGTAGTGACAACACAACCTTACACATTTAACTATAAAGAAATTTACTATACTGCTTTGAAATGATGTGCTTAATCCATGTTTAATTTAACAGAAATGTGTCCGTTTCAATATTATTTGCTGTATTTTATCACAACTGAGGTTCCGTATGAAAATTTATATTCGGCCCAGAATTCATTTTAAGAGACGGCCTTGTCTCGGGATTAATGACTACAACCTGACCTCACGGAAAATCCAGAACCAGTACATTTTTTAATTTTTAATTTTTTTTAAAGAATGTGTTCAACTTTTCAAATGATCTAGCTCATTAAAGAAAGCTATTACATAAGCTTAATAACCACAACACTACCGTACATAAAAATTACAATCTCAAATATAATTGCTAATTAATGCATTTCAAGTGGAATTTTGTCTACTGCAGAGAGACTAGCACAAACGGCTAATTCTAAGAAATGGGAGAAAATGTATATCTTCCAATGCCAGTATGATGCCATTGGTTACCTCAATACAAAAATTGTGAAGAATAGTATTGCTGCTTGTTCCTAATATTTTTATTCATTTTTGTGTTTGCACGCACCATAGAAATTAAAACTCAATATACCTTAATTAACAAATTCAATAGGGACTACGTGACTCCTACTAGTCAAATGACTACACGCCACTAAACGTAGACAACAAGTGTAACATAATGTGTTATGGGTACATAGAGATTCATTATAATCAAGACAAGATCTTGTATAATTTAATGCAAGCATAATATAATGTATTACAACATATAAAGTCTTTTATACACCGTAAATTTCAGGCAGAAAATAATGCATCGTAATGTAACATTGTGTAAAAGAATGTGGACAGACTACTGTAAATTTACATTAATTAGTTTTAAACTATTGTAATGTTACAGTTACATTGTAGTTTGTCTGTTTGTCACTATCCCCAGAAATTGCGATCAACTTGCTCTTATTTCCTATATGCGGTGGGGTTGTTTCTCAGAGCTTTCTTTCATACACAAGAGACTTCCACTTTCGGCTTAGTGTAATGCCTATTGGAAAAGCCTTCTACTAGGAGGGGAATCCATGTTTCGAGACGATATTATAGTTTGCCGTGGACACCCACGGCGCATTTTTCCTCCGACGAGGTGCATCGCAGCCGGTGCACTATTCCTCGTGTAGGAAGACCATTCCATGATTACCCTCCGTGTATCTAGATCCCAGACCTAATTCCTTTTGTATGAGCCGTGTTGGATAGCAATAGTAATATTAGAAGCTATACTAGTAATAATAGTAATAATAGTAGTAGTAATATTGTACTAATATTTGCAGTAATGATTGTAGTAATAAGTAATCTTTCCATAGTATTAGTGATAGTTCTAGTAATAGTAGTAATAGTAGAAGTGATAGTAGTAATTATAGTAGAAATGATAGCAGTATGGATACAATGTGTTTCACCATGTGACTCAGTATTAATAGGTGTAGTAATAATTTTAGTGATAGTTTTAGTAATAGTAATAGTAGCAGAGATAGTAGTAATAGTACTAATAGTAGTAGTAGTATTATTAGTAGTAATAGTAGTTGTAAAAATAGTTGTAAGCATCATCATCATGTGATATATTGTTTCCAGACCGTGGTCATTTTTATGGATTCTCTGAACACTCCGCGATTCTGGGCGAGTTGACCTGTCGCAATAAGAGACATGTTTAAGCAATCTTATATATTACTGACCATCGACGACTTGGCCGCCCTCTTCCCCTGTTACCGTTAAGCCTGTAGTCTGCCTTTAGCAATTAATATTTCCATGATATTATCAATCCACAAACACTGCAACTTTTCTGACTTTCCAACAACTTAATCCACAAACACTACATCTTCTACTTCACTGACAACTCAATCCACAAACACTTCAATTTTCCTACCTCTAGGACAACTCAATCCACAAATACTTCAACATTCCTACCTCTAGGACAATTCAATCGACAACCACTTCAACTTTCCTACCTCTACTAAAACTCAATCCACAAACACTTCAACTTTCCTACCTCTAGGACAACTCAAACCACAAACACTTCAATTTTTCTACCTCAAGAACAACTCAATCCACAAACACTTCAGCTTTCCTACCTCTGAGACACTTCAACTTTCTTACTTCCACTAAATCTGAATCCACAAACACTTCAACTGTCCTACCTCTAGGACAACTCAATCCACAAACACTTCAACATTCCTACCTCTAGGACAACTCAATCCACAAACACTTCAAATTTCCTACCTCTAGGACAACTCAATTCACAAACACTTTAACTTTCCTATCTCCAGGACAACTCAATCCACAAACAGTACATCTTCTATCTCCCTGACAATTCAATCCACAAACACTTCAACTTTCCTACCTCCAGGACAACTCAATCCACACACATTAACTACTTCAACCACTTCCAAGAAACCAGGTCTACATAATGTTACCTACACACAATACACAACTGAAAGTCACACTAACCCACAGGTAACATGAGCACACCTGGATATAAATCACCTGAGTGCACGAGAGTTATATAAAGGAACCTAGAATCGAGTGAGTACTCGAAGGTATTGCCAGTAAGAGTGTGCTTGTAATACGTAAAGCAGGGATTCTATACCTTTCATTCGTGCAAGGTCCACATTCACCCAAATTTGGTTTCTAGAGCCCCCAAAAACCACACATACAAAAACCTACAATCTCGCTCGATGACATTTTCTATATCATTACTGTAATTATCAGTAAAATTCATGTTTATATAACAATGATTTCATGAATGTACTTTTGACATTCGCTCGTAAAATTTCCACCACATCTCTCTGATAGCATAACAATGTCCACATCTCTCTGATAGCATAACAATGTCCACATCTCTCTGATAGCATAACAATGTCCACATCTCTCTGATAGCTTAACAGTGACCACATCTCTCTGATAGCATAACAATGTCCACATCTCTCTGATAGCATAACAATGACCACATCTCTCTGATAGCATAACAATGTCCACATCTCTCTGATAGCATAACAATGACCACATCTCTCTGATAGCTTAACAGTGACCACATCTCTCTGATAGCATGGAAATGACCACATCTCTCTGATAGTATAATAGTGACCACATCTCTCTGATAGCATGACAATGTCCACATCTCTCTGATAGCATAACAATGGTCCTACTAAATTTCCAGATGGATGTGTTACAGATAACAGAAATGCGTTGTTATGCCGTTGTGTTTGCGTAAATGGACGACACATCCGATTTCAGCGCCGGCAACTAATATGTTCACTGTTGTACCACTTCCACTGAACAGTGGACGTTTTTAATTATATCGCTAGTATAGCAAGCCTGCTATCCGAGAGAACTTTTTTGCCGCTGTCTACGTTGCTATTGACACAGACAATGATGTCTACTTATTTTTAACAAAATTATATATCGCCCCTGACAACACAATATATTATATTTTATTATGTATATGAATTAATCATGGACAATAAGCAAAATAGTAAAAGATGGTAAAGAGGCAGTAGCGATGTGGTCTTATAGATAAATGTTATGAACACCATGAACAGATAACAATCACATGATGAAGACGGATGTGTCAGACCATTTGCGCACATAACACGGCGAAACAACGTAATTTACATTGTATGGACTACATCATGCTGGAAATCTTGTAGGGTCATTGTTCTGCTACAGGAGAGACCCAGTAGGAGTTTGAGAATGATTGCTAAAACTTTCGTTACTGCATGTTTTCCTGAGACGGGGTGCATGGAGGTTTTCTATGGTTTTTGGAAATAAACAACGCTTTGCCATAGCAGACGCCGCGACATGTACAGGAAGGATAGTGATTGTACCTCCGAAAGAAAAAAAACGTATTTCCCAACCGTGGATTTAAACGCGGACCGCAAAGATCTGAGACCGGCATTCTAACCACACGACCATGCGCTCCACGAAGAAGAAGAAGAAGATAAAAATCGTAATAAAGATAAGTTAATTTTTTTTTCTTTTTTAACATACTCCATTCATTGGACACATCAGGAGAAAAGGAAAGTTGGAGGACATTGTGACAACAGCAAGTGGAAGAGCAAGAGAGGTGCAAAGGTGCTGGACATCATGGAATTATGGCATAGGAAAATATATATATATATATTGTCTTTTATCTGTTTTTGCTGTAAGGCATCGCAAGATCAGGTTTCTGTATATGGTACGCGTGGTCGCTTGATATGCAGTTTGTTTGTTTGTTTTTCGTTCGCTCCATTGTAACCATCACGGATATCCGTGCGATTTCCGCCGGGAGCGTGATTACGTTGTGCCACCGTTATGCGCCTTGTAGGCCTAGCACATCCGATTTCGGCATGCCTTGACAATTCGGGTGGGCTACCCTTAGCCTGTGACAGCCTCTATATCTGTCTCCAGGCACGCGTAGTGGAGACTCTTCGCCCAGACGATTTTTTGCTATCGTCTGACTCGAACGAGGTGTTCCACTGTCTATGAACTTGCCTCGTGTAATTGGACGTGCTGTGCCTGTGCCCATTGGGTACTGAACCGTTTCTCATCCGTGAGCCTGGTTCCTTAAGGGGAAGAACTCAACAGAGGAGTTGGACCCTGGCTCTTTCGCCCTCTTAGCCGAGGTGTCATTCACCGACATCGTGTACCCCTTGTCCAAGTTCGAGTCTCACACCACGCGTTTGAGAGCAAGGCGTTCTCGAGCTGAGCGTCCTTGTCCCAATAGCGCCTGAGCCCATCAGGTACTGAACCCTTTCTCTCTTCAAGTGTATTTCCGGTGTAGGAATACCTGACAGTAGAGTTGGGCCAGGGCTAAATCGTTGTCCCTTTTGTGCCTGAGCGCATCGGGTACGGAACCCTCTCTCTCTGCAAGTGTACTTCCGGTATAGGAAACCTTGACAGTAGAGTTGGGCCAGGACTACCATCGTTGTCCCTTTCTTGCCTAAGCCCATCGGGCACAGAACCCTTTCTCTTCGCGAGCATATTTCCGGTTTAGGAAGGCTCGACATTAGAGTTGGGTTAGGTCTTCTTGCTTTACCAAACGCCAATGAATGGGTCTGGGTCTCTGCCTGTAAGGAACACAGGTAACTAGAATCTCATCTCGAGCTGACGGAGCTTGTAGTTCCCCTTTCCTAGGGAATTTTCTATTTGCAGTTCGCGCTGCCCTCTAGCGCTGTTCTGCCCTTTCATTGTTTCATTGTACTCGGTATGAAATATATTTGTCTCTCGCCATGCATCTACCTTTACGTGCATTTTACATTGGCCGCCCCTCCAATGTTCGGACTGGACTGACTAGCTTCACTGTACGTCAACAGTGTCGTTAAATGTGGTGATGCTGGTGGTGTCGGAGATATTGTCTGTCTCTTGTGCAGTCAAATCTCTTTCCATCTGCTACATCCACATTCTCGGACACGATCCCCAAATGGTTTGGCCAGAATCAGCTCGAGCTGCTGTATTTCTGTTTCCAGGGTGCACCGCGTGGAGGTACATTTGGGATCTTGGTTATCTGCTAACCCTGGGTCCGCCTAGAGCATTGCGTTCCCTTTGCACCCCTGATATGCAGTAATGTTGTGACATTTTAGAATATTGGTAACTCCTTTAATCCATCTTCTTGGTCTTCCTCTGCATCTTGATATTTCCATTTTTATGCTCCAAGCTCTTGTCTCTTGCGAATAAGGGTTCATTCTTATTATGTGGTGAAACCATATCAGTCTATGTTTTTCAATATATTTGACTACGAATATTATTCCAACAGTTCTTGTAATCTCGTCATTCCTCACATGATTATATTCTTATTTTGTTTGCTGCTTTTCTTAGACATCTCATTTCATAAATAGTAAGCCTTCTCTATGGTTCTTTAGTTAGTATTCATATCTGACATGTTTATGAAGCTTTTGATAAATGACTTCTTTTCTGGAAATAATACTAAATCTTCTATATGTTTTCTGTTTACAGTTAATTTCAGTTTTTGCTAGCTGGTTTGCTATCTCACTTCATTTGATGTACGAGTGGCATTGTCCTAATAATTTAACACAATTACAGTAGAATCCCTCTATAGCGCATTCTTTTATAACAAATTTCCCTATATAACAACACTTTTCAAGATCAACAATTACATTTATTCTATATTGTTTGTACTGTATATATAAAATTTATATTATTACATACATATTTTGTCGGTCCGGACCAAGTTGTTATAATGGAATTCCAATGTTCCTTTCTGTGACCAACTGAGACAAGTTTGTGTGTGACCTTTTTAAATTCCATATTTTTTGTCTCCTTCCCCCCCCCTTCCCCGATATCACGACGTCGAGGCCCACTGGGATGTCGGTTGAGAGCCGCTGAGAGTAAGAATGCTAGATGTTTGTTCTGTTAGAATGGGTGAAAATATTTGATGGGATTTCACGGAGCGTGGGTTGGCAGTGTTTTCTACATTCTGGAATGTGGTAGATATATCCACGGTGATAAATGGCATCCGAACTCTGGTATGTGGGTATCGTGGTTGTTAAAGTTGTAGTGGCAATAGAAAGCCGAGAAATTTCGTGATAAACAGATTTATAGGCAGGTAGGCAAGTAGGTAGATATGTAGGTAGGTAAATATGTAGGTAGGTCAACGTAGGATTTAAGGATGTAGGTAGGTAGACAATTAGGAACGTAGATATTTAGCTAGTTATGTTAGTAGATATGAATGTATGTATATAGGGAGGTTTTTATGTAGGTATTTAGGTACGTAGATATGTATGTAGGTATGCAGGGGGTAGGCATATAGGTACGTCGGTAGGTACATATTTAGGTAGGAATGTAGGTAGATATATGGGCAGGTATGTAGGTAGGTAAGTAGACAATGTATGTAAGCAGGTATGCAAGTAAATAAGTTGGCAGATTTGCAAGTAAGTATGTAAGTAAATATATGGGTAGGTATGTGAGATGTAACTTAGGTAGGTATCGAATATACGGGTATGTATTGAAGTGGATATGTAATTAGGTATTCAGTTATAATGTAAGTAGGTATTTAAGTAGGTAGGTAAGTAGGATGTAGTTAGATAAGTATGTAAGCATATATGTAAGTAGGTAATTATAAGAAGGTGTGTTAGTAGGTAGGTTAGCAGATATGCAAGGAGATAATTATAAGTATGTATGTAAGTAGGCATGTCAGCAGATGTGTAAGTAGGTAATTATAAGTAGGCATATGAGCAGATATGTAAGTAGGTAGTTATAAGCAGGTATGTAAGTTAGCATGTTAGTATGTTCGGACTGTTAAACTATAAAGGTTTGAAATGGAAAAATTATCGAAAACACGAAATAGGATAAGCCTGGCAAAAGCTTTTCACAAAATGAAAAGCATTCTGTGAGACAGATCTCTATCAATAGAAGTAAAGAAAGGAAATCCAGCAATGATAGGCCTAGATAGAGTAATTGTTGTCATGAGGAAATGAATCATGGACAATAAATTAACAAACAAGTAGGAAATTAGAGGCTACAGAGATGAGGATGTTCAGAAGAATGATAATAATCAGATGGGGACAGATACAAAAAACGAATGAGATCCTAAAGTAGATTGGCACGTAAAGAATGTTGCTTAACAAAATCAGAAAGAAACTCCACATTTTGGTCACACCTTGATAATAGAAGGATTGGAACACAATGTAACAACAGGTAAGATTGAGCAGAGGGAGAAAGAGGGCGACGGAGAGAGAAGATATCGGATAGTTTGACACTTTGTCATGGTAGGAAGTCAGCAGTAGGTCGGGTACTCAGTGCTACAGATAGATAGTTATAGATCTCAATGGTCTTTCTTTCTTTCAAATCCCAGGAATTTCTGACAATTAGCTCTTACTTCCTATGTGCAGTGGGGGGGGGGGGTCCTCAGAGTTTTCTTTCATACCCAGGAGACTTTAGCTTTCGACTTAATGCAATGCTATTGACGGATTCTTCTACTCAGAGGGGCATAGAGATTAATGATCACCTACGCCCTCATCAAGGCAACCGATGATGATGATGATGGTGATGACATCCTTTGTAACATCGAACATATACTGAATAGTTTGACATGGTTTCATGATGGTGATGACATCCTTTGTAACATCGAACATATACTGAATAGTTTGACATGGTTTCATGATGGTGATGACATCCTTTGTAACATCGAACATATACTGAATAGTTTGACATGGTTTCATGATGGTGATGACATCCTTTGTAACATCGAACATATACTGAATAGTTTGACATGGTTTCATGATGGTGATGACATCCTTTGTAACATCGAACATATACTGAATAGTTTGACATGGTTTCATGATGGTGATGACATCCTTTGTAACATCGAACATATACTGAATAGTTTGACATGGTTTCATGATGGTGATGACATCCTTTGTAACATCGAACATATACTGAATAGTTTGACATGGTTTCATGATGGTGATGACATCCTTTGTAACATCGAACATATACTGAATAGTTTGACATGGTTTCATGATGGTGATGACATCCTTTGTAACATCGAACATATACTGAATAGTTTGACATGGTTTCATGATGGTGATGACATCCTTTGTAACATCGAACATATACTGAATAGTTTGACATGGTTTCATGATGGTGATGACATCCTTTGTAACATCGAACATATACTGAATAGTTTGACATGGTTTCATGATGGTGATGACATCCTTTGTAACATCGAACATATACTGAATAGTTTGACATGGTTTCATGATGGTGATGACATCCTTTGTAACATCGAACATATACTGAATAGTTTGACATGGTTTCATGATGGTGATGACATCCTTTGTAACATCGAACATATACTGAATAGTTTGACATGGTTTCATGATGGTGATGACATCCTTTGTAACATCGAACATATACTGAATAGTTTGACATGGTTTCATGATGGTGATGACATCCTTTGTAACATCGAACATATACTGAATAGTTTGACATGGTTTCATGATGGTGAGTTAAAGGTGGAGCTGATACACCATTCTGTGGGAATCATGATCGCCTATGCCAGCCTGCACGGTACATCATGGTAATGTAATCTTGGTTGATGCAAGAACACAATATATGCGTAGTGACAGATGTTTAACGATATCAGCTTGACTGCTAACAGTAACGATGTAAGCTTGACTACTGACAATAACGATGTAAGCTTGACAGCTAACAGTAACGATGTAAGCTTAACTGCTAACAGTAACGATGTAAGTTTGACTTCTAACAGTAACGATGTAAGCTTGACTGCTAACAGTAACGATGTAAGCTTGACTGCAGACAGTAACGATGTAAGCTTGACTGCTAACAGTAACGATGTAAGCTTGACTGCAGACAGTAACGATGTAAGCTTGACTGCTAACAGTAACGATGTAAGCTTGACTGCTAACAGTAACGATGTAAGCTTGACTGCTAACAGTAACGATGTAAGCTTGACTGCAGACAGTAACGATGTAAGCTTGACTGCTAACAGTAACGATGTAAGCTTGACTGCTAACAGTAACGATATCAGCTTGACTGCTAACAGTAACGATATCAGCTTGACTGCTAACAGTAACGATGTAAGCTTGACTTCTAACAGTAATGATGTAAGCTTGACTACTGACAGTAACGATGTAAGCTTGACTGCTAACAGTAACGATGTAAGCTTGACTGCAGACAGTAACGATGTAAGCTTGACTGCTAACAGTAACGATGTAAGCTTGACTGCAGACAGTAACGATGTAAGCTTGACTGCTAACAGTAACGATGTAAGCTTGACAGCTGACAGTAACGATGTAAGCTTGACTACTAACAATAACGATGTAAGTTTGACTGCAGACAGTAACGATGTAAGCTTGACTGCTAACAGTAACGATGTAAGCATGACAGCTGACAGTAACGATGTAAGCTTGACTGCTAACTGTAACGATGTAAGCTTGACTGCTAACATTAACGATGTAAGCATGACAGATAACAGTAACGATGTAAGCTTGACTGCTAACAGTAACCATATCAGCTTGACTGCTTACAGATATTGACTGCATCTTATTTTTGGCTTTATTCTGCAATGCTAGTTAATAGGAAGGGAATGTCAGAAGTCAACTTGGCAGCAAGTTTGCATGTTCTCGATTGTAAACATGAGTTCTTGGCTAGAGAATGTAGATATGTTTATATGTTCAGTTTTGTTGATTGCTGTTTGAAATCATTAAATAGAAAATAAATGTGATGGTTGAAAACTCGATCTTTATGTCATTGAAGTGGTTGTTGTAATGTCATTGAAGTGGTTGTTGTAATGTCATTGAAGTGGTTGTTGTATTAAGGGGCCATGATTATGATATTGTTTAGATGTTTGGGAATATCCCTGGTGTAGTGGTTTAGCTTTTCGCTTTGTGTTCGAAAGATCGCGGGATCAAATCTCACTCGCGACATCTTGATAAAGTGGGTTTTTTGTGTGTGTTCCCTTGGGATTATCGCATGAAGTTACGGTGTTATAAAATATGTCTAGTACTTTCAGCAGCTGGTGTGCCGATAGGTTGAGAGGGACGGGATTCATATGGGTAAATCCGAGATAAAATGAAGTCAATCATCTTCTACTTTTGAGCATTTGTGTTGTCATGATGTTGAATGTAGGAGTGTGGTTCAAGTGAATAAAATTTCAATGTCAGTCGATAGCGGGTATGATGTTAGTTATTAGTTTTAAGGAATATGCATTTAATTGTATGGCTAAAAGTACTTTAAATGACATGAGGAAAATATTGATGTCTAAAAGTACTTTAAATGACATGAGGAAAATATTGATGTCTAAAAGTACTTTAAATGACATAAGAAAAATATTGATGTCTAAAAGTACTTTAAATGACATAAGAAAAAAATTGATGTCTAAAAGTACTTTAAATGACATGAGGAAAATATTGATGTCTAAAAGTACTTCCAATGACTTGATGAAAATATTAACATCTATATGTATTTTCACAGACATGAGAAAAATATTGACATCTAAAAGTACTTTCACTGTCATTAGGAAAATATTGATATCTAAGTAGATTGCAAAAAAAAAGCGAAAAGCATTGATATTCTATATCAATGTATGGCTCAGAAACATGGACGATGAACAAACAGCAAGGCATATTTGATGCATTTGAGATGTGGATACATAGAAGAATAGGGAGAACGTCATAGCTAGAAAAGAAATCCAACAAATAGGTTCTAACAACAATTCGTATGGAAAAATAACAATTAAAAGAAATAGATTGTTATTACAAATATTTTTGACATATTAAAATAGAGAGAAAGAAAAACATCACAAGATGGACAGGGGTGAGTCTAACAGCGTGCGCCACCAAGGCAAGAAACATTGGATGTTGAAAGTCTGTTACAGTCAATATTCGTTGCGGAGACGACATTTAATGAATGAATATAATGGTACTTCGATGATGACGATGATGATGACGACGCGACGATGTGGTTAAGACATAATAGTGTATGTGGTTATCTTCTGTGTTTGCACTCTTATAACAATAACGCATGATTGGCTGTTGATCCAGCGGTTCATGGGTTCATGTCCTTTGACCCAATGTCACTGTGTTATATACTCGTATGTATGTGTTTGTGAGCTGCTGGTTTGCTCCATATAATGTGTTCCATGTATTTGGCCGGCCTGGAGGGAGTAGCATTTTCCTGATGTCATCCAGAGCTGGACATTCAAAAAGGTGATGGTCGACAGTTTCATATGGATGAGTGCACACATCCGGCACCCTGGAGTGTGTTGTGGTTGTATTCTGTTCAGGTGATTGTTAATCTGTACATGTTGTGTGCGCAGTCTGAAGATGATACTCTGGTCTTTCCTTCCCATGAGGTTGATGTTGTCTTTAGGATTTGGGCTGGTCATATATGTATAGATTTCCCTCCCAGTGTTTCCCATGACCAAAACCATAAATCGTGTGATTTCCGCCGGGGAGAGTGAAGTAACTTGATCTGCTAGTTCCACAGTTGAACAGTGTTATTTGCAACTCGTTTGGCTCACTTTGTGGCCCGGACATCCGAGACCCAGCACATCGGTTTTCGTCATGCCTTTAATTCGGGTAGTGGGCTTACATAGGCTGTAACAGCTTGCCTATCTGTTGACAGGAGCGCGGGTGTGTAATAACTCAGCCGAGATGATTGTCGTTCACGTCTATCTCGCACGAGATGTTCCTCAGTTAATGAACGTGTCTCGTGAAAATAGACGTGCTGTGTCTGTGTCCTTCGGGTACTGAACCTTTTCTCATCCGCGAGCCTGGTTCCGGTTAAGGAAGAATTCGACAAAAGAGGTGGATCCGGGCTCTTTCGCCTTCTTAGACGATGTGTCGTTCACTGATATCGTGAACCCCTCGTCTAAGTCTTGAGTCTCATCACGCGTTTGGGAGCAAAGCGTGTTCTCGAGCTGAACTATCATGTCTCATTTGTGCTTGAGCCCATCGGATACGAAAACTTTTCTCTCCGTGAGCATGTTTCCGGTATAGGAAGGCTTGACATTAGAGTTGGGCCAGGGCTGCTTTCTTTGCAGGGCTCCCACGAATGCGTCTCTGCCTGGAAGGAGCACCGGTACCTACAGGCTTGTCTCGTGCCAACAGAGCATGTAGTTCCGATTTCCTTGGAACTTTTTCTCTTTCTATTTGTACTTAGCGCTGCGCTCTGTCATTGTGTGACCCTCGCATTGTACTCAGTATGTTATCTTTTCGTATCTCGTCATGTTTCTAACTTTTCGAGTCGTTTTCATTGCCCCCCCCCCACTGCATTGCTCGAACTGGACTGACTAGAGTCACTGCGTGTCAACAGTGCCACTGCTTGTGTATAGTAGTGGTGTCGGAGAATATTGACTGACTCTTTTGCTGTCAGTTCTCTTTCCATCTGCTGCCTCCACATTCACGGACACTATCCCCACATTGTTTAGCCAGAATCATCACGTGCAGATGTATTTCTGTTTCCAGGTTGCACCACTAGAATGTACTTTCGGGATCTTGGTTATCTGCTAACCCTGGGTCCCCCAGAGCAGTGCGGTGCCCTTTGCACCCCGTATGTGATTATGAAGTAGCCCTGGTTAATGTGAGGTGAAGGCAGAGCGCAGAGATTACATTTACATAGTATAGATGACACATTCTTCGTCACCTTGTACGTTCGCTTTCTGATAGTCAATGCAAATGTTCGTGTCATTTTTGCCAAGCAGGTTGAGGCACATTGTGCTGTTCTTGTTTTAGTCAAGCTGCGTTATTGCGCGCCTTTCGACCCAGCACATCCGTTTTCGACATGCTTTTATTTCTAGTGAGCTTCACTAGCCTGTGACAGCTTTCCTATATGTTGCAAGGCAAACCAGATAGTATCTGCTCTACTCCGTGACTATTTGTCTCCATTGTGTTTGATAATGCAATGATAATTGAGAGAATATTGAAGAAACTGATTTTAAGGATTGATTATGTTATAAGACATATTTTGATAAACCAATCGTTTACTTAGTCCTACGATCATAAAGGTGAAGGTGAATACGAAACACATGTTTCTTCTGTATAATGTTGTGGTTTTAATTTTTATTTTTTTTTTTTTTTTTTTTTTTTTTTTTTTGTATTTTGTTGGGTTTTTTTGTTTTTTTTTGGGGGGGGGGGTATTTCGTTTCTCGTTGTATTGGGGGGGGGGATTTTTTTTCTCGTTGTATTAATTATAAGTCTAAATTACCTACGCATTTAAGATTCCCAACAAAAACTACCCGCAACAGACAAAATGGACATTAGAGTTTTTCATAATACAGTGTAATCCAGTTATAACAGATTGGTCCGCACCGACAAAATATGTATGTTATAACAGAAATTCGCTATACACAGTACAAACAATAAAGAATTAATGTAATTGGGGATTTTGAAAGTGTTGTTATATAGAAAAATGTGCTATTTAAAATGCACTATAGAGGTATTCCAATGTATATTTTTATCCGTGGGCATGAAGTTTCTTTAGGTTGGAACAGAATTAGAATAACAACGTGTCAACAACAATAACCATTTAGGATAAACACTCTGGCGATGTATGCCCACATATCATCAGAAAGAAAAAAACACTGCACTATTAGCCATGATAACACGATCATATATAAAAAAACACTGCACTATTAGCCATGATAACACGATCACATATAAAAAAACACTGCACTATTAGCCATGATAACACGATCATATATAAAAAAAACACTGCACTATTAGCCATGATAACACGATCATATATAAAAACTAGAATGTCAGAGAAAAATAATACAGGCCTCAGTAACACGGGTACATAAACAATATGACAATAATAGTTCAGGAGAATCTGTTATCCATTAAAAACAACAATAATAGGCAATAAAGTATAAACATTACAATGCATTCAATGGTTATGTTAGGTCTTCATCGTGAAAGAATAAGTCAATAAGGCAGACTACTTACTGTGTTTCTCTTATATGAAATGTTATTTTGTGTATATTTCATAGTATTTGTCTTCGTTTTGTTTCTTCATGAAGGTTATTAAAACCGAAACGGTGAATATGTCCCAACTATTATATTTTATTAGATATTATTGCTGCTTGTATAGGTAACACTCGTTTCTTACATATATATGAGGTATCAGAAATGAGATGCGACGTTCAAGAAGGCACACACGTAAAAAGATATTACGAGTTCGTTGTGAACGAACGACCAGTTGTTATTATCCTAAAATGCTGCACCAGCTGTTAGTGTCTCATGCAAAGTCTTGTTTACATTACATGTGCTGCTGTTGTTGTTCTACTCGCTGAACAGACGAGCGAGTATTTGCTTTATAGCAGTGTTTCTCAAATTACATCCTGCCATCGCATATTTTGTATAGATTTTAGCGAGATCGTCGAAGATATAGAAGACCTTCCAACAGAAATAATTAGAACCCCATTTTTGATTACTGTTGGAATTTCGGTTGGTCACTATTTATATACTTGAAGTCGTCTTGTCTATTTTTGGCATGCCAAGTATGTCAATAGTGACCAGCCGAAACCCTACAATAATTTTAAAAAATTGTAACGAATGGGGACCTAATTAAATCTGTTGGAAAATCTTCAATGGAAAAGGTCATGGGTTTTATAGACCATGAGCCAACCAGAGCCGTAGATACTTGTACGGTATGTGGAAGGAGTCTTAACAAAAAAAAGTAATGTCTTCGTAAGCTCATAGAAAAAATGGGGCAGGGGAAAATTCGGATGGTTAAACCAACCCCCCCCCCCCCCCCAATCCCAAGATACCAGAACATGAGAATTAGTTTTAGAAATCAAGCTAAAAATTGGGGGAAATGTTCCCTTGTTATCTTATGTTGTTATGTTCCTCCAGGGCCATAGGCGGCGCATAGGGCAGAAACCATAGCTTTCCATTTCTGTATTTGTGTTGCCAGGCTTTTCAATTCCTGCGTGTTGTTTAGGTTCATTGACATGCCTTCTCTATTAATGGTTCTTCGTAGAGTTTCTCTATGTCTCCCTCTTCTTCTTACTCCGGGTGGCACCCAATATAGTGACTGCTGGGGAATTTTTAGACTGTTCATTCTGAGAACATGGCCGATGTAAGTCCAACGCCTTTGTCTAATGAAGGAAGATATATATAGGTTTGTTTGCTTTCCTCTCTTATAGTAGTGTTAGATTTAAAGTCACTCTACTTAGCATTCAGGATATTACGTAGGCATTGCTTTCAAAGGAGTCTAGTCTCTTATCTGTGGCTTTCCACAAAATGTTCCTTAATACTATCTTAATATCCCATAAATGTCCTCTTAATGCCCCCTTAAAATTTCCTTCATTTCCCTACAATCCCCCTTAATGCCCATCAATGTCCTCTTAATGTTCCCTTAATGATTTTTCCCAAATAAATATACATCATAAGTCTTACGAAAACGAAAAAATGACCGTTCTTTAAGGAATCTCGTCCTTCGTGTTTTATGGAAGGTGTATCTGTAGCCCTGCTTCTTCGTTATTGTGTGATTTTTTTAAATCATTTTTCACAATTGGTCACTTCATCTTGATAGCTTCATAATCTAATTGTCACTCAATACTGGCACAGAAAGAATGATTCGGGTTTTTTTTAAACATGTGATATAGGAGCTTTTTAAGAATTAGCTATACAGATCAAAAGACAAATATAGAGAAAGTCCTGGAATAACATCAAGTAACTGCCTGGACGTCATTTTTTTTTTTTTTACACTCCTCGAATTTCTGAGGATAGAGTTGTTTGGAGAGATCTTTGTGCTGATATCCCAAGTGTGGCACTTCTACAACCCTGACGGGTTATGAGTCTTATTGTTATTATTACTATTATTATTATTATTATTTATTATTATGTATTATTATTTATTATTATTTATTATTATTATTATTATTTATTATTATGTATTATTATTTATTATTATTTATTATTATTATTATTATTATTATTATTATTATTATTATTATTAATCTGACCGAAAAACAATCTTAAACATCAAACACATTTGACAATCGTTATTCTAAATCCGAAAAAAACAGTGAATTCGTATTCAAAATATACAACACTACAAAAAGCTAACGACGCAAATTATGAAATTACAACCAATTCTGAAACACAAATCTATCTAAATGGAAACCAAAAGTAATTCATAAATGTAATCTTCCAACCAACTTTTGTGTTATTAATGTCAGATATGGACACTATCAGAAGAATAAGAGAGAAAAAGTACTACGTGTTAAATGAGATGTCTAAGAAAATCAGCAAACAGAACAAAAAAGAGATCACGTGAGGAACGAGAAGATTACAAAAACTGTTGGAACAACAACCTCGGTCAAATATATTGAAAACACAAACACGGAAATGGTTCGGTCACTTAATGCGAATGTACCCTTATTAACCAGTGGCGATTAGATTAGATTAGATTAGATTAGATTAGATTAGATTAGATTAGATTAGATTAGATTAGATTAGATTAGATTAGATTAGATTAGATTCAGAGTAGATTAGAGTAGAGTAGAGTAGAGTAGAGTAGAGTAGGGTAGAGTAGGGTAGGGTAGGGTAGGGTAGGGTAGGGTAGGGTAGGGTAGGGTAGGGTAGGGTAGGGTTTTAGGGTAGGGTAGGTTAGGTTAGGTTAGGTTAGGTTAGGTTAGGTTAGGTTAGGTTAGGTTAGGTTAAGTTAGGTTAGGTTAGGTTAGGTTGGTTTGGGCTGGATTGGACCGGACCGGACCGGATAAGATTAGATAGATGTATGGATAGATGAATGGATGGATGGATAGAAAACTGTACATATGACTATTTGTTTTGGAGAGAATGGGGTTGCGGGGTGTTCTGTCATGGTTGAGGATAGAAATATTACCAACAAAATAAAACAGTATTATTAACGGCAATTCCTGACCAGAATGTCAGAATAATTAAAAACAATCCCCAAATATAATTGGTTTTCAAGAAAAAAATAACAAACACCATTATGAAACTATAGCCCTTTCAGCTGTTGGGCGCCACATTTTAGTTTACAAAGACAATATTCATTTCTAGGATTCATTGAGTCTGTAAACCAACTTTGGCAATTGTTGAAATGTTTTAGATAATTGTTATTTTAACACAGTTAAAACGCTTCCCGTTATCAAGATACGCTTACAACTAGTTTCAATAATCCTATAAACCTAGTGACTCCTCTTGTCTTAATGTAAATTTTCAAAAGAGAGAATTGTGCTTTCAGAATTTTTCGTGCAATTTAATGTGTTCAGTGATCCTAAAGATCTTTCTCTCTCCTCCAATCCCCTGCCCCTAATCATATATCTCCCCTTCTTTCTGCCTTCTTGATCCTGCATCGCCCCCTCCACTCCGAATCCACTCACCACTCCCTAGGGGACGTATTCGTCCACATTGACAAACCCTGTTTTATATGAATGTTGCAATATATAGAGCGCATAAGAGAATTCAAGATGTTGCTTGTTATTATCATTCAGGTAAAATATTCTTTCCGCCGCCGAAGACGGATGTGTTGAGCCATTGGCGCAAATATAACGGCAACACAACGCATTTCCATTGTCTGGACTATATTCAACTGGAAATCTTGTAGGACCATTGTCCTGTTACAAGAGAAATCCAGCGGGAGTTTAAGAATGAACGCTGAAGAAGAAGAAATATTCTTTCCAGAGGGCAGTCCTCTTTATGGATGCCCTGAACAACTTATCATTCTGAACGAGTTGACCGCCTGCTGCAGACAAGGAAATTTTTTATACTTTCTGAAACGTCTTTTGTCCATCGTCGTCTTGTTTTCCTTGCTACCAGCAACTATGCCTTTTATTACTAGTTTCCGGTATACTGTTTAAATTTCAATAAAATCTCAGTTTTCTTGCTATAGTGGAATCCCCGCTATAACAACTTGGTCCAGACCGACAAAATATGTATGTAATAACAAAACTTAGCTATATGCAGTACAAACAATATAGAATAAATATAATTGGGGATTTTGAATAGTGTTATATAGGAAAATTTGTTATAATAGAATGCGCAATAGAGGAATTCCGCTATATATCGTCTAAGAGTCAACTATCTGGCATATTTAATCGTTTTAACACTTCGTCCAGCTCTTCGGCGAGGTAAGATCTCGTCTGTGACGCAAAGGTACCGGAATCAAATCACACCGAGGACAATATTACAACGAGACTGTTTAGAAGATAGTTGCACCTACTAAACGTAAAATAATGCCTAGAAAATCCACTGCAGCCACACAAAAATGCTGCGTTGATGCCTACGTCCTGAATTGGATTTGCTGCCTTCTTCATTTCTTCGTTGTTTTTCTATCTTCAACATTCATCTCATTTGCATTGAAGGAATTCTCTATGCTCCTATATTGTATGCCTGTTGATGATTATTGTTCTATGTCCATGTGCCATCACAACTCGATAACCTAACTCGCTGTCTATGACGCTGTTTAAGGCGTATAGCGTGTCCTATTGACATCTTTTGGAGGGGCTGTATTGCATCAGATGTTTCCTTCCACGTGCATTTGTTTTTTTCACATTCATATTTATGTGTTATTGATTATGGCTTTTTACTTCTCTGTATGACAGTAGTACATTACTTTGTGTATTTTCACAAATCTCAAAAAACGTGGACTGACTTCATTATGCGCATATTTTCTCATAATGCACCTCGTTTTTCTTAACATAGAAGCATACTTCATGCTGAATCACATTCACAAGATGAAATTTTTCAGCTGAAGAAATGATTTATAAAATTACACTTGGAGCGAGCAAATAGCGGCTCGATTTCGAACCAACAACTACTGGGCACTAAAACAAATTGCTTACCTATGTGTGTAGTCAAGTACATTTATACGTATATTGGTTCATATTTTTCCTTCGTATTTAGCATTATATTAGCATGTGCCGTACAGAGCTACGAGTATTTTTAAACAAACAGCATGTAAGACATTATCATCGTAGAATATCGCATAAAGAAAGAAAACAGATAGAAAGCTTAGCTAATGATTCTTATTAAGATACTGATGGCAAGAAAAATTGAACCAGACCGCCAAATTTGTAAGAGAAGTCGATGTTGCAATTTTACAGGTGCAACTTGGAAAAGGGTAATGACGTTTTGCTCATCAGTGGAAATACAGGATAACGCAATAAAAAAAAAAATTTCGACAAAAAGGTTGTATCACATCACATAACACAGGAGTATAGAAGATATTACCTATTATCGATGTTTTTATTTGAGATCTAAGAAACAATAACAATGTAAAGCTTGTAATAGTTTAGGAGTTTCTCTCTCAGAACTGTCCTAGAAGTGCTGAGTCGCCCTAAGCTATATGATACAAGAAAAATGTGTATAATCAACTGAAAGTGAAAACGTAAAGGAAAAACGTAAAGTAGACATACAGCTTGCCTCTTGCTAAAACTTTTTTCGCAATTTAATACAGAAATCAATACATAAAACATTTGCTACAGTGTGAAGTAAGCTTAAACACCACACCGTCTTGTGTCAAAATTAACAGGAATACATTTCTCCAAAATATTACATACACAGATCAGATAACACATGTAGAAAGTTTAAGCACGAGAAAAGAGAACGCCCTGATATAACCAATAAAACTGTTGTTCATGGTTGAAAAAGAAGTGCCTTTGAAAAGAAACTTCAAAGGTAAACCTAGCATCAATACACGAGCAACAAATCATATTACAGAACAAAACAAAACTTACTTTTCTTTAGATCTCTCACAAATGCAACAGCCCTCAATTGGTCATCGTGAAATACGTTGTGTAGGTGTGCAGACATTGTATAAGTTTGAATTTCTGTCAAAAAAATACACGAGATTATCGATTAAAAAAATGTCTGTCTTTCTTATGTTAGAGAATGAATCTCAGAATTTCATGAAGGTGGTTGTACTGCATGTATCCGATAATATTTTTTTTCGAAATTCTCTTTCCTCCTATTTGAAATAATATGTTAAAGTCTGATTTATTCCAGTGGTGGCTATCCCAGTTCAGCACACACAAACTGTAACTCACAGACGAACAACACACTTTCGATACTGCCACACTGAGCAACCATCTCTCCTCATTCGTTTGACTCTAGCCCGGTACACCTGAACCCTGCACTCACCCGATTCCTAGTTTCCTGTGCCAAACGTGCCAAATGTTTTCCAGCAATCAGATTCTAGAATTATCTTCTCCTTTTTCCTCTATTTCCTTCTCCATTATCGAAGTTCCCATGACTTTCCTCAATTCTCTTTTCCCTCATCGTAGTTGCCATACCTTTCTTCTAACAATGCCCGTTTAGCACAGCTACATGAGGGAACACATTTAAACTCGTTCTAACCATCAAACTACCTTCTACAGTTTCTGACAAATTCACTAAATAGAGATACTGTCTGCCTGAGGTGAAATATATCTATATATTCTATATATATATATATGTATAATATATATATATATATATATATATAATTATATATAATATATATATATATATATATATTTATATATATATATATATATATATATATATATATATATATATATATATATATATATATATATTATATATATATATTATAATATATATTATATATATATATATAGCTGTATAGGAGAAGGTTTTATAAGTCATAAGATAATTCGCCCGTTTGTTAAATTGTGTACTTATGATGAGAAAATTTGAGGACCTTTTTTGTGAAAAGTCGTTAAGCTAGGGGATTACACTCACCTTTGATTAAATACCTATTAAGAATAGCTTTATTGTGAATTAATTAGTGTGGGTGAGGTGTTTGAAAACCAAACCCCCACCCCCTGATCTATGAGCTTGTATATGTATGTATGTATGTATGTATGTATGTATGTATGTATGTATGTATGTATGTATGTATGTATGTATGTATGTATGTATGTATGTATGTATGTATGTATGTATGTATGTATGTATGTATGTATGTATGTATGTATGTACGTACGTATGTACGTACGTATGTATGTATGTCTAGAATCTAGAGTAGTTTCCATACCTTTTATTTTACCATGCCCCGCCTAATTTTTCTAAAATGTTGATGCCCCCCCCCCCTATGTAGCATATACATATGTATTAATATTCAAAAACTGTATTATTCCCACTAAACAATCAAATTGTCCCTCTATTGTGCGTGGACTACGTTGGAAAACACTGGTCTAGAGTATTCTATTGATCTATTATCTAAATAATTCTGATAGGGAAGAGTTGCGAGATATGTTCCGGTAGGAGAATTTGACCCCCTTGTATCTCAAGAACCCCTTGTATCTCAAGAACCCCTGTGGACCATAATGAAAAAGCACCAACTGTATGAGAACATTTCTAGGAACAACCTCTGGTTTAAGCCCGCGTGAATTTTCACAATTCGTTGATCACATATTTACCAAGAACAAATTTGGATCTTTGAAGTGACATTGCAAGTTCAATTTTTGTTGATGTTTTGTTGTTTGCGCCTTGAGTTATTTTATATGCAGAATTACTATTTTCCTACGTACATAATGTTCTTTATGCCAAAAACGTATGAGATTTAAGGGTTTATGTGATGTTTTTCTATTTGAATACCTATGGGGAGAAATGGACCGTCATTGGACCTTTTTTCCCACACATGGAAGGGTTTCAGTATTTCATTATAAATTAATCACAAATTGGGCCATTAGAGCAAATAAAACGGTGGCACAACGCATTTCCATTCTCTGGACTATATCCTGCTAGAAATCTAGTAGGACAATGGTCTTGCTACAAAGGAGATCCAGCGGGATTTTGAGAATGAACGATGAAGAAGAATTTCCAAATATAAGTTTGTTTAAACAATTTAAGATATACATTGAAACTATATGAAAATCTAAGCCTATTTTATATATGTTTCGTTAAAAACATGCCCTGTGTTTACCAGAGAAAAACGGATCACGGCAAAGTACCAGAGTCCATTACGGGAGCTGCAGTGACTGTCGTTGCAGATGGCATGCCTGTTAGACAAGCTTTGGGGGAATATACAATAGCTTGTACAACACTGGTAAACAATAATAAAAATTAAAGACTCATCCCAAATTATCAATACACTCATATTTTCAATCCTGAACAGGAAGAGAGTCTGGTCAATTATAATGATAAGTGTTCAAAAATGTTTCACGGACTAAATCCAAAACATTATCGTACTCTTGCCTGTGAAATGGCAACATTAAATCGTTTGAAATCTCCATAAACATGTATTGAAAACACAATGGCAGGTAAAGAATGACTTATGGCTTTCTGAAGCGATATCAACAGTAGTCAATAAGACAGACAGAAGCAACATCATTGGCACGAATAACTGCATTTAACAGACACAATTTTGTAATATTTTTTAAATTTACTACAGATCTCGTATACAACACTGAATATAAGTGTGGCTCAGATTTACAATCTGGATGAAACTGGTGTGAAAACAGTACAAAATATTCCTAGATTCATTGCACCATGTGGTACCAAACAGGTTGGTCAAATCACAAAGAGAGCGAGAACAACAAAATATCTAATTGTGAAAGAAAATCATGCAGCTTGAAGATGAAGATGGTGATGTGGAAGTCAGCTTTTTAAGAAAAAGTTGGAAAATGTTTGATTAATTTTTTGGGTCTACTGTAGAAGATATAGGGACTGTTAAAATGAGTTAAATTAAAGCAATTTTACCACAGCCTATTTGCTGCAAGGGTATACAGAGAATAGAAAGCTATCTTCGTTTCAAGATATCATTTGATAAATATATAATTGTATTGATTGATTTTCATAGACTATTTCTCCTACTTATGGTCTATTTCTCCCCTTAATCAGATCCATTTCTCCCCATATGTGGCCCATTTCATCCCACTATAGTATCATTATTTCAAATGCATATGTTATTTAAAAAAGTTTCAATGTTTAACCTTTCTAAGAAAGCTATATTTTGAAATAAATGGATATTTCACCTACAGATATGAATAACATCTCAGACTTATTATTATTTACAAAGTTATACCGATTTTTTTGAGGGTATTGAAAAATGGAGGTCCATTTCTCCTCACTCTGCCCTACTGATATATTGTCTAGACTATTCTACTATTCATATATTGTCTAGATTAATCTACCATTGTTGTATTTCTTGATTATTCTAACATTATTGTATTTCTAAATTATTCAACCATTTTTGTATTGTCAAATTATTTACCATTGTTGTATTACTAAAGTATTATATCATTGTTGTATTACTAAATTATTATATCATTGTTGTATTACTAAATTATTCTATCATTGTTGTATTACTAAATTATTCAACCATTTTTGTATTGTCAAATTATTTACCATTGTTGTATTACTAAAGTATTATATCATTGTTGTATTACTAAATTATTATATCATTGTTGTATTACTAAATTATTCTATCATTGTTGTATTACTAAATTATTCAACCATTTTTGTATTGTCAAATTATTTACCATTGTTGTATTACTAAATTATTATATTATTGTTGTTTTACTAAATTATTATATCATTGTTGTATTACTAAATTATTCTATCATTGTTGTATTACTAAATTATTATATCAGTGTTATATTACTAAATTATTCTATCATTGTTGTATTACTAAATTATTATATCATTGTTGTATTACTAAAATTACTCTGCTATTGGTGCATACCTACATTATTCTGTTATCGATGTATTTCGAGATTATTCTGCCTCTGGTCTGTTCCCTGAATCATATATTCTCCTGCGATTAATATCTTTTTTGTGTGTTAAATATGAATATATTTCCAAATTTAGGAAGTTTTAAACAAAAGTAAAATGTTAAGAAAATATAATTAATATTATTGTTAGCAAATTTGTAACATTATGTTAACATTCAGTTCCGTAGAAATGATTACCTTAAGGAGTTGCGTTTTATATGAAAATGACATTAATTTTTTTTACAATTCGTTCATTTTCTTGTGTAAATTTCACTATATGAAAGAACATCTAAATGTTTTTTGTGAAATATCGCTAAGTGGGCGGGGTTTTTTTTTACCAATTATTTGCTTAAGTCTTTAGTACTAGGTCATTTTCAAATGTGCTAAGGGAGGGGTTGGGTATTTAAACATCGCAAACCACCTCCCCTTATCTACAGGCCGGCTAATATTAATAATAACTTACAACATAATGTCACAACACTTGAAGTAATTATGATCTTTATCTCCGGTGCATCTCTTCTTCTCCTTCTACAGCGTTCATTCTCAAACTTCCACAGGGTCTCTCGTGTAGCAGGACAATGGTCCTACTAGATTTCCAGCAGAATGTAGTCCAGAGAACGGAAAAGCACAGTTGTATTTGATCAATTGACCCGACACATCCGTATTTGACGGTGGTAAGTAGCTACACCGCTGCTTAGACCCACCTGTTTTGACGATGCGCCTATAAATATTTAAAGTTAGCTCAGCGTAAAAACTATTAGGATAAATAATTAACACAGAATAAACACTAAACAGTTAACATACACTACATTTCATATCGTGTGTTCTGTGAAAGGATATTACTACAAGCAATCCTTTGAAAATACCTCATCAATGAACCGCCTAACCACAAATAGAGTAATAGACTAAATTAAGTAAGTGTTTGGACAAAACCGACCTGCAAATCAGAGATGAATACCTATTGTACCAGTTATGAACAAATTATTTACGACTATCTGTTCTTCTGCCACGTTTTCTAAATTTCCCGCCTTCAGATGTTTACCAGAATCCAAAAAGTTGCAGAGATTTAACACACGCGGCGGAATTTGAAAACTCAACTACGGAAGTAAACTATTCAGTTATATGAGACCTCTACAAACCTACCACCCATAACACACTTTTGTGTCTATCCTTCTGTCTATCCGACCTCCATTCAAACTGTGGAATCTGTCAGCATTTGCTGCCTCCGTTTCGCACTCGTAACGCGCGGAGTAAACACGAGCGATACGCGAGGAAGCAATGTCCCAGACAACTTCACGAGCATTGTGTGAGTTGTTACTGGTACTGCTAGGATGATCGTTCATATAACCGTCACACGTTAATATAAAGTTTTGTCAGTTTCCCAAAGGGGGCAACGAATAGTAACACTGACACACTACAAATTATGTCATAAGAAGCGACCTGCTACTAAACTACATACAAACCGTGCGCTTGGAATTCTGGATATATTTTAACCCTTGAAATCACACGAGAGCAGTGAAAAACGTTTTGCAACCATCTAATTTACCATCTAAAATATCCTAAGCAATAAGTCCATATCGATGGACACTAGAAAACGTGTCCTAAAATGCTACATTGAGCCAGTGCTACTCTATGGAAGTGAATCAAGGACAATAAATTAGACATCACAAAAATCATTGGAGGCAGCGGAAATGTGGTTTATTCGGAGAATGTTACGCACTTCCTTGGACAGCAGAGATTATTAATGAAGAATGTCTTAGAAGGATGGATGTGAAAAGATGCCTTATTGATCATATAAGAAAAAGACAGGCAACATTTATTGGGCACATGATGAGAAGAGGAGGCATTGAGAATATAGTGACAACAGAAAAGATAGAAGGGAAAAGATCAAGGGGAGGACCCATAGAAAAGATATTGGACAGTTTGACTGAATGGCTTCGATTGACGACACCAACAGAGATGATGACAAATATGAGAGATCGATATGCATGGAGAAATATGATCGCCAACGCCATTCGGCATGGCACTTGATGATGATGACCCATCTAATCTACTGGTATTATTAGAACAGGTTGCCATGGATCGTTTTGCTGAAAGCGAAAGCTCAGGTATAAAGACAAAGGAGAAAGTGATAAGATATAGTTCAAGTCCTGCCCGTCCACGCAGGAACACACATAATACCGCTTGTACAATGTCTGTGGGTATCACCAATGGTCCACTAGACAAACCACAATTGCAACATACAATTTTACTGGACGGACATGCCGTTATATTGAGACTCTCTTATGTGAGTTTTGTATGACGTCATCTATGCTCAATTATGCTTTTCGTGTTTCATTGTGATTTTTTTTTTTTAATTTTTGCATATCCATGCACCATCTGTGGTTGGGAGGCGGCCAGGGATATACTGCGCAGCACTGGAGAGGAGAGACTGACTGCTGTTTTTCTATGATCGAGGCCTATCATAAAGGCACTGTGTCTCAGGGGGTGTCAAGCATTTTACCTTAAACATTAGGTTACATGTCTGGGGAAATAGAGAAGTTCGGCATAACCAGTAGACAATTGGTGGAGGGAATGAGCACTCTAGCTAGTGTAGAGGTTAAGATGTTCGTCATGTACTCGAGAGGTCATGGGTTCGAATCCTGCTCGTGTCGTCTTGCTTACAAGTGGATTTTTTGGAGATAATTGGGGATTATCGCTTACAGCTACGGAGTTACGTGCTATGCGTGATAATCTCTGCAATTAGGTGTGCAGCTTCTTTGAGAGCGACGGAATACATATGGGAAACTCGAGTACAATGAAGTCAATTCTCTACAACTTTTGCATCCTTTTTGAGCATAGTGAACCTTATTTTTTGGTGCATGGTTCGGAACACTGCATAGGAAGATAGATACCTACTTACCTGATTGTGTGATAGTTATTTTCTGACTCTGACCTGGGGTGGGTCGAAAATCCAGACTTCCCAGCCCTAATTTGTGGATCAAAGCGCATGAGTCCATAGACCGCTGGATCAACAGCGTACCAGCACAGAATACAAAATGGCATAAGTGAACCTGTGTTTCCTTGATTGTACATTCTGTGGAAGTCTCTTGTGGGTTCAGATTGATCATGTGAGTCACATTCATCATCGCCATGGAACGTAGATTATATTTCTTATAGCACAACAACAATACTATCATCTGGGACGACCGGAAGGTAGCTACAAATACCCATTTACCATACGATACATAACAACAATACTATCGTCTGGGACGACCGGAAGGTAGCTACAAATACCCATTTACCATACGATACATAACAATAATACTATCGTCTGGGACGACCGGAAGGTAGCTACAAATACCCATTTACCATACGATACATAAAAACAATACTATCGTCTGGGACGACCGGAAGGTAGCTACAAATACCCATTTACCATACGATACATAACAATAATACTATCGTCTGGGACGACCGGAAGGTAGCTACAAATACCCATTTACCATACGATACATAACAACAATACTATCGTCTGGGACGACCGGAAGGTAGCTACAAATACCCATTTACCATACGATACATAACAATAATACTATCGTCTGGGACTACCGGAAGGTAGCTACAAATACCCATTTACCATACGATGCATAACAACAATACTATCGTCTGGGACTACCGGAAGGTAGCTACAAATACCCATTTACCATACGATACACCGTATTACTGCATCGACGTTTATATTCAACAATATTTCCCAAATTTGTGTAGACAGTTGCAGAAGTATTTCAATACCCCAGAAAAAGCTAGTTAGAGACACCTTATGTTCCACGCACGCTGATTTCAAAGAGTACAATTGGAAAACTAGGATGTTATTTCATGCCTCTTTTGGAGGTGCCCTCATTCTTCTATCTATCTCTGCGAGGTACTCGCCTTTTTTTTCAAAATAATCTGGAGGTCGGTGACATCCACTTCAAAATTCCTCCACTTTCAACTTTTGTGAAAATTTTCTGTTTTAACAACTTAAACATTCTGTTATTTCTACCGCTCTATCTTTTTCTAGAATGTTTCAATCAATTAATGTGCCGTTACATGTGTAATCAGAGTTCTCAACAACTATCTGTCTCTTGTCATGTTAACAAATACATAATAAAGTAATGTCCATATATGATTGCGTCAACGACTCAGAAGGAGAATATGAAAAATCAGTTGTTGAAAAAGGGAAAAAAAGGATTCACAAAAATTGACGTCAACAATATCCTTTTTTAGACCTTTTTATACTTATCTTGTGCTCCAAGTACCATTACTTATTTATTTATTTATTTTTGGGGGGGAGGGGGGGATGGGGTACATATTTTATACAATTAAACTGTTTGAAATTAAGACATTAAAAAAAATTTTAACTACCCGTGTCGATTTTCCGCACTTATTCTGCTAAAAAAAATTGGAAGAGGGGTTGGGAAAAGTTAAAACTGAACATAATTAAGCAGGACGGTTCCTGAATACTTGACGGTTGTTGACAGCAGGGACGGAGATTTGGCTAAAGTTGACGCCAACAATACCCTTTTATACACAATTTTTTTTTGGTTTTTTTTTTTTCAATTTGAAAAAAAAATTCTTGCAATTTGAAATGAATCATGTCGTTTTTCCTCCTTTTTCTGCTGAATATGTTTACAGTGGCGGTGGGGGGGGGGGGGGTGTGTGTTAAAAGTATTCGACATAATTAAGCAGGGGATGTCCATGAGTTCTTTACAGTTATTGACAAGTGGATAATTGTCAGAAATTGTCAAAATACTATTGGCGTAATGAATGGACAACCCTAAATTTAGTATATGGCATTGTCCCATGCCATGTTGATGACCCATCCAGTAACGGCTCTCTTTCTTTCTTCTCTATTCTCCTATATCTTTGAGGAGAGTTTCATATGTAGAAATGTGATTGTCTCCTCCTGTGCTCCAAGTACCATGACTTATTTTGTTGTTGTTGTTGTTTTTTTTGTTGGTGTTGTTGTTTTCTTTTTTTTTTTTTGGGGGGGGGGGTACATATTTTAACACATTACGCCGGCATCTCTGAGGGCTCTTATTTTCCTTTTTTTTTACTTTTTATCTGCCTAGTATATTATTTTCTCACAAAAAAGATATCCCTAAATAATAATAATTTTTTTATTGTAGTATATTTGAAACTGTCTTTTTTAATTAACATTTTAAAAAAAAAATACACACTGTCAAAATGTTGTATGAATATGAATGATGCACTATTAAATCAAGTGGATTGTCAAATACATTTACACCATTTTAATATCAGATGATCGGTGCTCCAATAAGATCAAAGCAGGATAGCACATGCGAAATCATCATTTCAAAAGATGACAAATACATAAACATTCTATGCATGGAGTAGTATCAATGCATACGCAATCGCAGGTGCTAGAATGTTGTGAGCCAATTTTTATTTATGGAAGCGAGGAAAGGATACTAAACACGAGATTTCGATAAGCTGGAGACAACTGAGATATGGCTTTTAATAAGAGTGATGGAAGTTCCATGGACAGCCTATAAAACGAATGTAGATGTCTTCAGAGATGCTGGAGTAAAATGACAAATTATAGTAAAATAAGAAGCAGATAGCTCATATTTTTAGGGCATGTGATGAGAAATTAAAACTTAAACATTGAGTAACCACCGGAAATATCAAGGGGAGAAGAGACAGAGGATGTTAAATATATAATTTCTGACTGTGGCACTAAAATATGTCACCAACTAAACTTATTAACAACGCAAAATACAGAGAGTTGTGGATGAACATGATCGCCTACGTCACTCGGCATAGCACTTGATTGATTGAGTTCTAAAGTTTTGATTTTCTCCTACGTGAATTACTTGCACGCGGGACCATCGAGTTCATCATGCGCCTATGAAAACATTAAATTTCGTATCTAACCAAGCAGTATGCACATGTGCCATGCAACGTCCAGGATTCATTCCATAATATTAGTATTCTGGTGAGAGTGCCACGGAGTGGATGTTACGCGATATCCAACACCATACTGATATGGACTTCTAACGACGGCTGGAGACCCATGTCGGTATTACAGGAGATCCATGTCTGGAATACTGGAGACCCATGTCTCGCCTACTGGAGACCCATGTATGAACTACTGACATGTCTGAACTAGCTGATTAACTGGTTGGTTGATTTTCTGATTAGTTGGTTAGTTGGCTGGCTGGTTGGATTTGCTGGTTAGTTGATTGGCTGGTTGACTGGTAAGTTGACTATCTGGTTGATATTACAGGTTAGTAAACTGGCTAGCTGTTGGGTTAGTTGACTGGCTGTTGGATTAGTTGACTGGCTGTTGGGTTAGTTGACTGGCTGTTGGGTTAGTTGACTGGCTGTTGGGTTAGTTGACTGGCTGTTGGGTTAGTTGACTGCAAGGTTAGTTTTAGCTGGTTGGTTTTTTCACTGGTTGATTAGTTGACCTGTGTGCCGGTTAGTTAGCTATTAAGTTAGTTAACTATCTCGACACTAAGGAAAATCTATAGGTGATCCAATCCTCTATTCAATATGTCCGTCAGTACACGACAGCTGTACATTTCAGTTATGCCTTCTTTAATGACATTACTTTTGTGTCTTGAAGCACTCCAGAAATATCTCTAACCTGGTACCAGAAGTCACCAAACTGGTGCCAGAAGTCATCAAACTGGTGCCAGAAGTCATCAAAATGGTGCCAGAAGTCATGAAACTGGTGCCAGAAGTCATCAAACTGGTGCCAGAAGTCATCAAATTGGTTCCAGAAGTCATCAAACTGGTGCCAGAAGTAATCAAACTGGTGCAAGAAGTCACCAGCCTGATGCCAGAAGTCACCAGCCTGATGCCAGATGTCACCAGCCTGATGCCAGATGTCAGCAATTTCATGCCAGATGTAAGAAGTCAAAATGTGCATGAAAAAGAATGCAAAATTTATACAAAAATCAAAGTCAATGATTCAATATTCAAACAGGTCCACAATTCAAATATTTAAGAACAACGATGACAGATGGAAGAAGTTTAAAAGAGAGTAGACAGAATAGGGCTCGCAAAGGCATCATTAATAAAAATGAAGAATGTATCGTGTAATATATTCATGTCAATAGAGGTAAGGAAAATAGTTCTTAGGAGCCCATAATACCTGTTCTAATATATGGATGTGAGTCTTGGACAATAAATAAACAGGATAGTGGAAAACTAGAGACAACAGAGATGTGGTTATATTGAAGAACGCCGAGAGGGCAGCTTAAAAACGAAGGATTAAGTGCTAAAAGAGTCAAATGCGAGAAGTAGGCTACTTAATATCAGAAAAAGATAATGTATTTTTGGACACGTTATCAGACAGAAAGGTCTGGAGAACATAGTTACAACAATCAAGATTGATTCCAGTGAGATTAAGGAGGACAACGTTAGATAGTCTTCACATCAAAGCATGGCAAATAGTAAAACACAATTCAGATAAGTCGTACTAGAAATAGAGAGATGTGAAACTCCATGATCACCTAAGCTAATCGACACGGCACTTGATGATGATACACTCACTACTCCCACTTGAGCGAAAATAAATCTCCGAGGTGGAAATATTTGTTGGGAACGCGCAATCAATGCACTAGTAGAGACATCCCTGGAGTGCACAGCTCGCCAGTCCATTAGCCGTCCCTAAGAGTAGATATGCCCATGTCTTAGTCAGTTATGAAGAATACTAATAATAGTAAAAGCGATCATTCATTAGGGTCGTAGGGTTGTCATATTGAGACATTTGATGTAGATATATCTCCATTTATCTTTATCCTCTACCATTATGATGACTTTGGAATGTTCACACCCTGTCATTGACACTATCCAGCCATGTCTTCTTCTTCCACCTCGTCCTCTTCAACCCTCCACTGTACCTTAAAAAAATATCTTTTTTCAAGGAGGAATGTCTCATTACGTGTCCGTACCCCCCAGATTTAGAAATTTCACGACTGTCAACAGTGGTTCTTGTTGACTCAGTAATAAATTAATTATATCCTGCACAAACACATTGGTCTTATGTTCTCGATAACAGATACCCAACACACGTTTATAACATTTGTTATCAAACGCCTGAATTGTCAAGAAAGGAATAGTTTAAATCCCTTGTGGGCGACAATTTTCGGTTAAGGTGGCACCTAATCTAATCTATTCATTAATATTATCCATTGTCACTGCCAGTGTTATATCTATTCTCCAATCATAAATACCAACTTCACAGTTTCTCATTTCCCTCTATTCTAGAATTTCTAAGATGTTCAGATTCCAGTACTAAAATTCTTATTGTTTTGGTTCCAGAAAGACAATCTGGCATAAAGTGTGGTCATATCGCTAGTAGAACACGAATATCCCTAAGGGAGAAAAGTCTAATGAGAAAACCTTCCGGTCCCTGACGCTCTCTGACTTTATTATTCAGCTTTTAGATTATTTGTTATGCGTATTTCTCTTGATATATGCGAACTAATTCTGTCTGGTCTCACTTGGCTCAGGCCCTTCTATATTTTCGTAATTCGGTCAGCTAGTAGCCTACTATACTTAGGATACTTACATTATTTTAAGAAAAGAAAGTATTTCGGTCGCCCATACATTTTTTGATAACTGAAATGCATGAACCACGATCACCATTATTTTGTATGGTTGTAAAGCTCTGATATAACCAAAGTGGACTAACGTCCATGGTTGAAAGCATGGTTGAAAGATCACCATTATTTTGAATGGTAATAAAGCTCTGATATAACCAAACTGGACTAACGTCCATGGTTGAAAGCAGCGTACTTCACCATAAGAGGTAGATTTACTTAGCCATTCACAAACTACGTCAACATTTTATTTCGCTTATTTTCTCAACCCTTCTTACCTGACTTTCTCAACAAACTGACAAGGATTCGTCTCACCTTTTCATTCATCTCAATATGTCCCAATCAGTACTCCCTGCCCACCATGAACAAATTTGCTGAAAAAAGTACGAAAATACTCTCGGAATTTTCGACATTCTTAAAACTCAAATTAAAACACATTAATCGGTATATAAAAATGTTCTATTGACGTCAACTTTTGTCAATCCCCCCTCTCCCTCCCTTGTCAACAACGGTCAGACATTTTCAGACACATCCCCACCCCCCTCACCTTGTTGACGTAATTGTATAGACATCACCTTTGGCTAAAAAGCAGCACACAATGAGGTATTCTGTCAAGAAAGATACAAAACGGATTACACAATAACTTTGCTGTTTTAATATATAAATTAAAAAATTTGATAACACATACATAGAAACCTAACAAATACATATAAATATATTATCAAATAACCTCCTTATAAAATTCTTACAATACCTGTGTTGTTTTTTTATCTAATGTTTTCTGTTAAACAGAAATTTTTCATATAAAACTTCTAGAAGTAGCATTCTGTTTTTCAGCACACACAAAAATAACTCAAAAAAACACATAGTTAACGCTAACTTCTGTAAAAATACAATGCACTATACATTATATGGGAGTCTCGTTCCTAGGACAGTACTTAACCCATTATCTCCTAAAGGGCACTAAAGTAGGCAGTTAAGTAAACCTCCTACTGCCGATAAGCAGATAAAACCTCTATTGTTATAGTTACCTCTAAATGCATTACGGCAAAATGGGGAAACACTTTTTGGATAACGAGTTTAATACGACAAAGAACAAACAAACTAATACTTAGAATTATACAATTCTACATCTATTTTAGACTAACATGACTCAGAAACAAACAATGAACAAACAATTAGAAGACAGAATTGATGTCTTTTAGATGTGGATATGTAGAAGAACTTGGAGAACTTTATGCAAAGGGAAAAAAAAGAACAAAGAGGGTTAGGCAGCAATTCGTATAAAAATAGAACTATTACAGGAAGTAATGATCAAGCACATAAAGCATTTTGGACATATTAAAAGACGGAAAACCTTGTTGAAGGCATTGAGGGTCGAGTTGAATGGATACAACTAAGAGATAGGCTGGGATACAAGTGGGGAGGTCCGTAGATATGGAAACTATTTCGGGTGTTCAAATCCTCATCTTATCAAATCTTAACATGACTTTTAATACTAGTAACTGTAGTAAAAGGTTCGTAAAAACCCCTCCCTCTGCATTTTTTCCAAAAAGGTCTTCAAATTTCTCGTTAAATATTGAAAATTACACACGAAAAAGGACGAAAGGTAAAACACCCTCCTTGAGGTTATCATACCTACGGCCCTACAAGTGGGATATTTCACGAGTCCCTATCACGAGATGGATGGATTATAGTCTGCCAGTGCACCACCACATCAAGAGACATGATGTAGTAGGTCCGATGCAGCCAACCTTCGTTGCGGAGTCTGCACTTGATGATTACTTAAGCTGAACACAAGCTGAAAGATTACAAAGCAGTAGTGCTTCCAGTTCTGTTATACGCTGGAGAAACGTTGATTGTGTGTAGAAGTCTTGTGAGGAAACTCAATCAGTTTCATACAACTTGTCTCAGTAAAGATGAAGATAAGATGTCAGGACAAGATTCCAATCAAGACTACTACTGTCCTTGATAGATCTAGTATCTCTAGCTTTGACACTATTCTAATGCAGACACATATTCTTTAGGTAGGCCATGTGGTACATATGCCAGATTATGGCGTATAAAAGATACTTCTCCGCGGTCAAAAAGACGCAGAATCTTGTGAATAGAGACGAAACGCAGAAACTCAACAGCGGAGAGTAGCTAGAAAGTCATGGGTATACACAAAAATGAATCTACAGTGGTCATCCAATGACCGAAATGTCCAAGCACATGTGTGACTGGAATAAGGATTACTAGCCCACGACGAACGCATAGTCAATGACATAACTCTTAGTGAATTTCAAAAGTGCATGTAACAAATGGTGATGGACGAACAAAAAACAAACATATGGATGGATGGATGGAAGGATGGATGGATGGATGGATGGATAGATAGATAGATAGTTAGGCAGGCAGGCAGGTAGGTAGGCAGGCATGCAGGCAGGTAGGTAGGTAGGTAGGTAGGTTGATTGATTGATTGATTGATTGAGGAATACAAAATGCATTTTCAAACGCCGTACATCTCCGCCCAAATTACAATGTGGTGTGGTCCGTCACATTAACATTTAGAGTTCTTCAAAGTACAGATTTCTTGACATCTAGCTTCCCGTTCGGTACTCATACTCAGTCAATTAATATTCATCATCATCAGCATGTGCTGAGATAATAATAAACTGATAATAAGAAAAACTGTCAGGATTGGATTTCCCCACACTCAAAACAAGTAATTAGAACAGAGATGTATAGCAAATTGAAAGTGTTGATGTTTCTAACGTGGTACCTCTACGACCCTGAACCGTTATGTGTTTCTGATGATGATGATGATGATTAGTGTATATCTGTATATCTATTAATATAACTGTTCTTATATATGTTTGTTTACCTGTCCTATACATATTT
Organism: Meghimatium bilineatum; assembly: GCA_034231615.1. Classification (NCBI taxonomy): domain Eukaryota; kingdom Metazoa; phylum Mollusca; class Gastropoda; order Stylommatophora; family Philomycidae; genus Meghimatium; species Meghimatium bilineatum. Next base: position 29,059,631 of record CM067306.1, read on the forward strand.
ATCAATGTATAAAATCTATTCACACTTACCAACGCCTGGATTCACACAATCATTTTTACTGCAAGCTATGTCCATCTGTAGGCATACTTATCCAAATCTATGTATTACCATACTCACATTGAATAAACTTACATATTCACTTGTATAATTTAATAACTCGGTGTCCACCTGGTACCACCACATGACTTCAGCTAATGCTGTCAATTTCCAAGCGTTCAAACCCATTTCTCGTTTCATAAACTAATGCACACTGTCACATCATGTGCCCTCTTCAGCATTCATTCTCGGATAAATGACACGACGTTTCATGATTTACACCGCGAAGCGTGAAGTACGTTGAACTAAGGTTTGATTTGCGCTATGTAGGCCTAGGACATCGGTTTTCTGCATGCTTTTAATTCAGATGAGTTTCCTAGCCTGAGACAGCGTTCCCATGACTGGTTTAATAGTAAAGCAAAATGAATTAAACAGGTTACTAAAAACACTTACCTTGCCTATGAATAAAAATATATTAAAAAGTATATATAAAAAAACATACAATAAAACTAAACAGGACAATTCTCCATGTATCGACTCAAATGGAACCTTTTTCAAGAGACAAACAACAGTATACACAGCGATAATAAACAAAATAGATCACTTAGCCTGTCTAAAGCCACGTCTCCAAAACATAAAGCCACGTCTCCGTGACGCAGGAATGGAAACACATCTAGTAAAAGTGAAAATGCGTGCATTCATTATAAACAAACTGGAAAGTGGGAAATTAGAGGCAATATGGATGTGGTTGGGGTGTTTATAATGAATGCAAGAATAATATAAGAGAAAGACCCCTTTTGTCACTTTATCAGACAGGCAGGTTTTAAGAACATAGTCACAACAGGCAAGACTGACGGGAACAGAGACAGATGGGGACAACGTGAGAAAATATTAGTTTGACAACCTAGCAAGGCATGGAAACAACAACGATCCTGATAACAATACTGTGGACAGAGAGTCATAGTCGCCTACGCCAACCAGAATGGCATATGATAATAATTGATGAGTAATGATGAGGTTGTGTGGTGGTGGGGTGAGTGGGTTTGGGGAAGGAAGGATACAAGAAGAATCATCATTGGAAAACGCATGGAATGAATGTGAAATCACATATAGACATAAACATATATATACAACCACACCTAAACATACATAGAAATGTATACACACACTAAAAGTTAAGAAATAAATATATAACAAAATGGACACAGATGTGTGAATGATACCCACACAAAATGCACAGGCATGTAAATGTATCCACACATAGGAAAGGGCTCACACCAGAATAGGCATACATATTGACACAGAATGGAGATATGTGCATTAACATAAACAAGCGCTCACATAAATATATATATATATATATATATATATATATATATATATATATATATATATATATATATATATATATATATATATACATAAATATGACATGCATCCACATAAAAACTTTCTCACATAAATAAAAACAATAATATGAACATTCGCACACATGGAAACATATAAATATATTGATATAAATATAAACGTTCGTTCACATAAAGATAATGCTATAACAACTGTATATGTATACATACAAATGTGTGGCCCAAAGAAATTGTGTGGATACATAGAACCATGTAAAACAAATTGCATATACAAATAACTATACATGTGTGGGCACCCATCGAAGAGACAACTGCAATAACACCGAGGAAATCAAAGTCTAAATATGTAAATGATTGAACAATAACAATATGGCATTCTAATGTACAATTGATGGACTAGAGTACAAAATAATCACATGTTGACATACAAAAACGAAAGAAGACATAAAGGAAATATATAGAAGTACGGCAAACATAAAAATAATTACTCACGAAAGTGTACAAAGACAAATAATTACAAGAATCAGTGCAATACGGGAGTAGAGGGTATAATGAAAAGGTGGGTAACTCAAACAAAACGGTGATTAATGTTCATTCCGTGTGGTTGTACGACTCCCATATGGCAAATGAGACGATATTACAAGGACTGACGTTGCCGGTCACCGGTATAACAACGTAACAAACGGGTTACAGAGTGATCAGAGCTACCATGATGTGACGGGATGTTAAAATGATTAGCCACTGGGGAGTCACGATGATTCGTGATATTTCTCAAATGTTCGGCGAATCCATCAGCTAAACGTCTACCAGTCTCACCAATATACTTCATATCACAACGCTTACATATGATAGAGCATATGAAATTACGGGACAAACATGAAAAAGAATCCTGAATATCAAAGTGTGATTTAGGAAACTGTAACATGGGAGTGAGAATAACAAAAGGGCAAGTCAAACAATTTCGGTGACAAGGGACAGTTCCTAGTTGACCTGTAGAAGTGCGCAGACGAGAATGAACTAAGAGATCACGAAGGTTTCTGTCCCTTCGAAAAGCGACTAGTGGAAGAGAGGGAAATGCAGGACTGGAGATGGGATCTAACTGGAGGATAAAGAGATGTCGTAATAGGATTGGTCTCCAGTGCATAAGACATGTGCACAGAAAATGTAAACATAAGACATGTGCACAGAAAATTTAAACACAAGACATGTGCACAGAAAATGTAAATCATTGTAATCATGTCACAGCAACAGAATCAAGACTTGTCAAGTGATCATGTCACAGCAACAGAATCAGGACTTGTCAAGTGATCATGTCACAGCAATAGAATCAGGACTTGTCAAGTGATCATGTCACAGCAACAGAATCAGGGCTTGTCAAGTGATCATGTCACAGCAACAGAATCAGGACTTGTCAAGTGATCATAACACAGCAACAAAATGTGGACCTGTCAAGTGATCATGTCACAGCAACAGAATCAGGACTTGTCAAGTGATCATGTCACTGCAACAGAAGAATTGTATTTGCGTCTTTCTCTGCTTTCCTCCATGTCTTTAAACATATTGTTTCTGAACAACGAATTATATAAATAGTGACCAACGAAAAGTACGGAGGTAATAAAAAACGTAAGGAATAATAAAGTCCTAATTCCTTCTGCACAGAATTCTTTACTGCCGACATTCTCGGTACTCTATCTATCGCCAGGCGGCGAACATGTGATAGCTCTGCCAGATGACTCTATGCACATGATTTCGCATTGAATTCTGATTCTGCGGACAGTATACAGTTTACCCTAAGCCAATTTTCTGAAGCCTACGACAACTTTGGCTTCACCATCAACACACAGAAAGCTGAGATAATGTTTAACCCCACACCAAACACACCACACTTAACCCCACACCAAACACACCATACTTAACCCCACACCAAACACACCACACTTAAATCCCCATATAAGGATCAAAGAAGAAGAGCGTCAAGAAGTCAATAATTTCACTTAACTGTCAATAATTTCACTTAATTGTCAATAATTTCATTTAACTGTCAATAATTTCATTTAACTGTCAATAATTTCACTTAACTGGGCAGCACTTTCTCACAAGATGTAAACATCGAAACTGAGGTAAACAACAGAATAGCGGAAGATAGTGCCACATTTGGAAGACTGCGAAAAAAAACCGTTTGGGAAAGAAGAGGAATAACAACTACCAACAAACTCATAGTTTACCAAGCAGCAGTAATATCGTCACTCCATTATGCTTGTGAAATATGGACACTATATTTCCAACTAACCTCCCTCTGTAAGATATTCAATATCCATTGCTGGGATAAAATATCAGACAGTAAAGTATTGATGAAATCTACGTATGTATGCGTACACATAATGTTGATGAAGGCGCAGATAACGCTGGACTGTTAGTCCTCATAAACGATCATCGTCTACCAAAACAGTTGCTACTTGTATATTGAGAACTTCAGACTGGCATCTGCAAGTCCGGAGGACAGACGAAGCGTTTTAAAGACATCACTGACTCACTGGAAAATAGACACAAACTCATGAGAGAATCTTGCACAGAACAGATCCGATTAGCGTTACGAAATCAAGAGTGGTGCAGCAGCTGCAGAGAACATCAGACATCAAGCTGCGCAACAATAATGCGCTAGAAAAATAACAATAGCTGCTCAATGTCCTACAGAATCCTCCCACAAATGTTCAGAGTGTGGGAGACAATTCCAGACACCGATATGACTAATACATCACAGCCATGCACACCACAGACATCATCATCTTCATCATCATCATCCCAGAATGGTCTTTGTTGTCTTCAACAGACGAACAATATGTGATAGTTCTACGGTGTGACTTTTTATTACCTATTATGTACATGGATTTACAGGTCAAAACGCGCTCCTGGATATCGTGTGTCCCACTGGTCACATCAGAACATTGATCTTTAAACACCTCCAGTATACCTTCATCGTGTGTGATACTATCTGATCTATGAGACAATTGATTTTCTCACTCCTCCAGTATACCTTCATCGTGTGTGATACTATCTGATCTATGAGACAATTAATTTTCTCACTCCTCCAGTATACCTTCATCGTGTGTGATACTGTCTGATCTATGAGACAATTGATTTTCTCACACCTCCAGTATACCTTCATCATGTGATACTGTCTGATCTATGGGACAATTAATTTTCTCACTCCTCCAGTATACCTTCATCATGTGATACTGTCTGATCTATGAGACAATTAATTTTCTCACACCTCCAGTATACCTTCATCGTGTGTGATACTATCTGATCTATGAGACAATTAATTTTCTCACTCCTCCAGTATACCTTCATCATGTGATACTGTCTGATCTATGAGACAATTAATTTTCTCACTCCTCCAGTATACCTTCATCATGTGATACTATCTGATCTATGGGACAATTGATTTTCTCACTCCTCCAGTATACCTTCATCATGTGATACTGTCTGATCTATGGGACAATTGATTTTCTCACTCCTCCAGTATACCTTCATCGTGTGTGATACTATCTGATCTATGGGACAATTAATTTTCTCACACCTCCAGTATACCTTCATCGTGTGTGATACTATCTGATCTATGAGACAATTAATTTTCTCACACCTCCAGTATACCTTCATCATGTGATACTGTCTGATCTATGGGACAATTGATTTTCTCACTCCTCCAGTATACCTTCATCGTGTGTGATACTATCTGATCTATGGGACAATTAATTTTCTCACTCCTCCAGTATACCTTCATCGTGTGTGATACTATCTGATCTATGGGACAATTAATTTTCTCACTCCTCCAGTATACCTTCATCATGTGATACTGTCTGATCTATGAGACAATTGGTTTTCTCACACCTCCAGTATACCTTCATCATGTGATACTGTCTGATCTATGAGACAATTGATTTTCTCACTCCTCCAGTATACCTTCATCATGTGATACTGTCTGATCTATGAGACAATTGGTTTTCTCACACCTCCAGTATACCTTCATCATGTGATACTGTCTGATCTATGAGACAATTGATTTTCTCACTCCTCCAGTATACCTTCATCATGTGATACTGTCTGATCTATGAGACAATTGGTTTTCTCACTCCTCCAGTATACCTTCATCGTGTGTGATACTGTCTGATCTATGAGACAATTGATTTTCTCACTCCTCCAGTATACCTTCATCATGTGATACTGTCTGATCTATGAGACAATTGATTTTCTCACACCTCCAGTATACCTTCATCATGTGATACTGTCTGATCTATGGGACAATTGATTTTCTCACTCCTCCAGTATACCTTCATCGTGTGTGATACTATCTGATCTATGGGACAATTAATTTTCTCACTCCTCCAGTATACCTTCATCGTGTGTGATACTATCTGATCTATGGGACAATTAATTTTCTCACTCCTCCAGTATACCTTCATCATGTGATACTGTCTGATCTATGAGACAATTGGTTTTCTCACACCTCCAGTATACCTTCATCATGTGATACTGTCTGATCTATGAGACAATTGATTTTCTCACTCCTCCAGTATACCTTCATCATGTGATACTGTCTGATCTATGAGACAATTGGTTTTCTCACACCTCCAGTATACCTTCATCATGTGATACTGTCTGATCTATGAGACAATTGATTTTCTCACTCCTCCAGTATACCTTCATCATGTGATACTGTCTGATCTATGAGACAATTGGTTTTCTCACTCCTCCAGTATACCTTCATCGTGTGTGATACTGTCTGATCTATGAGACAATTGATTTTCTCACACCTCCAGTATACCTTCATCATGTGATACTGTCTGATCTATGGGACAATTGATTTTCTCACTCCTCCAGTATACCTTCATCGTGTGTGATACTGTCTGATCTATGCGAGAATTTCTCTCACTCCTACAGTATACCTTCATCATGTGATACTGTCTAATCTATGCGATAATTTCTCTCACTCCTACAGTATACCTTCATCATGTATGATTCTTGTCTATGACAAAATTGATCTCACATTCTCAGTACATGTGAACTTGAAATGACAATAAATACTGGCTTGTTTTCGTAAAATTCCCTGTAATTATTTTTGGTGCACCGCTGAAAAATCCAACACATTTTCTGGCACATTTTATTTTATCGTTACCACGTTAAGACAAGAGGAAATTACTTTTCCACCCTCGCCCTGTTGATGTATAGAATAATTGAACTAAAGCAATTCTAAAATATGTATTACACAAGTCTGGTTGGGTAATATAAACTGAGTGGTTGAGCCAAGTTGTTACCTCACATTGTTTCTTATAACATCACTCACGGTAAAATGGTTCCTGTAAAAAAAAAATATCTGTAGGTGCTTAGTATCCCAGTACAAGTACAGTTTGTATGATTGATGTGGGTTTTCGTGTTAGGTGAACCAGATTAATGTTCCAAGCTAGCTTCTTGCTCAGAGGTCTAGGGTTCGTTCTAGGGGGGGGGGGGGTCGAACAGTGTTTTGGAGATATGACACTAGCTTCTTGCTAAGTGATCTGAGTTCTTGTCAGATGGAGGGAGGGGGGAATAGAGAGAGAGAGAGAGAGAGAGAGAGAGAACCTGTGGTGAGATATGAAATTAGCTTCTTCCTAACAGGTCTAGAGTTCGTATTAAAGGGGTCATACCAATGTTCCTGTTAAGCTGCGTTACTGTGCGCTTATATATTTTTATCCTTAAGCGCACAGGTTTGACTATGCGCTCATGATTTGTGTACATATATTTTTTTTAATGTTCCTACCGTAAAAAAAATAGACTTAGTTTAAATAGAACATCGTAAAGAGGATAGGCTTTTTTAGGTAAAAGGTTTGTCCAGGAATATTTGTATTTGAAATGATTCAACCCACGGAGATAGATATTTGCTCACAAGCAATCGTATCTTAGAGGAAACATTGGGTCGGTTTTTGCTCACAAGCAATCGTATCTTAGAGGAAACATTGGGTCGGTTTTTGTTCACAAGCAATCGTATCTTATAGGAAACATTGAGTCGGTTTTTGCTCACAAGCAATCGTATCTTAGAGGAAACATTGGGTCGGTTTTTGTTCACAAGCAATCGTATCTTATAGGAAACATTGAGTCGGTTTTTGCTCACAAGCAATCGTATCTTAGAGGAAACATTGGGTCGGTTTTTGTTCACAAGCAATCGTATCTTATAGGAAACATTAAGTCGGTTTTTGCTCACAAGCAATCGTATCATAGAGGAAACATTGAGTCGGTTTTTGTTCACAAGCAATCGTATCTTATAGGAAACATTGAGTCGGTTTTTGCTCACAAGCAATCGTATCTTAGAGGAAACATTGGGTCGGTTTTTGCTCACAAGCAATCGTATCTTAGGGGAAACATTGGGTCGGTTTTTGCTCACAAGCAATCGTATCTTAGAGGAAACATTGAGTCGGTTTTTGCTCACAAGCAATCGTATCTTAGAGGAAACATTGAGTCGGTTTTTGCTCACAAGCAATCGTATCTTAGAGGAAACATTGGGTCGGTTTTTGCTCACAAGCAATCGTATCTTAGAGGAAACATTGGGTCGGTAGTAGTAGTGAAATCTGACATTAGCTTCCCCTATGAGGTATGGAGTTCGAGTTACGGGGGGGGGGTCGGTACTAGTAGTGAGATTTGACGTTAGTTTCCTCCTATGATATATAATTCGTGTTACAGAGGTGGGGGGTCGGTACTAGTAGTGAGATCTGACGTTAGCTTCCTCCTATGAGGAATGGAGTTCGTGTTACGGGGGGGGGGAGGGTCAGTAATAGTTGGGAGATCTGATGCTAGCTTCCTGCTAAGATGTCTAGAGTTCGTTTAAAGTGAGCCAAAATACCATTGACGCCTGGCACTAGCAGACCTATAGTTCGTATTAAGTGCCAGACTTAATACTGAAATCAGAATTTCACTGATTGAGACATGGCAACTAGCGTGCATGGAGTTCGCATTAAGTGGGCTGGAATGGGGTTGAGACATGGAAGTAGTTGGACTGAAGTTCATGTTGATTGGACCGGATTTGTGTTGAGATTTGGCACAATGTAGCACATCCAGGTCTATAAGCCGTGTTAAGTGAAATATAACAGCAGACAGGTGCTGGGATCTAGCGCCTAACTTCGCTCTGCAGAATATCCAAAGTTCCCATCCTTGATGCAAATAAAAATAATTGTTGATCCTTATAGCATTTATTTGTCAAATTTCTAATCATATAGAGACAAACTATTACAATCAATTTGGAGAACAGCTTTTGCAGCATGCGCAAGTTACAGAGATCAGTACTTTGAAAAGACAATATAGTAAACAAAACTCACAACAGAAAGGAACCAGAAATTATATCTAGGGTCCCCATAATCTTGATAATATAGCAGAGAAATATTTCAGTGATACGATGGAGAGAACGAAGTCAGTGATAAGATGGAAAGATTTCAGTGACAAGATGGCAGAGCAAAATGTCAGTAACAAATTTACAGAGAAAGATGTCAGTGACAAGATGGAGAGAAAGATGACAGTGACATGATGAAAGAGAAAATTGTCAGTAACAAGATGACAGAGAAATATGACAGTGACAAGATGGCAGATAAAGATGTCAGTGACATGATGGAAGAGAAAAATGTTAGTAACAAGATGGTAGAGAAAGATGACAGTGACAAGATGGTAGAGAAAGATGACAGTGACAAGATGGTAGAGAAAGATGTCAGTGACAAGATGGTAGAGAAAGATGACAGTGACAAGATGGTAGAGAAAGATGACAGTGACAAGATGGCAGAGAAAGATGACAGTGACATGATGGAGGAGAAAATGTCAGTGACTAGATAGTCGATATAGAGATAGAAACAATATGTTAGAAGGAAAATGCTATGATATATCAGCTGTCACCTTTGCTATAGCACACACAAAAACAACATGGAAGTAAAGAAACAAATTATAAAGAGCATCTGTATACCAACACTATGCTACCAATGCCATACCTGGCAACTGACATCTACACAAGAGAAAGATCGAAACTTGTGAAATAAAATGTATACGAAGGCTATTGGAGTAACCAGACTCGACAAAATACGCAGGGAAAACATCAGAAAGATAATAGGTATCACATCATGTATCGAATATATAGTGAAACAACAGATAAAATGGTTTGGACATCTTATGCGGATGAATGATCAACTTCCACAAGAGATTATAACAAGAAGAAATCAGGATACAGAGTCACGGGCAGACCTAGGAAAAGATGGATAGATAACATCAAGACCATCCTGAATAAACATGACTACACTTCAACCAGAGCAACATGCATGGCTCTGGAACGTAGATTACATCTTCTTCACAATCTCATACACTCAACGGCATGTGCAGAAGCTACGACAACACAACCACCTGGGGATAGACAATAGACAGAGAAAGATGTCAATGACAATTCCGCAGAGAAAGATTTCAGTGACAAGATGGCAAAGAAAACTGTATGTGACAAGATGACAGAGAAAGATTTCAGTGACAAGATGGCATAGAAATATGTCAGCCACGAGATAGCAGAGAAATATGTCAGTGACGGCAGAGACAGATGTCAAGGACAAGATAGCAGAGAAAGATGTCAGTGACAAGATGGCAGAGAAAGATTTCAGTGACAAGATGGCAGAAAAAGATTATCAGTGAAAAGATGGCAGAGAAAGATGTCAGTGACAAGATAGCAGAGAAATATGTCAGTTACAAGACTGCAGAGAAAAATGTCAGTTACAAGATTGTTGAGAAAGATGTCAGTGATAAAATGGCAGAGAAAAATGTCAATGACAAGATGGCAGAGGAATGAGATTGCAAAGAAAAATATCAGCAACAAAATTGCTGAGAAAGATGTCCGAAAAAAAGATGATTAATGACGCCAGTCCTAGCGAACAAATCATACAGCTGCCCAGTATTCTCTCTATTCTTTCTCTCAAGCGCCGAGTCATATTGTACAAACGTTTATACTCTATCATGATCATGATTATGTCGTTTCAGCCAAGTGATAATCAGATTGGAAAGGTCAAGTTAGGATTAATTGTTTGTGAATCTTCAGATGGCTGATGAGATCAGCCAAGTCGTTGAAAGCCTTCTTCACTGTGAGCATGAATGTAGAAGGTCTTGAGACGAGAGCAAACATTCTTATCTCTTCTTTTGTTGTTGCCTTTTTCGAATCGCCTGCAGTGTTCTGTTCAAGCATCTTAATAACCGCATTATGAATATCATTGATGCTTCGATAAATGCAGAGTATAACAGTAGTACTGTACATATAAACATATATGTTCCCCTGTGGCCCGAAATGAGAGAGCAAAACAGTGGCAAGGTTGCCTGACATGCACGTCGTAAGAGGCGATTAAGGATGTTTGCAAAGTGGAGCTAGCTGTCCGATCCCATAGAGAATCAAGTGACTCAGAATCTATGCTGAAATCGGATGTGCCAGGCCGAAATTTGCAGATATCTAAGTTAACTGTTAACCATGACAAAGCGCATTCCGTTCTTCGGACTACATCCAGATAGTGGACTGCATCCCGATAGTCTGTAGGAGTTTAAGAACCACCACAGAAGAAGTAGAAGAACTCCATTTCATTGTATTTGATAAAGTCAATGTGATGTTATACATTTCTGAAGTTGATTATTACTTCGGTAGGGTTCTCTCCAACGACAAGACGCTTAACGAGTCAAAAGCGAGACGGGAGTTACTCAAGAGACAGTTTTTATGTGTGTCATGTTATGAGACAGGGAGGCCTGGAGAACATAGTTACAACAGACAAAGTAGAAGGCAAGAGAGATCGAGGACAACAACATGAGAAAATACTGGATAGTTTGACTTGACAAAATCAGCAACGATCCTGATAAAATATACTGGAAATAGAGACTTATAGAGATAAATTATCGCCTATGTCAGTCGGCACAGCACCGTATGATGATGATGAGAGATCTCTAGTGACGGTTTGCAGAACTAAACAAACAAGAACGTACGATATTAATGTCAGAACTACGATGTACAACATTGATGTAACAAAACTACAACTATTGAGAAAACGTATAATGTGCTGTTGGTAATAAATAACAGGTTTGCAAACTCTCAAAACATTGACATGAAGCAATCAACATATATGTCTTCTTTATTGATCTGTTAATTGACCTATAAATGACAGACTGTTTATTTATTCCATTAAAAATAACTTAACATTCCATAATAATAAGTTTCTTCTTCTTCAGCATTCATTCTCAAACTCCCGCTGGATCTCTCTTGTAGCAGGACCATGGTCCTATTAGATTGCCGGCATGATGTAGTCCAGAGAATGGAAATGCGTTGTGTCACAGTTTTATGTGCGCCATTGGCCTGACACATCCACCTTCGGCAGGTAATAAATTTAAAACCGTAATAAATACAGTCACTAGAAATGTTCAAAAGCGACCATAAAAAATATCAAAAGTGCCGCTATAAATTTCCAGACGAAACAAACAAAAAGTTCCGCTAGAAATGTACAGAAAGAAAATCCTGCTCCTTCTCCTCCTCTGCGTCCATGCTCAAACTCCTGCAGATGAGCAGCATGTAGTCCGGAGAACGGAATGCGTTGTGTTATGGTTTACAGTATAGCTATAACATGTGCGTCTTTCCATCTGACACATTCGACTTCAGCACGGCTGTTGACCCCATATGGGATGGGGCATTCCATTGTACCCCAAAACCTTCCTAGTCGCCTCTTGCTACATCCATGAAATGTAAACAGTATTACTATGCTTTACTCCCCTTTTGGGCCTGTCAAAACTCGTGCGAGAGAAGAATATAACAACACAGATTTTGACATTAAAAACCACACTCTCCTGAAGCATAGATTTTGATCAGAAATAACGGAACACATCGCTATCAGCTGTTATTTTTCTCCTTCTAATATAGTCATAGACAGATCATCGATCCGTGACTCAGATATGATTGTTTTTTTAAGCCAAATTTGGATCTTCCTAGCTGTAGTTAATCTACTCTGATATCCAGATGTTGCTGAAACAAAATAACGGACTGTTTCTCTAGGGTCTCCAGAGACTTGATCTGTGGGTCACTGGTTGTTTTATTTTTAACTTCCCTTCTTTTTGTACTTAACGCTGCTTCTGTGTTCATTCTCAAACTCTTGCAGATTAGCAGGATGTACTCTAGAGAACTAAATGCGTACTTGATTTCAAAACAGTTACACCTGTCTTCACTCAGAGATGTGAATGTCCCATATACTCAACAAGCCAAGACAGTACTACCTGTCTTCATTAGCAAATATCGATGTTTCATATGGTCAACAAGCCAAGACAGATCAACTGTCGTCATCAGTGGATATTAGAATCGCACATAGTCAATATGTTAAGACATTTTTTATTTGTTTGTGTATTTTTTTAAAAGAAATAACTAGCTTTCAATATCATTTTCAATGATTTTTTTCCTTCGAGGACGTATATGTCGGGCCATTATCACAAATAACACAACGACACAACAAATTTCAATTCTCTTGACTACATTCTGCTGTAAATCTAGTAAAACCATTGTTCTGCTGCAAGAGAGATCCAGCGGGAGTTTCAGAATGAACGCTGAAGAAGAAGAAGAATTACTTTTGTTCGGAAAAGACGACTATATCTTCGTAAGTTTTGTCATAAAGTGATAGGGCGACCACAGCTGGTTTGGAGTGCTAGATATAATTCTTTATTTTCCCAAGACGAGTTTGAGGCCATCAAACCACACGCCCTCCTTTCTCTATTCACGGATTTGTTTTCCTTGTACTCGAATGCATTAACTGCAACGACAGTTAAGACAATTCAGACAAACTGTCAGAATGAGAAGAAGTAAAATTATAATCCTCTGATACAACAAAAGCTACAGACAACATGAAGATTAAACACGTGAACAATGTTCGTGACACGACAGACAAAAGACACAAATAATATATTAGGAGAAAATCGATTCAATCCAGACCAAGAAATAGCATAGTGAATTGTGTACTACAGTAACATGGCGGGCGTGACGTAAGGGAGCAAAGTGTTACCGGCCAAGCACTGCGAAATTGTGTAAGCCTAAATGAAACTTGCATGAAATGACATAAATGCAATATTAAAAACAGACAAATGTGTGGGAAAACTTGCAAGCAATGGCATAAATGCAATATTAAAAAAAGATAAATGTGTGGGAAAACTTGCAAGCAATGGCATAAATGCAATATTAAAAAACGATAAATGTGTGGGAAAACTTGCAAGCATGAATACTATATTATAACAAACTTGTGAAGGATTTGCAAATAGTGATAGACTTCGGCCAAAGTGTCCGACGAGAAGGAATGTGTTCTCTTTACTTTGTCCTATTAGCGGCTGTTCCTTTCCAAAGGCAATGACACCCTACGGGAATATTGTGCCTATAAATTTTCAATGGAATAATCTAACATACTTAGGAACAAATATCTATGGTGCAGGAGACTGCGTGGCAGAGATAAGGATGAGATTGGCAATGACATATTTTAAAATAAAACGGTTGAAAAACATATGGAATAACAACACAATAGAAACAAACTGCTAATGCTACGAACTTTTATTTTTCCAGTCACATCATACGACTGTGAAACATGGACACTACGTATAACAACGGTAAAGAAGATCAACGTCTTTTAGTTGAAATGCTACAAAAAGATGCTTAGAATATCATGAAAAGAAAAACGGAGTAATTCAGATATTATGAAACGCCATTGAAGATCCAAGAGTGTAGATTACTAAAACCCGTCGACGACGGATGTGTCAGGTCATTAGCGCAAATAAAGCAACGACACAACGCATTTCCATTCTCGGGACTACATCTTGCTAGAAATTTAGTTGGACAGTGGTCCTGCTACAAGAGAGATCACGCGGGAGTTTGAGAATGAACACTGAAGAAGAAGAAGAAGATTACTAAACACAATAGCAAATAGAACTACACATGTTTGGTCATATAAAGAGACACAACTGTTTAGAAAGTCAAATAATAGAGGTTAGAGCACATAGGGGAAGGAGAAAGGGAGACCAAGAAGACGATGGACTGACAACATTAAAGATAGCATGAAAACGTCGTTGGAAAATGCACGCCGCATGGCCCAAAACAAAGGAGGGTTCAATGAGTTCATTGGGAAGACAACATTCTGGAGAGAATACGTCACCTAACACAGTGATAGAAACATTATATTAGACACACTTATTAAAAATCAAAGATAGATGTACATGTTCACACAAACACTATATTTGTTTAACATATGGAACGGAGCAGTGAAGACTATGTTTCGTTGTCGGTGTTGTTGGTGGTTGTGATGTTTGCGTTTTCTCTCAAATAAACAATACGAATGTTCGTAGATGGTACGAGGACGTTGTTTTACTGTTTGGGATGTGACATATAGGCCTAGCATTTCCGTTTTCACCACCACTACGCTTAACGGCAAGTGCTGATATTCTGACCATCATCAATCTGGGGATAGACAATAGACATCCGTTTTCGGCATGCCATTAATTCGGGTGGGCTTCTCTAACATGTACAGCTCCTGTGTGGCAACTGGGACGAGGACTTCGAATTTAGATTGCAAAGAATAGAGACACTATCTTCTTTCCATGCATGCTTTAGGCGGAGACTAAATACAGTTCGGGGATAGACTGACAATCTATCACCTTTGAATAAATCATCATTGTCACTACTTGTCTTGGGTTAGGCTGACAACTTGTCACCTTTGAATAAATCATCATTATCACTGCTTGTCTTGTCTCAGTTTTTCCTTGTAATTTTTCTTCAAATGTCCCTCATGGATGACGACGGACAGTAAGTTCTCAGGTCAACGAACATTTCAACTTTATCATTTTGTAGCAGATACATATGTGATGAGAAATGCTTTGTGTGCTATCACTGCAGATAGGTCTACAAATCTGATGTTTGTTTGTTTGTTTTTCGTTCGCTCCATTGTAACCATCACGGATATCCGTGCGATTTCCGCCGGGAGCGTGATTACGTTGTGCCACCGTTATGCGCCTTGTAGGCCTAGCACATCCGATTTCGGCATGCCTTGACCTTTCGGGTGGGCTACCCTTAGCCTGTGACAGCCTCTATATCTGTCTCCAGGCACGCGTAGTGAAGACTCTTCGCCCAGACGATTTTCTTGCTCTCGTCTCACTCGAACGAGGTGTTCCACTGTCTATGAACTTGCCTCGTGTAATTGGACGTGCTGTGCCTGTGCCCATTGGGTACTGAACCGTTTCTCATCCATGAGCCTGGTTCCTTAAGGGGAAGAACTCAACAGAGGAGTTGGACCCTGGCTCTTTCGCCCTCTTAGCCGAGGTGTCATTCACCGACATCGTGTACCCCTTGTCCAAATTCGAGTCTCACACCACGCGTTTGAGAGCAAGGCGTTCTCGAGCTGAGCGTCCTTGTCCCAATAGCGCCTGGGCCCATCAGGTACTGAACCCTTTCTCTCTTCAAGTGTATTTCCGATGTAGGAAAACCTGACAGTAGAGTTGGGCCAGGGCTAAATCGTTGTCCCTTTTGTGCCTGAGCGAATCGAGTACGGAACCCTTTCTCTCTGCAAGTTACTTCCGGTATAGGAAACCTTGACAGTAGAGTTGGGCCAGGACTGCCATCGTTGTCCCTTTCTTGCCTACACCCATCGGGTACAGAACCCTTTCTCTTTGCAAGCATATTTCCGGTTTAGCAAGGCTCGACATTAGAGTTGGGTTAGGTCTTTTGCTTTACCAAACGCCGATGGATGGGTCTGGGTCTCTGCCTGTTAGGAACTCTGGTAACTAGAAGCCCGTCTCGAGCTGACGGAGCTTGTAGTTCCCTTTCCTATGGACTTTTCACTTTCTATTTGCAGTTCGCGCTGCCCTCTAGCGCTGTTCTGCCCTTTCATTGTTTCATTGTACTCTGTATGAAACATATTTGTCTCTCGCCATGCATTTACCTTTACGTGCATTTTACATTGGCCGCCCCTCCAATGTTCGGACTGGACTGACTAGCTTCACTGTATGTCGACAGTGTTGCTATATGTGGTGATGCTGGTGGTGTCGGAGATATTGTCTGTCTCTTGTGCAGTCAAATCTCTTTCCATCTGCTACCTCCACATTCTCGGACACGATCCCCAAATGATTTGGCCAGAATCAGCACGAGCTGCTGTATTTCTGTTTCCAGGGTGCACCACGTGGAGGTACATTTGGGAGCTTGGTTATCTGCTAACCCTGGGTCCGCCTAGAGCATTGCGTTCCCTTTGCACCCCAAATCTGATGTAAGAGTAATGAACAAATTGGTCCAGGAGTATACGCTGCGCTCCTGAAAAAACTTGATGATTAAGGAAATATCCAGCATGGTCCATGGGACATATTTTTCTGTCCCATCCCATCCCATGGCAATTTATGCCTGTCCCATGCCATCCCATCCCATGGGATTACTATTATAATATTAATATGGAATACATTTAAAATAAAATTATGAAATTTATGAAAGTTTAGGTTTAGTGTCTACTAAATAGGACTACATATACAAAGAGACATGCAAAACGACAAAATTTATTAACTTTATGACAATTCAGTATCATTCTGACACTCTCATTTTATTAGACCATTTCTGAGTCACTCTGCTCATTCAGCACATTATCAATTTCCCGCTGATCGACTGCTTCTACTAATTCAGTTAATTCAGGTAATCCGTGAACCATTTCCACAATGTTCATCTTACATGCAAATCTGATGTACACAGAGTTTATAACGAGAGCTGGTGACATCAGTTTTTTGTAACTTACTCAACAACAATCCGGCCACACTAAATAAGCGCTCTACTGCTGCCGATGACGCTGGTATGGCCAGAACAATTTTCGCACTTGCTTTTAACA
Source organism: Meghimatium bilineatum (assembly GCA_034231615.1). NCBI lineage: Eukaryota > Metazoa > Mollusca > Gastropoda > Stylommatophora > Philomycidae > Meghimatium > Meghimatium bilineatum. The sequence goes on from CM067306.1 coordinate 29,076,930, forward strand.
GTGGAAACCTATGTTCATTTTTCCAATAATTTAATGGTTGTGATGTTGGTCGCCGTAATTTTTCAAACATGGTGACTTCATCCTCAAGGCATTTGTTCCTCCTGGGGCCATCAAACTTAAGTGCTTTGTTTGGCGGAGGATCAAAAAGTGTTACCGCTCGTCAAATTGAGAAAAACCTAGACAAGCCTTTAAATATATGGGAAATACAAATATATGCAGTCCCATCCCATCCCATCCCATGGGAAGTTTCCCATGGGAATCCCATGGGAATAACATTCCTATGGACAAGCCTGGAAATATCGTCAACCTCCACAACCACGAACATGATCCCTAAGTGCCCATCGTCTACCTTCACAGCCACGATCAACCCCTAAATGTGTTGACTAGATGTGTAGCATTAGTTATGGTACCACTATTTCCAGGTTGTACAAAGTGGAGCTTAGGTTAAGTAAATTCTACCTCTTATGGTGACGTACGATCCTTACAAACACGGACGTTAGTCCAATTTGGTTATATCAGAGCTTTACAACCGTCAAAGCATAATTGAGGATGCGGTTCTGGTAATTCAGCCACCACGACCTCGTGTTGATGATTCCCTAAAAACATAGAGGTACTTTTAGGATCTTGGTTATCTGCTAACCCTGGGTGTTGCGCGTGAGTAATCTTCTATTTCAGTGTTCATTCTCAAATTCCCACTGGATTTCTCTTGTAACAGGACAATGGTCATACAAGATTTCCAGTTGGATGTAGTCCAGAGAATGGAAATTCGTTGTGTTGCCATTTTATTTGCACCAATGGCCTAACACATCCATCTTATTCTGGGAGAGTAATCTGAAACCATGTGCATTCATGACGTTTATGATTATTGTCGTGACTCTCGTTGGTCACTATTTATGTACATGGAGTCACATAACAAAAAAATCCAAGGTCGGCCAATGAATTTGACGGAAATAATTTAAAAAATCAGCCTTTCGGGTCATGTTTTCTTTCTGTACATAGGTCTTTACTGGAGCCTGGTCTCGCATATGTACACAGATTAGTAGATCAACTACGCAAGTATTGTTTCTTTGTGCATAGCACAAATGGCGTGATATCTCGAATTCATGTCGACTGGTTACACAGACAAGTGATCTATCCACTACACTATCGCTGCTTCCTTAAATATCCCAGAAACTGTGATCAGTTATCCCAGATATTCCAAGAAATATCTCTCAAGTAGTGATTAAATAACACAGAAAAATTGATTAAACATTTCAGAAATAGTGATAAAATATTACCTGAGAAATAGTGACTATATATTTCTGAAAAAAGTGATTAAACATCAGATGTGTTGATTAAACATCTCAGAAATAGGGATTAAATATCATAGATGTAGTGATTAAATCCCCCGTATGTTGCTATGTTCCGGAACGAGTGCAAAGAAAAGTGACACTGCTACCTGCCATACATGTCTTAAGTGACGACTAAGTAGGAGTTCCTATTTTAGGAGGGAGAGCCGTGCTGAACTCTGATGTGTCAGGCCGAAATGTGCCGATATGACAGCCAAGATGTAAACCATGTTACTACACATTTCGCTCTCCGGAATACATCAAGATAATCTGCAGCAGTTTGATAACGAACAAAGCAAAACAAAAAAAGTTATCAAATATCAAGGACATTATTTAGAAATTAGTAGAGCTTTTCAATATTTGCATAGATATGATAAAACAATAGTTGTGTAGTTATGATAACTCAATGACAATTTAATGTGTGTACAGTTATGATAACTCAATATTTGTGTAGTTATAATTCAATATTTCTGTAATTATAACTCAATATTTGTATAGTTATAATAACTCAATGATAATTCAATTTGTGTGCAGTTTCAATATTTCATATAAATCAATATTTGTGTAGTTATGATAACTCAATATTTGTGTAGTTATGATAACTCAATATTTGTGTAATTGTGAAAGCTAAATATGTGTGTTGTTATATCTCATTATTTATGTAGTTATAACTCAATTTTGTGTAGTTATACTCAATATTTGTGTAGTTATAACTGACAATTTGAGTAATTATAACGCAATATTAGTGTACTTATGGTAACTCAACACTTGTGTACTTATGATAAATCAATATTTGTATAATTATCTCAATATTTGTACAGTTATGACTCATTACTTGTGTAGTTATGATAATACAATATTCGGGTTGTAATAATTCTCCACTTATGATTATTCAGGCAAGAAGTTGATGCTGCGAAACAGCCGTTTGAACGTGATGGGGGAACTTTTATTAATTTCAAGCACAAACAGGAACAAGGGTAAACGGCCACTTTCCAACTAAATGTTTTTATTCTGGGTTACCCGGAAGTGTTGACACATGCTATAAATATTCATAGGATGGCTCACGGGCCAGGGAGTAATGGCCTTGTAGAGCAAAGGTCTGAATTGCCGGTCGTGTGGTAATCAAAGGTGATTGCGTCAGCCTGCCTGCAGACATTAACGTATAGTCTAACATAATCAAGTTCTGCCGTTAGTGCATGACTGTAATGGCGGATATTCTCAGACGCGAATGTGGGACCGAAAGTTAGAATGTTAGAGTGGAACTGCGAATGTGAGATTTGAATGGTGCATTTCAGATTTGAAACAGAAAACACCCTGTAAGTGCAAACATGTGCAAAAATAGTTGTATCAGACTGCGATGTTGACAAACGTGTAGAACATGACGAGGAAAACTAAAATTGTGTATATGTTAAACAATTGCTACATAATCACACACAAGAAGAGACCAGTAACTTCTTTCCTTAACAAACAACGCAAATACGCTCAAATGAACATAACATGAATATTTGTTGTTTTTTTCAGTTGCCAACAATAACAACACACACACACAAAGAGAGAGAGAGAGAGAATATGACATATATCCGTAAGAAACAACACAAACATTAAAAGCACTGATAGAAGACACAATTATTTCATCTATTTATCTACAATGTGATTCAGATGAAACCCATACAAGTATGATGTAAATTCTAATAACCATGGCATTGTCTTGTAGCCTACTAATGTTCTTGCTAATAGTGTGCCCTGCGCGATCGATTTTGGTGTAGATGAACAAAGTGATGTCTTAATATCAATGTAAGGATTATTTTTCGTTATTCACATGCAACAAAGTAGTGCAACGGTCGGTTTTATATTTTATTGTATCAGGGAGGAGGTGAACAGAATTGATATTCGTTGAAGAATTAAGTTCTATTATGGCGATGATTTATTATAATTTCAACAAGTGTGTGAGTAGAGTAGGATGTTACAAAATGGCATGAGTTATGTGGCTGACAGTTGATGACCGATTCAATACAAAACGGCATGAGTTCTGTGACTGACAGTTGACGGCCGATTCAATACAGAACGACATGAGGTGAGTGACTGACAGTTGACGACCGATTAGATACAAAACGACATGAGGTGAGTGACTGACAGTTGACGATCGATTCAATACGAAATGTGTATGGTTTCTAGATGATATTCAGCGTATCTGCTCGATAACCTTCCTAGGAAAACATCTTTTTATGAACTTTTATTTTTCATTATCGCAAAGAGTGTTGGTTGGTTGGTTGCTGATCCAACGGTCCATGAGCTCATGTCCTTTGACCAATTTTGTACTTGCTGTGAAGACTGTTGATTTTTAACCCTCCTCGGACCAGAGCCAGAAAGTAACTTTCACACAATATGGAGGGTAAGTTTCTACCTATGCACTGCTCCGAGCCACTGCAGCTAAGATAGGGTTAACTGTGCTCATTCCGCGCCACCCAATTACCCACTTGTTATACCTAACGTCTCTATAGTCCCAGTCATGTAACAATTGTTCAAGGCAAAAAGCTTGTCATGTCCTGAGTCACTGTGCCTTTATGATGTGATTACAAAATACGTGCAACAAGTTTCCTCTCCCCAGTGCTGCACAGTATATTATCTGACTAATCCCAGCAGCAGATGATGCTTGCGTAAACTAATAACAAAGCATAAAATGCACAAAAATACACAATAGCGTAGACACGGGCACAATGTTTGCATGTTTTTATTCATTTTGATCGTAGTTCTAAATATCTTTTCAGCTCTCGTATAGCGACTAATACACACAAAATATTAGTCCTCTACACTTGACGGAGCGCGACAGGGGGGCAAAGATCAGAAACACTGCTTACCTTCATGCACTTAATACGATCTCAGCGTAGATGTATGGACACCGTAGCAACGGCACAGTTCTAGAGAGTGGGCTATATGGCCGATCGTTAGGCACAACTGGAAGTTAAACTTCAATATCCATTATAGAAAATCACGCACGTGTGTTCCTACATCTCTGCTAAAATGATATTATGAGTGTGTCTTCTGTAGATATGAATTAATTTATAAACAAAATCTCTTCTAAATTAGTAACACATCCTTTTTCGTCATGCCTTTAATTTAGGCAGTGGGCTTCCCTAGCATGTGACAGCCTTCCTATCTGTCGCCAGACGGCGAATGTGTGACCATGCTATACCGTGACGGTTTATCACGAACTGTGCTCTTCGACTTCTTAGGCCAAAACATATCCCTGAGAGGCAGTCTCCGTGGAGATGGTAGTCAGTGATTTAGGCTTGCGTCGACTACGCCTATCTCGTACTAAGTGTTCCGCTGCCAATGAACTTGTCTGGCATAATTAGACGAATTGTTGATCTTCCCATCTGGTACTGAACCTGTTCTGTCTGCGAGCATCATTCCACTATAGGAAAGCATCGACGGTAGTTAGGCCCAGGTTCATTTGCCCTCTCAGCCGAGGTGCCCTTCACCGATATCGTGAAACCCTCGTCCATGTCTGAGTCTCTACACATTTTGAAGGAGCAGCGCAGCATAGAAACTTGTTCTCAACACTTTCACTGCAAGCATGTTTATGGTACAGGAAACATCGATTGTAAAGGTTTGATCTGTTAGCAGCACCGGTAACTATAAGTTTGTCACATTGTTGGTGCTCTCTCTCTCTCTCTCTCTCTCTCTCTGCGCCGTCAGTAGCTTGAGAAACAATCTAGCTATCTAAGCCGTCAGTGGTTTAAGAAAAAAATAAGTATGGCTATTTATGCAGTCTCTTGAATGAATACCTACAGGCAAAAAGCAAGGGGTAGACCAAAAGAAACACTCAGAAGAACAATACTTGGAGAAAGTAAAACAATCAATATTCATACTATTCAAGAACTGCACAGAATAGCTTTGAACAAACAGAATTGGAGAGATCTGACCTCTGCCCTATGCGCTAACTTAGCGCAAAAGAAAAATGATTGCATGAATGAATGAATTTACGCTGTCAGTTGCTTGCGTGGACGACGAAATATGTGCTGAAAGGATACGTTCATTTATTTACCTGGACATGTGGGTGTTTAGGAAATGAACGAGCTGATAGTCTTGCCACAATGACTATTGGTAGTTAAATGGACTGTGCTGTTATTTTGAATGCAATAAAGGAGTTAGACCAGATGGAAGATATGAGTGTATTTCTTCTTCCATATCTATGGCTATAATGCAGGACTTGGTAGTGTAGATTGTTGTTGCAAGAAACGAGCAACGTATATGAATCAAAGAAGGGTTTATCATCCAACAGAGAACAGAAGCAGGCAATTAACACATGCTGAAGGACATAATGAATATGAGATCGAAGCACATATGCACATGTCCGGAGTTCCATGATTGCGATCTGGCGACTAATTAACTAACTAATATCCACCAAAGAAGTTACCACACAATTTGCAGCGAAATTTATACAAGAAATTATGGGAAAGTAGATACGTTTTCTAAAATTTCACCAAAAAAATCAAAATTAATTTCAATGACCAATAACCTTTAAAAAATTCTAATTTTGGAAAGTATGGTAACTCTGACAATGAACGATGTTTTTCCTTGTCAAAAATGTTTGGGTAGAAAAATGTTCTAATTGTTCAATTACCAAGCTTTTCGAGTACCAAGATGTCACTATAGAACAAATAGAGTAGAGTAGCTAATACTTAAATGATGTGTCGTGTGTGGTATGGGGTAAAATAACAAGCAATATGTGCCTTTTGGTGTCTTTCTATACCTAGGAATGACGATCGGTGAAGATATTCTGTAATATGCACAGTTTGGGGATCACTCAGTGATAGTAATAAGAACCGGAACACAATTATGGCAGTCTACATCGTATATAAAGAAAAATTATAACACAGCAAACGAGATGTGCACAAGAATCGCGTATTTAAGAACTGCTGACTGATGAGAAACCAATCCTTCTTAATCACTCATTTGGCCAGGCCCGGTCTTAGGCCATTGCAACCTATGCGGCCGTATTGGGCCCCGCACTTCATAGGCCCATAAATTCATATTATAATTTATTTTATTATCCTCTTCCTTACCCAGACTGGGCCCCGCGCAATCTATTTCGCATTGGGCCCCCAATTGTTAGGGCCGGCCCTTCATTTGGCTATTCTCGTGATTTTCTTTGGTCAGTATGATCATACTTCATGGACAGCCAATAAAAATAAAGGTAATAATCACAAGTAATTTCAGTCAAATGTTTACTTTCTCATTACCCAATATGTCTTAGAGACGTTCATGAGAAAACATTACAGAATATCAACAATAGAGAATGTACGTTGTAAATTTAAAATTAGAGGTAAGATTAAGTAAACATAGAACAGCTTATATGCAATATTACAGTAAACAGAATTTATATATAATATTACATTAAACAGAAGAATTTAGATGCAATATTACAGTAAATAGAAAAATGTAGATGTAAGATTAAAGTAAACATAGAAGAAATTATATGTAATATTACAGTAAACAGAAGAATTTAGATGTAATATTACTGTAAACAGAATTTACATGTAATATTACAGTGAACAGAATTTAGATGTAATATTACTGTAAACAGAAGAATTTAGATGTAATATTACTGTAAACAGAAGAATTTAGATGTAATATTACTGTAAACAGAAGAATTTAGATGTAATATTACTGTAAACAGAAGAATTTAGATGTAATATTACTGTAAACAGAAGAATTTAGATGTAATATTACAGTAAACAGAAGAATTTAGATGTAATATTACAGTAAACAGAAGAATTTAGATGGAAAATTTCAGCAAACATAGAAGAATGTATAATTCTAAGTGGTAAAAATCGAATAAGCCATAAAATCAATATTCTGCTGCCGAGTAATAAGCAATAACCATATACGCATTTACCCCGTAACACCTCCACACACGTATCTATCCAGTAGTACCTCCACACACGTATCTATCCAGTAGTACCTCCACACACGTATCTATCCAGTAGTACCTCCACACACGTATCTCTCTAGTAGCACCACCACACATCTATCTGCCTAGTGGCAACACCACATACACGTTTGTCCAGTAACACAACCCCACACACGTATCTATCCCATAGCTTCCCACACACGCGTATCTGTCCCGCAGCTCCCCCACCCACGTATCTGCTCCTTAAAAATACTTACAAAAAAAGACATGAGTTTTCTAAGACGTCGAATAAGAAATATATTTAACCAGCTAGCCACAAGAACCGTTAGCAAGATATATCCTTTCTCATCTGTGAGCAAATACACTAATTCACTGTATGGATTGATATGAAAATCACTAATCAATTCAGCCTCAAACGTTAAATCATGCACCCGCACCGCTTCACACATGAATACACAAATACATACACAAAGTCCGGCATTTTTGTTAACAGTTAACATTGATGTCAAGCTGGGTAACTGCCGACGTATAACCGTGACTAATTTCCGAAAGTGGACACTTCCAGGAATCGAGAATATCACAGCAGCAATCGATGGAGTTTGATATACCAGGGAGAAAAACACAATTTTGAATTAACCCAGTCTACAGATTTCTCTTATCGAAGATGTCATGTCTCCGCGGATTAAGTAGAATTACATTTGCATCACAATTCCAGACAGGTCTCCGAATCCAGATAAATACGAGAAAAATGTGATTTCTAAGAGAGAAATATGATTTCTTCATTGACAACGTTAGGAACTTGGACAAATTTTAAGATTGCATGTCAAAAATTGCTATGGCACACATTTCCAACTCAGAACATAGACGATATTAAACTGAAGCAAATATTTCTACAGCCTGTGTCCAATTCAGAGCACAGTAAACATCCAGATGATCAGATGAGGTCACATGTTCTACACCCCCTATATATATATATATATATATATATATATATATATATATATATATATATATATATATATATATATATATATATATATATATATATATATATATATATATATATATATATATATATATATATATATATATGTAGCATAGAATATTGATGATATTAAGAAATCATATTGTCTAAAAAATACATTGTCCAACTCAACTCATATTGTCTACAAATAAAGTGTCCAATCAGATTGTCTACAAAATAGTGTCCTTCAACTTATCTTTTCGCTGTATACTCCTTTATGCCTTGCAGCGTCAGAGGCAGAAGAGTTCTCTAGAGATTGCTTTTTTGTGCTTCATATATGTTTGTTTCAGTTGACTCGTTTATTTCTGTAATCCCTCGTTTGCATAGTCTGTCCCTGGCCTTGTATCCTTCGTGTCTGTATAGTAATGTTTTTTAAGGGGCACTGTCTGATGGTAGTCCAAGCCTTATTGTCTACAAAATAAAGTGTCCAACTCAGAATATCGATAAACTAAATTGTTCCATTCAGAATATCCACAAAAATAAAGTGTTCCATTCAGAAAATATAAAAAAGTATTTTAATTCATAATATCTACAAAATAAAGCGTTCCATTCAGAATATCTGCAAAATAAAACGTTCCATTCAGAATATCCCATAAAGTATATAATTCAAAATATCTGCAAAATAAAGTGTTCCATTTAGAATATGTACAAAATAAAGTGTTCCATTTAGAATATGTACAAAATAAAGTGTTGCATTCAGAATATCCCATAAAGTATCTAATTCAAAATATCTGCAAAATAAAGTGTTCCATTTAGAATATGTACAAAATAAAGTGTTCCATTTAGAATATGTACAAAATAAAGTGTTCCATTTAGAATATGTACAAATAAAGTGTTTTATTTAGAATATGTAAAAAATACAGTGTTCCATTCAGAATATCCAAAAAAGTGCCCAACATAAAATATCTACAAAATATAGTAGCCTACTAAAAATATATTTAAACAAATAAAGTTTTCTGTTCAGAATATCTACAACATAATGGGTCTAACTCATAGTATCCACAAATCAAATCAGTTCCATGATGGAATGAAAGTCTGTGTACAAGATGACGGCGCACACTCAAACCCCTTTCCAATGACTAACAGTGTCAAACAGGGTTGTGTCCTGACTCGCGCTCTTCAGCATGGAGTTCTCTGCCATGTTAAATGATGCCTTCCGGAATAACAGTGCAGGAATTTGTTTTCGCTCTCGAGCTGACGGAGGACTATTCAATCTTAGTAGATTAAATGCCAGGACCAAAACTAAGACGGACATTGTTCGCGACCTCTTGTTCGCCGACAATTGTGCACTAAATGATACCAGTCTGAAAGACATGCAGGAGAGCATGGACCTCTTTTCTTTGGCGTGTGATGCGTTTGGTCTCATCATCAGCACCGCGAAGACTTTAGTAATGTATCAAACAGCGCCAGGTGTCCCCTACACAGAACCAGTGATCACAGTAAAGAGACAAAAACTTAATACTGCCAATTAGTTTGTATATCTCGGCAGCACACTATCACAAACTGCGAAAATTGATGAGGATGTTGCCCTGCGTATTGCTCGTGCCAGTGCACCATTCGGGAGCCTTCGTGTCAACGTCTGGATCAGGCGTGGTCTCCGCCTGACAACTAAGTTGGACATGAACCGCGAAGTGGTTCTACCAACACCGTTTTATGCTGCGTCATCCTGGACTGTCTCTGCGAGAGATTAATTATTTTAAAACCTCATGTGAGTACTTTGGCAGGATCGAGTACCAGACACGGAAATCCTTCAGAAGTCCCGTGTGCAAAGCATCCATGCACTGCTGACTAGGTCCCAACTCCGATGGACTGGCCACATCGTCCGTATGCCAGACAAGCGCCTTCCAAAGAGATTATTCTATGGGGATCTGTGCGAAGGTAAACCTTCCAGCGGAGGGCAGAAAAAGCGCTTCAATGATCACCTAAAATACTCTCTCAAGCACTGCAGCATCGATACTAGCTCCTGGGAGACTACGGCACTTGATCGCTCAGCTTGGCACACCCAGATCACTGATGGCATCACGAAATTTGATAAAGAAAGAACACTGCGGGCAATCCACAAGCGCAAGAAGCGGAAGGACAAATCCGAAAATTTTTCTATCCCGAACCTTCAGCACTCCTGCATGCACTAAAATAGAACTTTCCGTGCACGAATCGGACTCATCGGGCACATACGAACTCACAAATCAAATTAGATTTTTTTTTTCATGGAATTTATTGTTTTTCATGCCATCTTTCGCTTGCGAAGGAGGAACATCATCATCGTCATCCACAAAATAAAGCTTGTAACTCACAGTCACAAACACATGCACAAGCACAATGTCATTGTATCAAAGTTCATGGGCCCATGGATCCCCAACCAACCACACTGGATAGGATCGCCAACGTCACACCTAGCCTCATTGCCTGCTCTTGCGCTATACATAGCAGTTATTGTTCCTTGCTCCCTTATTAGATTCCTGTAACACGCGATCGCATGGCGTTAACATAAAAAGACATTCACCTTGAAACTGCCTCCGTGATAATGCCTTCATCAAATACTTAACGTGATGTCCAAGATGTAAATTGTCAGATATTTAAAAACACACACAACAGACAGGACATTAGGAAGGGAATAAATTAGAAGATTTAGAACCAGCTGGAAGGACGGGGCACATTCACAAAGCAAAATCGAATGGAACATGCCTGACATGTAAATAGGGACATTGTCAGCACATCAACAGGGGAGTTCAGAAAAAACCTAATTATGACATGATCTACAGAATGCAAGTGAGTTCCTTTTCGAGGATCTGAGCTCATTCGTGTTCAAAAATTTTGTTTCGTTTCTTACTTCTCACAATTTGTGTTTTCTTCTACAAGCATTGATAGAGATCGATCTCTGACAGGTTTTCTTTTTTCTCTTTGTTCTAATTTCTTTGAGAACTTTTTCTTCTTTTCCTTGCTCATCTGCTACTGCTTCTAATTCACGGTTTAACATGTCTATATACAACAAACCCAGTTTTCTTGATAAGTGTTGCTGTATTTGAAATCCCCTCAGGGCTCCCATATAGTTATATATATATATATATATATATATATACGGCAAGTCTTATTTCTAAACAAAATGTTGCTGTATTTTAAATCTCCTCAAGTCTCCAATACAGTTTAACATGTCCAAAATGATTAAATGGATCAGCTCTGTCAAGATAGTGTTGTCATTTTGGTTGTCGATTTTCCTTCATAGATTTAATGAGGGTCCTCTTTTCCTGGTATTTTCCTGCTCACTCCATTCCTCTTTCCTTGTACATCGTCTTTTATTATATTCTTGTACTTGCGTTCTCTCCTATTTCCTTTGCTCTTTTTTCTAACCAACCTTACTTTAGCTAGGCTTTTCGGAGTCTTAACATGTCGCCATGTTATTTGCGCAATTTTCTCGACACATCTGACTTTGGTGGTCAATGCAACTGGACACGCGAGATATAAGAGTCGAGTAAGAAGTCTGCGTTTTGTTACCCAGTCGTCATTACACAGCTCTGACTAAGTCTCCTCGGGACCCATGTCTGGATTGCTATGAAAGAACATATCCCTTCATCTGTAGCAGGATTCGAGACTGCAAGAAAGGGAAAGTATTCTCCAGAACAAAATATATTGTCCAGCTCGAGTTATTGCACATGGCATTGTCTAATACAAATCTTGCAGGGAACGATTGTGTGCGTGTTTTACAACTCCTTGTTCATGGTTTGTTGATCTATATAATGGTGGTCATCTATGGGCGTTGTCTCTCTTGTGGCCTGTGGTTCATCATGTTGTTTTTCATAATATAGTGATTTTTTTCATGAAATTTCTGTTTTTGTTATTGTAGTACTTCTTCAGATGTTCGTTGTGTGTTTGTGAACTGGGTGAGGTTGGTCCTATCTGAAACTTTAACTAGTTTTTAGTTCCTAAACAAAAGAAAACTGTCTTCACATAGATATTTTTTAATAACAACTTCATTTCATAGACATCAATTTCGTGAGTACAATCTAAGTTACGACATATAACACATCCTTTCATTCTTTATACTCACAGGAAATTAGGTAGTTGATTTCTGGTCTTTAGGCTGACTGCCTACTTTTCTAAACATATAATCAGGTCGTGTATCCTGACTGTTCAGCATACTAACACTAACAAAACTAGTTCAAACATTGGTTGACAGGTTCACTCGGTAAATAAGGCTTCAAAAAGGCAGAAACTCTGGAACTCTTCTAACTTCTTTGCAATTTCGACTCTCCTTCTGATTAGTGCAAAGATTCAAAATGCACCATTATATAACTCTGTACGATCAATCTCGCTCGTTGGAGAGATCTAACAATCTCTCTAAAACGCTATCTAATAGTTATATAATCCCTATCTAATCATCGGAGGTGAATAATGCACACTCACAGTATTTCTATTTCTCTGCTGAATTGAACACACGACGATACTTGACAATGCAACTTCTCATTTTCCCTACCTCTATTCTAAGGCGAAATATTCTCGAGGGAGAGATTCCCCTTTCTCTAAAATTGTATAACTCTGCTTGACCCTTCCACTCTCCCACTCTCTGGTCAGACCATCAGAATATATCATATCCTGGGACAAAAATCTTCTTTCTGAAACGATTTTATTTCAGGTGAACCATACATGGTGTGACGTTTTCAAAGACCTACACAAAGATCCACCTATTTAAATCAATTATTATAAACAGATTAATAAAATTAAGACTGATATTTTACTCTTAACATCTAAACTTCTATCACACAACCTATATGAATTCACTCTCTACTTTCACAACTTCTACATTCTTTCTACACACACTGGAAATCACAACTTCGCTCTAACACTTTGACAATAACATAGGAGCTCATAATAAATCTAACAAGACGAATTCTCTCTGGCATTGCGTTGTTGTACAGCTTGCATTCCAACATCCTTTTACAAAACGAGTGTTCGATGAACTATTGTCCTATCCCTGGGACAGTTCCTCGATTAATTCTCCGTTATATTTTTGGGCTGTTTCGTGGTTGCTGCCAAATTATCACTCAACATTGAATGCAATTCGCTATATTCACGTTTTCAGAAGTTTTTGGAGCACAACCAGTAGGAGAATTTGAATGCACCTGCTATTTCTTGAGGAACCAGCCAATGTTTACCTCGGGATGATTACCGTTCAAGAGTCCGTTACAAGCCAATAGAATGTCTCGGCGAATAAACTGTGAACATTTCGTTATCAAAGTCTTTGTTTGTTAAGTAGTGGATTCGACTAGGCCATCTCGGGATGCATAGTCACGTCACTTTCAACCTAGTCCTGAGAAGGACTTTTTGGTTATATCGCGACGCTGGGTGCTGACAGGGAACTGACGAAAAGTTCTTGAGCCTTGTGAAAGGCTGTCGAAAGTTCTGCTGAAGCTTGTCTACAATCTCGGGACGTACTGCGGATAAGAAGAGTCTTTCCTCTCTTGGAAGTTTCCAAGTCCGCAGCAGGTTCCCCCTTCAGCTGGAGATCGTCCGATCCTTGCTACCTTAGCCAGATTTCTCTGTTGCCCAGGGTGCTCCGCGGGGAGGCGTAGCAAGGTCTGAACCAGTATGAGTCCTGGTCCTGGCGAGCGAAGCGAGCACAGGTGCTCGCTCCAACGTCTCTGCACCCCTAAGTCACCCCCATCGTCAGTTTATATAAATGTCATTAGCCAATGGATAAACCCAGTTTTATGAACAGTAAACAACACTACGTTATGAATGTCACACTTAGTTTCGTTTTCAATCCTGCTGTATAGGTGGATCAATCATAGAGTTAACCATGGAAATTGCGAACTATTGACTTTAAGGATAGTTTAATAGTGATTGGCAATCAATTTTAGAACTAGTTTTTGTTAGTGTTTGTTAGTATGTTGAAACGTCAGGATAGACGACCTGATTGTATGTTTAGAAAAGTAGGCGGTCAGCCTATAGCCAGAGAATCAACTGCCTCCTTTCCTATGAGTATAAAGACTGAATGAATGTTTTATATTTCGTAATTTAGATTGTACTCACGAAATTTATGTCTATAAAAGAAAGTTGTTATTAATTATATCTATGTGAAAAATAGTTTCTTTTCTTTTAGAAGCTAAGAACTAGTTAAGATTTCAGATAGGACCAACCTCACCCAGTTCACAGTGACAGTGAACATATGAAGAAGTACTAAAATAACGGAAGCAGAAATGGCATGAAGGAAGCCACTATAACTATGAGAAACATTAAGATGAAACAAAATTGAAATTCACTATGTTCACGATTTCAGATGTTTCTGGATCTCAATCTTCCTGAGAATTCATAAGCAGTCACTTTTTCCCCGGGATTGTTTTGCCACTAATCTAATTTTATTCTATTCTGCGACGATAAAGTTGTCAACTACTTCACTAGAATATTAACTCTATGCGCGTTTTATCTAACTAAACGATTTTGGCAATTTAACTCTCTCCGTCAGATCCCGTGTTTCGGTCAATGCCAGTTAAATAGTCACGCAAACAAAAATCTGTCAATAAACTGTCTCCGAAAGTTAACTGACGAGTATTTTCTTACTGTCTTTTCGTTTATTTTAAATGAACCCCCCCCCCCCCCCTCCCAGCATAATAAAAGGCATTTAAGTGTAGTGTTATATTTCATCAATGTTTACTCTTGTCCTCCTCTCAGCTAGCCCTACAGTATGTCACAGTTGTGGGTGGAAGAAGAAAAGGATGTATGAAGAAAGTATAAATTTATAAAATATTAAAGACTGAACAGAATGACGTTTCTCTACATTTAAACAGGAAACTGAGAATAGGGGCACATGAAGAAATTTGTAACGCCCACAAACCTGAAGGGTTACGGGTTTGATGATGTTTACACCTACAGGGACATTGACTAAAATAATAATCAGGGATTTGCACAAGAACCAGAGAGCTTCCACATTGAATGGAATTCTATAAAAACAACCAATCTGGCACAGGGACTAAGAGGGATAAATTTGTATTCTTTTGTGATTTTATTATCATACAAGTATAATCTCAGAACCAACAGCTTATAATTAATCTCTGTGCATAATAATCCTCAGAACATTTCGTATGCGGCTCTCAGTTTGTCTGTGAAATTAATTTATCCTACAGGCCTCTATATTCATGAACACTTACAAGCCCCAATGTGTCACTCCATTTACAAGCCTCAATGTGTCACTCCATTTACAAGCCTCAATGTGTCACTCCATTTACAAGCCTCATGTATCATTCCATTTGCAAGCATCATGTATCATTCCATTTACAAGCCTCAATGTATCATTCCATTTACAAGCCTCAATGTGTCACTCCATTTACAAGCCTCAATGTATCATTCCATTTACAAGCCTCAATTTGTAACTCCATCTACATAAGTCTCAATATGTCACTCCGTCTACACAAGTCTCAATGTGTCACTTCATCTACAAATCTGAACGGTTCACATCATCCACAAGTCTCAATGTGTCACTTCATCTACAAATCTGAACGGTTCACATCATCCACAAGTCTCAATGTGTCACTTCATCTACAAATCTGAACGGTTCACATCATCCACAAGTCTCAATGTGTCACTTCATCTACAAATCTGAACGGTTCACATCATCCACAAGTCTCAATGTGTCACTTCATCTACGTGCCTCAATGTTTCAATTTATCTGCAAGTCGTAATATTGCATTTACAAACCTGGAACTATCACTCAACATACCGTACATTATTCTGTCGTTCTCTCCTCTCCTCGTTTTGTATTGTTGTATTCCTGACTTATCACCTCGCACATGGATGACATGTAGTCTTCGCTTAATTTCGTGGTTACACTGTGTGTTTATTTGTCTCTATCTTGATAAATACCTCTCTGGTCAAAACGTCGATTCTATGTATTGTTCCAATTTAAACTGCTATTTACCCTTTTTATATTTTTTTTCTAAATTTTCTAAATTGATTTATATTTATTCTCTAAATATTTCATCGATTCTATATTAATATATGGTTCTCAAATAGACAATGAACAAACAACTAGAAGACAAAATTGATGCCTTTCATGACACCGTGTTGAAGACCTTACTTAAGGATAAACTCGAGCAAGAGGTAGGCAGAGATACAAGTGGGAGAGAAACATCGTGAGATAAACATGTTACAGTCTAACAGAATGCAACATCAAGACAAGAGACATGAGATCTTGGAGGTCGTTGCAGCCAACCTTCATTGCAGAGACGCCATTTAATGATGACAATGATTTTTATTTCCACATTTACCTACGAGCATTCTGCTATTCCACTTGCAAGCCTCATGGAATCTAATGAAGAAACTCTCATCTACTACAAAACAGACCTGCCTCAGTTTACCACTTTACCAACAAGCCTCATGGAATCCAATGAAGAAACTCTCATCTACTACAAAACAGACCTGCCTCAATTTACCACTTCACAAACAAGCCTCAAGGAATCCAATGAAGAAACTTTCATCTACTACAAAACAGACCTGCCTCAATTTACCACTTCACAAACAAGCCTCAAGGAATCCAATGAAGAAACTTTCATCCACTACAAAACAGACCTGCATCAATTTACCACTTCACAAACAAGCCTCATGGAATCCAATGAAGAAACTCTCATCTACTACAAAACAGACCTGCCTCAATTTACCACTTCACAAACAAGCCTCAAGGAATCCAATGAAGAAACTTTCATCTACTACAAAACAGCTCTGCCTCAATTTACCACTTCACAAACAAGCCTCAAGGAATCCAATGAAGAAACTTTCATCTACTACAAAACAGACCTGCCTCAATTTACCACTTCACAAACAAGCCTCAAGGAATCCAATGAAGAAACTTTCATCTACTGCAAAACAGACCTGCATCAATTTACCACTTCACAAACAAGCCTCAAGGAATCCAATGAAGAAACTTTCATCTACTACAAAACAGACCTGCATCAATTTACCACTTCACAAACAAGCCTCAAGGAATCCAATGAAGAAACTTTCATCTACTACAAAACAGACCTGCATCAATTTACCACTTTACCATCACGCCTCAATGTGTCTGTCTTTTGACACTAAACACAATTACCCTGAAAACATGTTCTACACACACATACACTGAGCGAGAGAGAGAGAGAGAGAGAGAGAGACAGAAAGAGAGATTCCAAAGACTGTCACGATCACTCATGCTAGAACTGCAAGTGTTGGTGATTTAAACCATTACCGTCTGTAGTAGATGACTTCTGCACAGAATTAATTAGACCTTCGTTCGTTACTTTTCTCGATTATTGCCGCGCTTTCCGTTGTCACTATTTATATACTTGGAGTCGCATGCCAAAAGAAGCCAAGGCGACACCGAGTATATAAATAGTGACCAACGTAAACCACGACAATAATGAAAAACATAACGAATGAAGTTCTAATTAATTATGTTCAGTGTTCTTCTATACCACAGACGGTCTTGATTTATTCATGGCGTATCTGAAGTGATCACATGGTTTCTTCATGCGCTATCTGAAGCGATCACATGGTTTCTTCATGCGCTATCTGAAGTGATCACATGGTTTAATCCTTGTTAGAGATTTCCTAATGTAGTCTTTTATCCATTTGCAATTTCTAGGCACAGTATTCCCGTAGGTTGTCATTACTTTCGGGAAGGAACAACCGTTAATCGAGCCCCGTAATGAGAACACATTCGTATAATAATGGAGGGGAGAGTTCCTGGGTGGAGGAGAAAGGGCAGACCAAGAAGACGTTGGACTGACGACATTAAAGATTACATGAATACATCGCTAGAAAATGCAAGCCGAATCACCCAAGACAGAGAGGGGTTCAGAGAGCATTGGGAAGACAACGTTCTGGACGGATACGTCACATGACAAAGTCTTTTATTTTCTTCCGTTTTACATTGATCTCTGTTTCACATTCTGCAGTTTCTTCACAAAACTTACTGTCTATGATTTGTGTATTTAATGTATCTGTCTTATTCAATATTTGTGTGTTTAATATCTCTTTTATATTCAATATTTGTGTGTTTAATATCTCTTTTATATTCAATATTTGTGTGTTTAATACCTCTTTTATATTCAATATTTATGTGTTTAATACCTTCTTTTATATTCAATATTTGTGTGTTTAATACCTCATTTATATTCAATATTTGTGTGTTTAATACCTTCTTTTATATTCAATATTTGTGTGTTTAATACCTCATTTATATTCAATATTTGTGTGTTTAATACCTCTTTTATATTCAATATTTGTGTGTTTAATACCTCTTTGATATTCAATATTTGTGTGTGTTAAATACCTTCTTTTATATTCAATATTTGTGTGTTTAATACCTCTTTGATATTCAATATTTGTGTTTAATAGCCTGTCTTATTCAATGTTTGTGTGTTTAATAATTTTGTATTATTGAATATTTGCGTATTTCCTTGCAACACATTCATTCATATGTAATGCAGTTATTTACTTATGTTTTCTCTTGTAATCTAATTTTATTTATCTATTTTGTTCTCTTGTTCACTTGTTCTCTATTTCTCTTGTTCTTTATTTTATACTTATATTGTTCTCTATGCGTGTTCTCTATTAGTTGCTTATTTCTCGGATTCTCTATTTCTCTTGGTCGTTTTTATCTAGTTCATTATTATATTTCTCCTCTATGCGTGTTCTCTATTTGTTGTTTATTTCTCGGATTCTCTATTTCTCTTGCTCGTTTTTTGTCTAGTTCATTATTATATTTCTCTTTTTCTCTATTCCTCTTTATCTCTATTTCTCTTGTTTTCTCTTTCTCTTGTTCTCTATATTCATATTAATATATTTATATTGTTCTCTGTTTCACTCGTTCTCTATTTTAATGTCTTTTGTTCTCTATTTATTTCTCTTATTCTCTGTTGTTCTTTTGTTTTTTATTCACAACTCCATTTCACTCCAGTTCCCTCTTTCTTTATTTCACTTGTTCTCTGTTTCTTTTGGTATTTATTTCTATTTTCTATATTTCTCTTGGTCTCCATATATATTTCTCTTGTTCTCTATTATCTCTTGTTTTCTACTATTTCTCTTGCTCTCGATCTACTTCTCTTGTTTGTTTGTTTTTTTTTATTTCTATTATTCTCTGTCTAGCTGTGCTATTATTTTCATATTTATCTTGCTCTCTACCTAGTTTTCCTGTTCTCTACTATTTGTCTAGTTCTCTTTCTATTCTCTTCTCTACTATTTCTCTTGTTCTCTACCTAGCTTTCCTTTATTTCTATGGTTTATCTTGTTCTCTCTCTAATTCTCCTGCTCTTTATTTATTTCTTATGTTCTCTATTATTTATTTCATTTTCTATCTTCTTCTTCAGTATTCAGTCTCAAACTCCCGCTAGATCCCTCTAGTAGAAGAACAATGGCCTACTAGATTTCCAGCAGGATGTAGTCTAGAGAATGAAAATGCGTTGTATCGCCGTTTTCGACGATGTTCTCTACCAAGTTATCGTGGTTCTCTATTATTTCTCTTGTTCTCTATCTAGTTCTCCATCTTCTACTATTTTTATTATGTATCTATTTCTCTTATTATATATCTGTTTGTCTTATTCCCTACTATTTATCTTGCTCTCTATCCAATTCTCCTGTTATTTATATTTCTCTTACTTTATATTTATTTTTTATATTTCTGTTGTTCTCTATTTCTATTTCTCTCGTTATCTACATATTTATCTTGTTCTGTATTTCTTTTGTTCTGTATTTCTTTTGTTCTGTATTTATATTGTTCTCTACATACTTCTCATGTTTTACATAATTCTCCCGTTAACTGTTTCTAGTATTCGCTAAATATTTCTCGTGTTCTCTCCCTATTTATCACTCTAGCTGTTTATCAATCTCCTTATTTAACATTCTATCTGTTTATATATATATATATTCCTATTTATCACGTTACCTCTTTATCAATCTCCTTATTTAACATTCTATCTGTTTATATATATTCCTATTTATCACGTTACCTCTTTATCAATCTCCTTATTTAACATTCTATCTGTTTATATATATATTCCTATTTATCACTCTAGCTGTTTATCAATCTCCTTATTTAACATTCTATCTGTTTATATATATTCCTATTTATCACGTTCCTTCTTTATCAATCTCCTTATTTAACATTCTATCTGTTTATATATATTCCTATTTATCACGTTACCTCTTTAATCAATATCCTTATTTAACATTCTATCTGTTTATATATATTCCTATTTATCACTCTAGCTGTTTATCAATCTCCTTATTTAACATTCTATCTGTTTATATATATTCCTATTTATCACTCTAGCTGTTTATCAATCTCCTTATTTAACATTCTATCTGTTTATATATATTCCTATTTATCACGTTACCTCTTTATCAATCTCCTTATTTAACATTCTATCTGTTTATATATATTCCTATTTATCACGTTACCTCTTTATCAATCTCCCTTTTTATCACGCATCCTATTTATTATTCTCAATATATTGTAAATCCTCTCATTTGTTATTTTTCTCAATCTCTGATTATCGAGCTGTTTTCTCAAACCTCATTAATCAACATCTCTCTTCTATAATGCTCCCAGTTCTCTTTGTGTCTTCTCAACAAAACCTATTTCATATTTTTTTAACCTTTCCATTGTAACAGGTCAGTTCAATAAAAGCTTCTAACAAATAAACAGACGGCAACAGAATCAAATAAATAAATGTTTTGAGAGAATGCTTTTTTTACAACCAGATTTTATGCATAAATATGTATTCATGTGTGTTTTTATATCTTTCCATCTATTCGTTAATCTATCTGCCTGCATGTCTGCTTAACTATCTTTCTAAATATATAACTATCTATCTATTTGTATATCTTTCCATATATCTAGCTATCTGTCTATCAACTCATCTCTATCTACCTATCAACCTATCTATCTATTATCTATTTCTATCTATCTCGCTCTTGTGGCAACTGGGGCCTGAAATTCTACTTCAGGGTGCAAATAATAGAATCACTAACTTCTTTCCAGACATGTTGTAGGAGGCGACTAAGGAAAGTTGGGGGATAGGATAATAACCTGTCACCTTTGAACAAATTATCATGGTGACTGCATGTTTTGTCTAGATTTCTTACGTTCATCCTCTGTCAAATGGTCTCCGTCAACGACAAAGAGATGCAGGTCAGCAGACTGTTGTCCTTTTCTAGCAAACTCCTGGTTTTGGGGGAATGCTAGATGTGATATCATTGTGGATGAATCAACAGAACTGGCAGAAGAATGATGATATAGTTGATCCAGACGTGCGTGCTGTGCTGCTGGTACGACGTAGTAATCCTGAAATACTTGTGCACTGCAATGTCTCCCATCAGGGACTAAGCATGATCCACAATTCCCTCTCCCCATCAAAACCATTTCTTGAGATAATCTTATACGAGTGCGATTGTTTTATCATCACTTATCTATTTGTATATCTATCTGTCTATATGTCTGTTTGTCTGTCTATTGTTTCTATGCCAAACATTTACGCACAATCTGCAGAAAGTCCTGCTTACCTTGGCGATCCTTATATACACTTTATCATCAACTTTGACGATTTGTGATAAAGTACTACTTCGTTATGTGAGTCTATTCACAACTTTCAGTGCTACGCCATTTACCTTTATGGAAATCTCCAGATAGCTTTTTCCAGGTGCATGTTGTAACATGACTTATATTTTCTCCGTGCTAATAGTAAGTCCAAAGTTGGTACAGGCTTTAGATAATCTGTCTATAATACTGTGTAGATCAGCATCAGAGTTGGCATTTAGGTCACAGTCATCAGTAAATAAGATATCCCTGATTGTGTATGATTTAACTTTGGTTTTTGCTCGGAACCGTCAAATGTTGAATAATATTCCATCTATGCGATATATGATGTTTGCTCCCAAGTCTAGATCTCTGAAAGCATCATCCAACATAGCAGAGAACATGATGCTAAATAGGATAGGTGCTAATACACATCCTTGTTTTACTCCATTTGAGACAGGAAACGTTTCAGATAACTCTTTATCATTATGAACTCTAACTTGCATTTCATCATGCAATTGTTGCACCATTTTGATAAATTTATACGGGCATCCATATTTTGCAAGAATCTTCCACAGTCCATCTCTAGTTACTGTGTCAAATGCTTTTTTAGGTCTATGAATGCTGTTTACATGTCACAGTGTTGTTCTTGACATTTTTCTTGAAGTTGTCTTTCATAAAGACAATATCAATTGCTCCATGTTCCTTTATGAAACCACACTGGCTTTCGGGAAATAATCCTTCATTAAGAGGATATGTAAGACGGTTCAAAAAGTATTCTAGCAAATATTTTTACAGCTATGGACAGTAGAGAGATACCACGATGGTATTACAGGACTGGCAGTTTCCGTTACGTTTATACAGGTGTATAATTGTTGCATTCCTGGAATTTTGTTGAATAGTTTCGCTTTTCCATGACCGTTGGATAATTATATAAAATTTCTCCATCAGATTTTTACCACTATACTTATATATTTCGATTGATATTGAGTCGGAGCAGGTGCATTTCCCCTAAAAAGCTGATGATTTGCTTTACAACTTTCCTCAAAAGTAGGGATGTCAACTAGAATTTCATTGAGAGGAACCTGCGGTAATCGGTTGAGAACTTCTTCATTTATTGATGATGGGTTATTCAAAATGTGTTCAGCGTGTTCTACCCAGCACTCTCTCATAAGAGGTAAACATTAACACTGAAATAAACAACAGAATAGCGAAAGCTAGTGTCACATTTGGAAGACTGCGAAAAAACTTATGGGAAAGAAGAGGAATAACAACTACCACCAAACTCATAGTTTACCAAGCAGCAGTAATATCATCGCTACTTTATGCCTGTGAAATATGGACAGCATATGTCATAAATGCTAGAAGACTCAACTACTTCCACCTAGGCTGCCTTCGTAAGATACTCAATATCCATTGGTGGGATAAAATACCAGACAGTGGTACTAATAAAATCTGTCTGTAAGCATACATACAATGTTGATGAATGCGCAGACACGCTGGGCAGGACACATGGTCCACATGACAGATCATCGTCTACCAAAAAAAGTTGTTATATGGAGTACTCCAGACTGGTTTCAGTAAGGCCAAAGAACAGAAGAAGCGTTTTAAAGACACTTTTAAGACATAACTGACCCACTTCAAAATAGGCGCAATTTCATGGGAGAATCTTGCAGATTTGACTGGCGTCGCAGAATCAAGAGTGTGGAACAACAGCTGCAGAGAACCTCAGACATCAAGCAAAGCACCCAAAAAAACGCGCTAGAAGAAAGACAAGAGCTGCTAAATGCTACACTAACTCCTCCCACACATGCTCAAAGTGTGGTAAACAATTCCAAACAATCATAGGACTCATTAGTCACAGTCGGGCACACAGCAACAGCATCATCTTCATCAACATCCCAGTTGAGCTGAATGGTCATCGTTGACTCCGACGGACGCAGGGTCTGATTTATATTTGATGAGGTCCTAAGCTTTCCAGACGTGCGGTATTCGGACAAATAATGCTGCAATATAATTAAGTATATATGACAATAGCTCAGGAAAGTGGGCGCCCTAAGCTATAGCTTGCTTAGCTTATACGTAAATCCTGCACTGGACGGACAAACAACATATGTCTGTATAAATATCGATCTATAGATCTATATATATACCTATGCATTAATATATATATATATATATATATATATATATATATATATATATATATAGAGAGAGAGAGAGAGAGAGAGAGAGAGAGAGAGAGAGAGAGAGAGAGAGAGAGAGAGAGAGAGAGAAACATACAATTGAAATTCACAGGAACTCGTGAGAAATAAGACAAAGATAATTACTAGGAAAAAGAAGAATAACACAAATAATTACTTCAAACAATAAGAAGTACAAGACCTAGAACCGTTTCTGAGAAAAATGAAAATATGACCAAGAACATGTTCCAGATAGTTACCAAGGAAATATGGGGGAAAAAAACAACGAATATAGTTTTAAAACAAGACGAAGAATTCTGCTGCATAAAAATAAACTTTGACCAGCTGAAAACAATTTACAACAGAGCCAAAAATTAGAATGCTAGACTTGTTCGCCTTATTCTGTCTCAAACAGTCTGTGAATATTAAGTGACTGTGGACTCTGAAATACGGAAGAAAAATCAGAGCAACAGAAAAAATTAAAACATTTTCGAAGAAAGGATTTGAACTCCGAGATAACATTTCCAGGCAATTTCCAGAAGTTTCACGGAAGGAAATAACCGGTTTCAACATTAATTCCTGCTTGGCTTTACCCAGAGAATTTGGTTACACAAAATTGTAGCAAGCGATATCTACATTAGCGGAATATTCAAAATCCAAGTTCTCAACCTTGACCTCTTGTCATTCCAGTATGCAAAATCACAATAATGTTAATGAATATTTGCCCCTTAAAAACATCTTGTTTATGCAAACGTTTTTTAATATTCTTTACATTTTAGCAAAGAATTTGTGGTGGGATATTTCCTTATTACGCTTTGTCTATATAATTTTATATATTATATTTTTTCTGCTTTCGACAAAAGCTACTGTTTGTCGAAACGTCGAATTCATCATGTGTATATTATTTATGCCGGTACACTATCCCGGAAAAGAACATTGAAGAATTTACTTCTCAAGGCTCCCCTCCAGCGAAACATCTCAATGTATCAAAAGCATTGTTTGCTGATGACCTTGCCATCTGGACCATTAATAAATATCCCATTCTGGCAAAAGCAAAGATCAACAGAGCTCTCCTCACAATCTCAGTATATTGTGAATTGTGGAAACTAAAAATCAGTAAACATAAAACAATTTGCGCTATTTTCTCACGAAGCCACAAAACAGCCTAAATATTTGTCAACGTCAAAATGAGTGGTGAAATATTAACAAAGAAAGAAACCCCTGTATACCTTGGAGTAAAACTAGACAAACAACTAACACTAAAAGACCACATCGAAAATCTCCGAGGAAAAGCAAGTAGACGTCTAAACTTCATTAAGAGACTAGCTAGTACAAACTGGGGGTAGACAAACAGACTCTCCGCCAACTGTATCTTGGCTATGTGAGATCAGTAATGGATTATAGTCTTTCTCTCCAGAACATTGTGATCAATACTATAATCTTATTCCTGACTAGGATGCAGAACCAAGCTCTGAGACTAATCTCTGGTGGGATGCTATCAACACCCACAGCAGTATGTGAGATAGATGCTAATGTAGAGCGCTGGATATCAAACGGAAAAGATCACCGAAGAAAGCGGTAGAAAGATACAAGAGACAAAAGAATGACCATCCAAATAAAATACTTATTGACAATTGGAAACAAACAAAAATAACTAAAACAACTGTCTCTACTAGATATATCTGAAAAGGAAGATGACAAACATCATCCACCGTAAGAGAGAGAACTAGAAACCAAATACCTCGGACAATCCCCTCGAGAGAACTTGCCCCAACAAACTGTCCAAATAAAATTACTAGATAAATCTGCCATACGATAACACAACCGACAACCCTGAGGACTTATGCCCTAGAAACTATAAACAGCTACACATCATTAGCAATCAATGACTCCACTGATGGGACGGTTTTTTCAAGACCATCTTTTTTTGTTGAATATGGTATCCATAAACGATACGCTGATGAATCTGCCTACGAGATATGTGACTCTTATAGTAACAATTGCAAAATACAAATATATTCCCTCTGAGTAGAGGATTTCTACTTAAGAATAATGCATGCCCCCATGTTCTAGATAAGGGTGTTGGGGGTTAACAATCCCCTCCCTCTTGGAAAATCAGAAGGCTCGTTACGGGAATCAGTGACCACGTCATGCGATTCATTTCTAAGTTTTAATGGTTGACTGTTTGGTTGCTGATCCAGCGGTCCATGGGCTCATGCCCTTTGATCAAGCTGGGAAGTATGTGGATTTTCGGCCTACCCTGGGTCAGAGCCAGAGAACAACTATCACATCACCAGGAAGGTAGATTTCAACCTATGCACTGCTCCAAGCCACTGTAGCCAAGATACGGTTCGCTGTGCTCATTCCCGGCCACCAATTGACTACTGGCTATGCTGAACTTCTCTATTACTCCAGCAACTTTTTAATAATATACATTATTTCATTCAGCTTTCGTTATTAGGAGATTTAAAAAGTCACTACTTCTGCTGCGGATGAATCGCTTTGCGCACAACGCACTTAGAGCGCCCCCCCCCCCCGAGTCAATGAGAGTGTGGACCCTCAGTACGTGGCTGCCCAGATCGTTGGATCGTTGGATGCGACGTTTTATGCGTCGTTATCGAAATTTCGTTTCGTTAAATAATGTGTGATTTATCTCGTTAAAATGTGGCCAATGAGTCCAGCAATGATCCAATCAGAACATGATTTAACCTACCACTAAGAGTTGGTGTTTTTTAGGCATGAGAATGGAGAAACACATCTGTTGAATAAAGTAATATAGGAGCCATATTGGTAGTAATTACTAGAGGTTGAATCTGACAAATGCTGAAATATGATCTGGAACTGTACAAGTGGAATCTTGTTACAATAACTTGGTCCGGACTGATAAAATATATATGTAATAATAGAAATTTACTATATACAGTACAGCAATATGAATAAATATAATTGGGGATTTTAAAAAGTGTTGCTATATAGGGAAATTTGTTATGAAAGAATGCGCTATAGAGGGATTCCACTATATTTGAAATTGATAGACATGAAAACAGTGTACAGATGCATAGAATGTTTAGTCTGATAGTTACGGGAACAATCACCAGGCAAATATCACAGCATCTGATAAAGGAGAATGAATACTAACTAGCCTGGCTACTCATCAGTAGAGCACTGTTTCTTCATAGTTTATTCATAGTTTATTCATAGTTTATTCACTACACTGAGAGTACGTTCATCAGTAGAGCACTGTTTCTTCATAGTTTATTCATAGTTTGTTTATAGTTTATTCATAGTTTATTTATAGTTTATTCATAGTTTATTCATAGTTTATTTATTACACTGAGAGTCTGTTCATCAGTAGAGCACTGTTTCTTCATAGTTTATTCATAGTTTATTCATAGTTTATTTATAGTTTATTCTAGGTTTATTTATAGTTTATTCATAGTTTATTTATAGTTTATTCATAGTTTATTCATAGTTTATTTATTACACTGAGATACGGTTCCTCGGGGGGGGGGGCGCTCTAAGTGCGTTGTGCGCAAAGCGATTCATCCGCAGCAGAAGTAGTGACTTTTTAAATCTCCTAATAATGAAAGCTGAATGAAATAATGTATATTATTAAAAAGTTGCTGGAGTAATAGAGAAGTTCAGCATAGCCAGTAGTCAATTGGTGGCCGGGAATGAGCACAGCGAACCGTATCTTTGTAACCGTTTATTTATTACACTTATTACAACCGTTTGTTCATCAGTAGAGCACTGTTTCTTCATAGTTTATTCATAGTTTATTCATAGTTTATTTATTACACTGAGAGTCTGTTCATCAGTAGAGCACTGTTTTTTCATAGTTTATTCATAGTTTATTCATAGTTTATTTATTACACTGAGAGTCTGCACATCAGTAGAGTACTGTCTCTTCATAGTTTATTCACTACACATAGTAATGCAAAATGATGTAAAAAGGTTACTAAAACACTTACCTAGCCTATTAATAAAAATATATTTTTAAGAAAAAAAACAAAAAACATACAATAAAACTAAACAGGACAATTCTCAACGTATCGGCTCAAATTGAACCTTTTTCAAGAGACAAACAACAGAAAACGACAAAATAAAAAAATAAATAGATGTCTATATTTCATCAAGCCCTCCTCTCCATAATAGCGCAGGGATGGCAACGCATCTAGTCAAGGTGAAAATGCGTGCATTCATTATAAACAAACCGAAAGTGGGAAATTAGAGACACTATAGATGAGTGCAAGAATAATAAAAGAAAAAGATAAGAAAAATACCCCTTTTGTCACTCTATCAGACAGGCAGGTTTTAAGAACATAGTCACAACAGGCACGACTGAAGGGAACAGAGACAGATGGGGACGTGAGAAAATATTCATGTGACAACCTAGCAAGGCTTGGAAACAACGATCCTGATAACAATACTGTGAACAGAGAACCATGGTCACCTACGCCAACAAGAATGGCATATGACAATGATAGATGAGTAATGATGAGGTTGTGTGGTGGTGGGGTGAGTGGGTTTGGGGAAGGAAGGATAGAAGAAGAATCAACATTTGAAAACGCATGGAATGAATGTGAAACCAAATATAGACATAAACATATATATAAAACCAAACCTAAACATACATAGAAATGTAAACACACACCAAGAGTCAAGAAATAAACACATAACAAGATGGACACAGATGTGTGAAGGATACCCACACAAAATGCACAGGCATGTAAATGTATCCAAACACAGGAAAGGGCTCACACCAGAATAGGTATACACATTGACACAGAATGGAGATACGTGCATTAACATAAAAAAGCGCTCACATAAATATACATATATATATGTATACACAAATATGAACATTCATGCACATAAACACTTTCTCGTATAAATAATAACATGAACATTCATACACATAGAAACATATACATATATTAATGTAAATATAAACGTTCGTTCACATAAAGATAATGCTATAACAACTGCATATGTATACATACAAATGTGTGGCCCAAAGTAATTGTGTGGATACATAGAACCATGTAAAACGAAATGCATATACAAATAACTATATATGTGTAGGCACCCATCGAAGAGACAACTGCAATAAAAACGAGGAAATCAAAATCTAAATATGTAAATGATTTAACAATAACAAAATGGCAGAGTACAAAATAATCACATATTGACATACACAAACGAAAGAAGACATAAAGGAATTATATAGAAGAACGGCAAACACAAAAATAATAATTATTCACGAAAGTGTACAAAGACAAATAATTACAAGAATCAGTGCAATACGGGAGTAGAGGGTATAAAGAAAAGGTGGGTAACTCAAACAAAACGGTGATTAATGTTCATTCCGTTTGGTTGCAAGACTCCCATATGACAAATGAGACGATATTCCAAGGACTGACGTTGCCGGTCACCGGTATAACAACGTAACAAACCGGTTACAGAGACAGATGTGATGTGATGTGTTCGTCACATCATGGTAGCTCTGATGTCTCTGTAACCGGTTTGTTACGTTGTTATACCGGTGACCGGCAACGTCAGTCCTTGGAATATCGTCTCATTTGTCATATGGGAGTCTTGCAACCAAACGGAATGAACATTAATCACCGTTTTGTTTGAGTTACCCACCTTTTCTTTATACCCTCTACTCCCGTATTGCACTGATTCTTGTAATTATTTGTCTTTGTACACTTTCGTGAATAATTATTATTTTTGTGTTTGCCGTTCTTCTATATAATTCCTTTATGTCTTCTTTCGTTTGTGTATGTCAATATGTGATTATTTTGTACTCTGCCATTTTGTTATTGTTAAATCATTTACATATTTAGATTTTGATTTCCTCGTTTTTATTGCAGTTGTCTCTTCGATGGGTGCCTACACATATATAGTTATTTGTATATGCATTTCGTTTTACATGGTTCTATGTATCCACACAATTACTTTGGGCCACACATTTGTATGTATACATATGCAGTTGTTATAGCATTATCTTTATGTGAACGAACGTTTATATTTACATTAATATATGTATATGTTTCTATGTGTATGAATGTTCATGTTATTATTTATACGAGAAAGTGTTTATGTGCATGAATGTTCATATTTGTGTATACATATATATATGTATATTTATGTGAGCGCTTTTTTATGTTAATGCACGTATCTCCATTCTGTGTCAATGTGTATACCTATTCTGGTGTGAGCCCTTTCCTGTGTTTGGATACATTTACATGCCTGTGCATTTTGTGTGGGTATCCTTCACACATCTGTGTCCATCTTGTTATGTGTTTATTTCTTGACTCTTGGTGTGTGTTTACATTTCTATGTATGTTTAGGTTTGGTTTTATATATATGTTTATGTCTATATTTGGTTTCACATTCATTCCATGCGTTTTCAAATGTTGATTCTTCTTCTATCCTTCCTTCCCCAAACCCACTCACCCCACCACCACACAACCTCATCATTACTCATCTATCATTGTCATATGCCATTCTTGTTGGCGTAGGTGACCATGGTTCTCTGTTCACAGTATTGTTATCAGGATCGTTGTTTCCAAGCCTTGCTAGGTTGTCACATGAATATTTTCTCACGTCCCCATCTGTCTCTGTTCCCTTCAGTCGTGCCTGTTGTGACTATGTTCTTAAAACCTGCCTGTCTGATAGAGTGACAAAAGGGGTATTTTTCTTATCTTTTTCTTTTATTATTCTTGCACTCATCTATAGTGTCTAATTTCCCACTTTCGGTTTGTTTATAATGAATGCACGCATTTTCACCTTGACTAGATGCGTTGCCATCCCTGCGCTATTATGGAGACGAGGGCTTGATGAAATATAGACATCTATTTATTTTTTTATTTTGTCGTTTTCTGTTGTTTGTCTCTTGAAAAAGGTTCAATTTGAGCCGATACGTTGAGAATTGTCCTGTTTAGTTTTATTGTATGTTTTTTGTTTTTTTTCTTAAAAATATATTTTTATTAATAGGCTAGGTAAGTGTTTTAGTAACCTTTTTACATCATTTTGCATTACTATTTGTTCATTAGGTTACTGCGGCACCATCCACTTTGTCGGACACCCTCTGGCCATTTGGTTATCTTTATTCACTACACTGAGAGTACGTTCATCAGTAGAGCACTGTTTATTCATAGTTTATTCATTACGCTGAGAGTCTGCTCAATATTTAGAAAGTTGACAGCTAATCAATGCAACAGGACCCGCACGAAGTTTCTCTCAACCAACTGTTACAAGTGCAATTTTGGCACATTAGCCCCAGGGCTTGGTCTGGGCTCTCGTGGGATCTTAAGAACCTCACTTGTTGCCTTAGTCCTGTTAGATTTTTTTAATGGAACCCCTTTCGACAGACGTGCGGCATCAATAATCAATAAACAGCGATGACGTAACATGATGAGGGGACAGAACAAAGAAGGTGACCTCATGCACACAGTGAGTAGAATATTGACTACAACATGTATTAACATTCCCACGGA
Source organism: Meghimatium bilineatum (assembly GCA_034231615.1). Taxonomy (NCBI): domain Eukaryota; kingdom Metazoa; phylum Mollusca; class Gastropoda; order Stylommatophora; family Philomycidae; genus Meghimatium; species Meghimatium bilineatum. Next base: position 29,108,427 of record CM067306.1, read on the forward strand.
TGTGTCAGACAGATAGTGAAGGACACACCAGACTGTCATTTCATCCTTTATGGATAATTTATGCTGTCCCATCTTCTCCCTCCCCCGCCCCCCTTCCTTCCTTAAACATTGTGTCAGTTTTTCAAACCTGGAACTTGCTTTCACGGATGAGAATATTTTGATAATTCCTTTCGTTATCTGTTGAACATGAATTGTTAGATGATTTGTTAGATGATTTATTGGACAATTGGTTAGATGATTTATTAGATGATTTGTTAGATGATTTATTGGACAATTGGTTAGATGATTTATTAGATGATTTGTTAGACGATTTGGTAGATTATTTGGTATATGAATTGTTAGATAAATTGTTAGATGAATTGTTCGATGATTTATTAGAGGATTGTTAGATGATTTTTTAGATGAATTGCTAGACAATTTGTTGGAAGATTTGTTAGATGATTTGGTATATGAATTGTTCGATGAATTGTTAGATGATTTATTAGAGGATTGTTAGATGATTTATTAGAGGATTGTTAGATGATTTGGTATATGAATTGTTCGATGAATTGTTAGATGATTTATTAGATTATTTGTTAATGAATTATTATATTATTTTTATATGATTTGTCAGATGATTTGTTAGATGAATTGTTAGATGAATTGTTAGATGAATTGTTAGATGATTTGTCAGATGATTTGTTAGATGATTTGTTAAATTATTTGTTAAGTGATGTGTTAGATGACCTGTTAGATAATCTGTTAGATGAATTGTTATATACATTATTGAAAGGATTGTTTTATGGTTATTGAATGAATGTTGAATTTTTTGAATGAATTATTGGATGAATTATTGAATGAATTGTTGGTGAATTATTGGATGAATTCTTGAATCAATTGTTGAATGAATTATTGGATCTTCTTCTTCTTCTTTCTGTCCTCGTGTACCTTTCGGTGTTGAGGGGAGAGTGAGTGTGCGGTCTTTTACCCTTCTATTTGCCTCCTCTGCTGTTATATTTCCGAGTGTCTCTAATACACTATATATCCACCTTTTACGAGGGCGTCCAATAGGTCTCCTGTTTTCGTATCGTTTGTTAAGTGTTTTTTGGATAATACTTTGCTCTTTGTGTCTGGTTATGTGGCCGTACCATTTAACTTGTTGTTTCTGAATGCATTCTATTGTTGGTTTGATCCCTAATTGTTTCCTTAGTGCTTCATTCCTGATTTTGTCTCTCAAGCTAACTCCAATCATAAGTCTCACACATTTAATTTCAGTGGTGTTAATCTTATGAATTGTTCTAGAATCTAATGTCCAAGTTTGACACTGATAACACAATGTTAGTAAGAAAATGGTGTTGAAAAGCGCTTTCTTTGTTTCTAGTGTAATATCTTTGTTTCTTAGTAAAGGTGTTAATTGACCTAATACGTATTAGTTATACAAGGGCCGAATTATCGAATTATTATACAAGAATTATCGGCCCTTGTATAACTAATACGGATATTATGTTATGTGTTTGTTGTTACTGAGGATATTTCAATACCTGTACGGGATGTTTGTTGTTGTTGTAATAGTCCTTGTCTCGATTGGTCCGTTCGGGTGACTTTGTGTGCACGATTTGAATGGCTTGATGAAATCGCATCTTTTTTTGGAGATGCGGTTAGTCAAGTACGGAAAAACGCGTGTGCAATTTTTGCTAGGCGATTTGGTGCCGTAGAACGGACTGGTTCAATTCCCGTTAGTCTCATGAATTTTTAAAATTGTCCTCTGGCTTCCTACTTAAAATTATTTTTGCATATAGTTTTCCTACATGGCTTAACAAGGAAATTCCCCTGTACTGGTTACAGTCTCTTTTGCTGCCTTTCCTTTTCCATATTGGCACTATAATAGCTTTTCTCCAGTCTGTTGGTGTCTTATGTTGCCTCCACGCCGTGTTAAAAATTCTGTGTAGCCAATATAATCCTGTTTCTCCTTATAATTTCTAGTGGTATGTTATCTATCCCTGGAGCTTTGTTATTTTTTGCTTTTTTTATGACCTCGGCAATTTCCTCTATGAGAATATTTGGATCTTGTTAATTACAACTCTTTATGGTTTCTTTTGCTGTATTATTGCTTGGTGTTGTATTTAGTAACTCAGAAAAGTATTCTTTCCATCTTTTTAATGCTCTTTGCTTATTTGAAATGGGATTACCTTCTCTGTCATTTATTAGTTCTGTAGGATTGTGATTTTCTGTTCTGGTTCTCATAACTTTGATTGTTTTGTAGAAGCGTTTTGTAGCTGTTTTGTAATCCTTATTCAAGTTCTTGCCAAAATCAGACCATGATTTACTTTTAGCTTCTTTAATTAGTTGTTTTACTTTTTTTTCGTGCTAATGCATATTTTTCATATATTTCTTGTTCTTTGTTATGTTTCCAGTCTTTGTATAGTTTCTTTTTCTCTTTCACGCCTTGTCTTATAGTTTCACTCCACCACGTGGTGCTCTTTTTCCCTGCTTTACCACGTTGTTTAGTACCACATATTGCTTTAGCTGTGTTCATTACTGAGGTTTTAAATTGTGTCCACTCTTCTTCTACTGATCTTGTTTCTGGGTTTAATTTCTTGTATTTTTCTGCTATTTGTCTTTCAAAGAGTTTTAATATGTTTTCATCTTGAAGCTTGTTAGTTCTAATGATCTTGTCCTTGTCTTTCTTGTGTATTTTATCAATATGTTCGCTTGCATTTGGCTTTCTGATGGTAGCCATCACCATATGGTGGTCTGTATCATCTGATAAATTAGGTACGGCTCTACTGTCCGTGATTTGTCTTCTGTTCTTGGTTTTTGTTAATATGAAGTCAATCTGGCTTCTGTATTCAGGCTTGTTCCATTTGTGCCAAGTATAGATGTGTGACTCTCTGTGTTTAAAGAAAGTATTCGTGATGTATAGTTCGTTTTGACTGCATATCTCTAGTAATCTGTTTATCTAGTAATAATTATTGGATGAATTATTGAATGAATTGTTGGTGAATTATTGGATGAATTATTGAATGAATTGTTGGTGAATTATTGGATAATTATTGAATGAATTGTTGGTGAATTATTGGATGAATTATTGAATGAATTGTTGAATGAATTATTGGATGAATTATTGAATGTATTGTTGAATGAATTATTGGATGAATTATTGAATGAAATGTTGGTGAATTATTGGATGAATTGTTTAATGAATTATTGGATGAATTATTGAATGAATTGTTGAATGAATTATTGAATGAATTATTGGATGAATTATTGAATGAATTATTGGATGAATTATTGGATGAATTATTGGATGAATTATTAGATGTATTGTTAGTTGATTTGTTAGATGTATTATTGGATAAATTTTCAAATTAACTATTGGATGGAACTGTTATATGAACTGTTAACGAATTGTTAGATGATTTTTAGATGAATTATACCGTCCATTTATTGACGGGGCCCAAGAGGGGAGCAAAGAATAGCAACACCATACATGTCGTAAAAGGCGACTAAGAAGGTTTTGGGGTGTAGTTCGCTGCCTCATCCCATATAGGATCAAAGTGAACCAAAATCATGCTGAAGTTGGATGCGCCTGGCCCAAAGGCACAGATATCGCAGCAATGATGTAACCCATTACACAGCGCAATCCGTTCTCCTGACTACATCCTGCTAATCTGCAGCATTTTGAGAACGAACGCAGAAGAAGATGATGAAATATACACAGAGGAAATTATTGATAGATTCTAACAATCATAGAGTGAATTCAAACAATAACATAGATTCTAACAATCATAGAGTGAATTCAAACAATAACTCATAGATTCTAACAATCATAGAGTGAATTCAAACAATAACTCATAGATTCTAACAATCATAGAGTGAATTCAAACAATAACTCATAGATTCTAACAATCATAGAGTGAATTCAAACAATAACTCAACATTATATATATTATAATTTACAAGGCTGAAGTTATATTTACTGTAAACACACACAAACAAATTTTATGAATCTGAATAAATATTCACCATAAATATAAACAAACTAGTTTTACAGGGATGAAAAATATTCACCGCAGAAATACACACTAATTTTACAGGGATGAATAACTATTCACTGTAAACACATACACTACTTGTACGGGGATGAAAAGACCTGATATTTCTGGTTTCTTCATATTAGTTCGTACATTTTCAATTAACATGTGCTGTGTCGAACTATTGGTATCTTCACTTCGTATGTACTGTATAGTGATAATTAACATGTCCTGTATTGATTATAAAATATGCATTTATTTCTGAGAAAAAAAAAGCGATAGTCTTATGCAGGGCCGGTCTTAGGCCATTGCAACCTAGGCGGCCGCAGTGGGCCCCGCACTTCATAGGCCCATAAATTCATATTAGAATTTATTTTATTATCCTCTTCCCTACCCAGACTGGGCCCCGTGCAATCCGTTTCGAATTGGGCCCCGCAACTGTTAGGGCCGGCCCTGGCCTTATGATTGTGGATGTTAAGCTCCGTCTTGTCTAATAGCAACTACTGTTTTTGTAGCAAAAGAAATCCATGACAAATGCACAGCGAAAGCCCAACTTGCATTCACGGAATAACTACCATCAACTAAACAGACAAGAACACATCATTATATTTCGACTTAAAACTGGACGAAGCCATATGCACACAAAATTAAAAATTATCACAGCAGGAAAGTGTACACCTGGTCAAGCCAACCCTCTGTCAGAGCATATACTTCAGGAATGGGAAAAGTATGACACATTAAGATGCACATAAGGACCTTCTGATACACCTTATGAGTGTTAAACTGTATGGTACAAAACAAGAAATGAAGAATCTGGTCCAATTTATATCAGATACAATACTGCAGATATAGACATTACTAGTCAACAATTTATACAAGAAATAACACTGCAGATATAGACATCACTAGCCAACAATTTATACAAGAAATAACACTGCAGATATAGACATCACTAGCCAACAATTTATACAAGAAATAACACTGCAGATATAGACATCACTAGCCAACAATTTATACAAGAAATAACACTGCAGATATAGACATCACTAGCCAACAATTTATACAAGAAACAACACTGCAGATATAGACATCACTAGCCAACAATTTATACAAGAAATAACACTGCAGATATAGACATTACTAGCCAACAATTTATACAAGAAATAACACTGCAGATATAGACATCACTAGCCAACAATTTATACTTTATACAAGAAATAACACTGCAGATATAGACATCACTAGCCAACAATTTATACAAGAAATAACACTGCAGATATAGACATCACTAGCCAACAATTTATACAAGAAATAACACTGCAGATATAGACATCACTAGCCAACAATTTATACAAGAAACAACACTGCAGATATAGACATCACTAGCCAACAATTTATACAAGAAATAACACTGCAGATATAGACATCACTAGCCAACAATTTATACAAGAAACAACACTGCAGATATAGACATCACTAGCCAACAATTTATACAAGAAATAACACTGCAGATATAGACATCACTAGCCAACAATTTATACAAGAAACAACACTGCAGATATAGACATCACTAGCCAACAATTTATACAAGAAATAACACTGCAGATATAGACATTACTAGCCAACAATTTATACAAGAAATAACACTGCAGATATAGACATCACTAGCCAACAATTTATACTTTATACAAGAAATAACACTGCAGATATAGACATCACTAGCCAACAATTTATACAAGAAATAACACTGCAGATATAGACATCACTAGCCAACAATTTATACAAGAAATAACACTGCAGATATAGACATCACTAGCCAACAATTTATACAAGAAATAACACTGCAGATATAGACATTACTAGTCAACAATTTATACAAGAAATAACACTGCAGATATAGACATCACTAGCCAACAATTTATACAAGAAATAACACTGCAGATATAGACATCACTAGCCAACAATTTATACAAGAAATAACACTGCAGATATAGACATTACTAGCCAACAATTTATACAAGAAATAACACTGCAGATATAGACATCACTAGCCAACAATTTATACTTTATACAAGAAATAACACTGCAGATATAGACATCACTAGCCAACAATTTATACAAGAAATAACACTGCAGATATAGACATCACTAGCCAACAATTTATACAAGAAATAACACTGCAGATATAGACATCACTAGCCAACAATTTATACAAGAAATAACACTGCAGATATAGACATTACTAGTCAACAATTTATACAAGAAATAACACTGCAGATATAGACATCACTAGCCAACAATTTATACAAGAAATAACACTGCAGATATAGACATCACTAGCCAACAATTTATACAAGAAACAACACTGCAGATATAGACATCACTAGCCAACAATTTATACAAGAAATAACACTGCAGATATAGACATCACTAGCCAACAATTTATACAAGAAATAACACTGCAGATATAGACATTATTAGCGAACGCAAGAACAAGTACCAATTCAGCGAGCGTCACAAGTATAATCAGAGCCGCTTGAAGACTGGAATAAAAAAAAACCCAATCTAAATTATTCAGTTCGATAGACAACGCTCAAGTGTGATTATGTACGAGATCGGTTTCTTCTGGCTGCGCTCCTATATGTCAAGTTGTATAAATGTTTAGAAAACAGAAGTAATCAGTCCACGACTGTTAGTTTCCAAAGAGATTTCTCTGGAATATCAGTGTTAGTTTAATTCAGGTACTAAAGCGTTAAATAATTGTTATATAAATAACACAGAAAAACCACAAATGAAATATTTTAATAATAATAATACGAGGAACCAATAAAAAAAACCACAGAGTAAAAATAAGAATGATAAATGCTACATTTATTCTACATTAATATCAAAAACATGGACGATGAACAAACAGCTATAAGATAGAATTGATGCATTTGAATATGTAGAAGAATAGGGGGAACTTTGTGGAAAGAGACAAAAACAAACAAAAAAGTTCTGAGAACACTTCGTATGACAAAAGAACTATTAAATGAAATAAAAATAAAACAAATAACATATTTTGGAGGTATTAAAAGACATAACAAGACACCTAGTTGAAGACACTACTTGACGAAAGAATAGATGGGCGGCGATCAAGAGATAGACAGAGATACACGTGGGAGAGAAACATCAAGAGATAGACAGAGATACACGTGGGAGAGAAACATCAAGAGATAGACAGAGATATACGTGGGAGAGAAACATCAAGAGATAGACAGAGATACACGTGGGAGAGAAATATCAAGAGATAGACAGAGATACACGTGGGAGAGAAACATCAAGAGATAGACAGAGATATACGTGGGAGAGAAACATCAAGAGATAGACAGAGATATACGTGGGAGAGAAACATCAAGAGATAGACAGATACACGTGGGAGAGAAACATTAAGAGATAGACAGAGATACACGTGGGAGAGAAACATCAAGAGATAGACAGAGATACACGTGGGAGAGAAATATCAAGAGATAGACAGAGATACACGTGGGAGAGAAACATCAAGAGATAGACAGAGATACACGTGGGAGAGAAATATCAAGAGATAGACAGAGATACACGTGGGAGAGAAATATCAAGAGATAGACAGAGATACACGTGGGAGAGAAACATCAAGAGATAGACAGAGATATACGTGGGAGAGAAACATCAAGAGATAGACAGATACACGTGGGAGATAAACATTAAGAGATAGACAGAGATACACGTGGGAGAGAAACATCAAGAGATAGACAGAGATACGCGTGGGAGAGAAACATCAAGAGATAGACAGAGATACACGTGAGAGAGAAACATCAAGAGATAGACAGAGATACACGTGGGAGAGAAACATCAAGAGATAGACAGAGATACACGTGGGAGAGAAACATCAAGAGATAGACAGAGATACACGTGGGAGAGAAACATCAAGAGGTAGACAGAGATACACGTGGGAGAGAAACATCAAGAGATAGACAGAGATACACGTGGGAGAGAAACATCAAGAGATAGACAGAGATACACGTGGGAGAGAAACATCAAAAGATAGACAGAGATACACGTGGGAGAGAAACATCAAGAGATAGACAGAGATACACGTGGGAGAGAAACATCAAGAGATAGACAGATACACGTGGGAGAGAAACATCAAGAGATAGACAGAGATACACGTAGGAGAGAAACATCAAGAGATAGACAGAGATACACGTGGGAGAGAAATATCAAGAGATAGACAGAGATACACGTGGGAGAGAAACATCAAGAGATGGAAATGTTACAGTCTAGTAGAGTATAGAAACCAAGGGAAGAGACCAGAAGATGTTGGAAGTCTCTCGCAGTCTAATCTCGGTGCGGAGACGGTCCCTGAATCTGATGGTGATAACTCATAACATGTTAGGGTAGTAGAGGGATCACATTGGTACCATCGGTACAAAATTCCTGCCAAACATCCCATGTCTTCGGTCATACAGATGCGGTACAAAAATCACGACCTGAACATTCCTTGATGTGATCAAGCCACGATTTTCTTGAACGTCTCTTCTTCTTCCATCCTTAATGTTCACTGTGGGTTAGTTAATTGGATGGTTTGTTGGTTGGTTGATTGGTTGATTGATGGTGGTTTTATGTATTAGATATGTTGATTTTTCTCTTCTTACACATCTCCATAAGTGCTCAGATTTCCGCTTCTGTAAATCTCTCAGGGTATTACGACTGATGGTTCCGGTTCTATGTTTTATCACTGCTCTTTTTGAAATCTCTGTTAGGTGTTCTCTACCGGCCACGCCTATCCTCACTCCCAATTCGCGATATTGACTCATGCTTCTTTATCTCACATTCATCTGATCGTGCGGACTCACAAAGAGCATTGATTATGTCTGCTAGGTCCATATGCTGACCATCTGTTATGGTGGCGAGGCTGGCTAATTGGTCGACCCAATCGTTTCCCTAAACGCCCGCCTGTCTGGAGACTAAACTAAGCGTGAGTTTTGGCAGTGAGACCCGAATTTAAGCTCTCACTAATGACTACATCCATCCCCATACTTAATTCACCTGTTTTGATTTTCTGAATCACATTAAATTGAGTCACTTAATACTCATGCATGGGAATGGACTTGCGATTCGACTCAGTTAAGAGCATGTGCTACGGCAAATACTTCCATTGTTAGACTGCTTGTTGTTACAGTAAAGGCTCCACTGGCTTCGTGTACTGTTCTTCCTTGTGATCTGGAAGTAAAGGCGAATGGCGGATGACCGTGTAAATCACAACATCTGTGTCGTCGACATGCTAGCAGATGAGTGTCGAGACCTCTATATCCACGTCACGTCTGTTACCTGCACTCTCTATTGAGTAATGGCGATTTTTATTGTCTCTTGAAAGACAATAGGAATAGGTATTCATTTCTCGCTATGAGCTATGTCTTCAAATCTATTTAACGATTCTCCTCGGCACGATGTGTCCACGATTTGTCTCCCTTGAGCACGCTCTCTTCACATAAGGGAGCCCACTGTGTAGTGGGTGGTCTATTTCAGAACTAACTTTGACTTATGCACATGCATGCCACATATCATGTCTGTGAGATATGCTCAAAAATCAAGGAGAACCATCATAGCCACACATGGCGTGTCCCTTGTGCAACTAAGAATGTTCTGCCATCTCTTGGTTTGGTTGTTTGATGGTTGTTTAGTTTATTGGTTGGTTGGTTAACTACTTAGTCGTCAGATAATTATCATGGCGTTCCGGACACGTCCAAAGGCGGTCCGATCTCATATTCAGTCTCCCTTCAGCATGTCGTAATTGACTGTTCCGGTTCTGTATTGATTGATAACTCTTCCTTTGATTCCTGTATACCGCTATGTTCTTGTAATTCCACGCTTCACTCTCATTCTATCCATAGATACGAAGATGAAATACACCGGTCTAACTCCATGATTGCATTCAGAATATCAGAATGGTCCATTGAAATATCACTAGTCACCGTGACCACTCTGGCAAAACTAATTTTTCTTTCATTTCCCATAACATCCACGTTTCCATGTACAAACATGAAGATAACTTTCTTCAACACACAGTTCTTCAACAATTCCAACCTTCCAATCATACTCATAGAAACAGCAAGAAAACAGACACGTGTAGCACTATGAGACTCCATCCATGTAATTATCCTGGTTACTCGCATCACCTCCGTTCTTTATACTGCTAGTGATTGTACAGAAAGCATCACTTTCTTCTCTAATACGCTTCCACATAGTTGCCTGTAGTTGGTTGTAAAGCAATTATATTAATTAAATTGGACAAAGGTCCGCGGATGAAAGTAGCGTACCTCATCACAAGAGGTGAGTTCAATTAACTAATAAATACCTGCATGATAGCGTCGTTTCTCCAGTGCTTTATGTTGACCTACAAGTTCGGATAGTGGGTCTAACAAAACAGCATTTCCAGCATTATACCATTTAAGGTTTTCCGTGATAAAAGTGTGTTTATTGGATATTTCTAGTGTATTAGTTTCAGGTATGCATAATATGTTGGGTTTTTTTTAAATAAGAAAGTTGTAAATTAATGTTTCTATCGAAAACGGATGTGCTTGACCTTCCGAGGTGCAAATAATGCAGCTACGCTGTAAACCGGCAGCACAAAGTACTTCATGCAAACCGGCAGAAATCACACAGACTTTCGATATGGTTATCAGCGAACACTCGCAGAAAATAGAATATTTCTATGGTATCCATTTTTCTATAATGTGGTGTTGTTGTATTATGTCATAGCGAGAGGAGTTTATTTTTACACAGTTTAAATGCTTAAATAAACTAAAGTGGTATCAATACTGAATATACCTAGAAGACTGGACAAGTGGGTGTTATGGGAAATAAAAGAGAAGACAGAATTGCATTCAAGGAGTTAGGCCGGTTGGATAATATTCTGTTATTTCATCTTCCGTGCCTATACCTAGAATGACTTCGGAGTGAATGAATGTTGCAAGAAAGAAGCAGCATATAGGAATAAAAAGAAGAGTTTCAACCAACACAGAACCGAAACAGTTAAAAGTAATTACCACATGCTGAAGGACATAATAAATGTGAGATCGGGGCAGATATGGGCTTGTCCGAATTGTCATGATGATGATCTGACGACTAACTAACTAACTCAGGAGCGAATTAGGTAGGGACAACAGAGACTCCGTATACCCAGTTTACCCGCGCTAATCACTCTAGTCACGCTAGTCGCACTAGTCACTCTAGTCACGCTAGTTATTCCAGTCACACTAGCCACTCTAGTTGCGCTACTCGCACTAGTCACTCTAGTCACGCTAGTCACTATAGTCGCACTAGTTTCTCCAGTCATGCTAGTCATACTAGTCACTCCAGTCACGCTAGTCACTCTAGACACGCTAGTTTATCCAGTCATACTAGTCATACTAGTCACTCCAGTCACGCTAGTCCCTCTAGTCACGCTACTCACGCGCTAGTCACTCTAGTCACGTTAGTCGCACTAGTACCTCCAGTCACGCTAGTCACTCTAGTCACACTAGTATATCAGTCACACTAGTCACACTAGTCACTCCAGTCACGCGAGTCCCTCTAGTAACGCTACTCACGCTAGTCACTCTAGTCACGCTAATCGCACTAGTCACTCCAGTCATGCTAGTCACTATAGTTAGAAATGCCCATATTCAATCATGTTCACTCTTTTTATCTCCGCGTACTGTCCTGCGGTGATACATTCAAAAATCGCTATAAAAACTGATTTATCCGTTTGCATTTGTTGGTGTGCCTAAGTGAAGATGTATTGACATTTCTAAAATGTTTTTAATGTTTTTAACTTTATTGTATTCCAAATATTTTTCAGAATTCTTCAATTACTTTCATTAACATTTCCATATCTATCGTTATCGCTCACTCTTTACCTTCTCTCTCTCTCTATCTCTCTCTCTCTCTCTCCCTCGTTCTCTATTCCTCTCTGACATTCTCATAACTAATCGTACATTGGAATAAGCTAACATGTTTGTATAGTTCTAGAAGATAGTCTTCAGTTCTGCCTGCTAAATCTCTCATAGATTTCTTCGCTTCTAATATTTATTTATTCATAACTCTTAGAGCAAATCTTCCTTGGATCTGGTGGTTTGTCTCATGTGAAGATTTCATCCAGAAATAAATAGGTCATCTATATTTGACTTAATGAATTATTTATTACTTCAATTTGTCTTCAACCGACATCATTTTCTTATGACTGCAATCTATTTTACATGATCTTGTGACTTCAATTTATCTCCAACCGGCATGTTAAACTAATTTAAATATGTCTCCAACCGGCATGTTAAACTAATTTAAATATGTCTCCAACGGGCATGTTAAACTAATTTAACTCTGTCTCGAACCGACATGTTAAACTAACTTAAATATGTCTCCAACCGGCATGTTAAACTAATTTAAATATGTCTCCAACCGACATGTTAAACTAACTTAAATCTGTCTCCAACTGGCATGTTAAACTAATTTAACTCTGTCTCGAACCGACATGTTAAACTAGCTTAAATATGTCTCCAACGGGCATGTTAAACTAATTGAAATCTGTTTCCAACCGACATGTTAAACTAACTTAAATATGTCTCCAATCGGCATGTTAAACTAATTTAAATCTGTCTCCAACCGGCATGTTAAACTAACTTAAATCTGTCTCCAACCGACATGTTAAACTAACTTAAATCTGTCTCCAACCGGCATGTTAAACTAATTTAAATCTGTTTCCAACCGACATGTTAAATTAACTTAAATCTGTCTGTAACGACATGGTTAACTTAAATCTCTCTCCAACCGACATTTTAAACTAGCTTAAATCTGTCTCCAACCGATAAGTTAAACTGACTTAAATCTGTCTCTAAACGGCATGTTATACTGACTTAAATCTGTCTCTAAACGGCATGTTATACTGACTTAAATCTGTCTCCAAACGGCATGTTATACTGACTTAAATCTGTCTCCAAACGGCATGTTATACTGACTTAAATCTGTCTCCAACCGACATTGTAAACTGACTTAAATCTGTCTTCAATCAGCATTGTAAACTGACTTAAATCTGTCTTCAACCAACATTGTAAACTGACTTAAATCTGTCTTCAATCATTGTATTTTAGTGTTACAATAGCCCTCGCCAGACTCTCTACATTAATGCTCTAGCAACAATTTCAGGATACTTTGAAGAACGAAGAATGTGAGATTCCTAAAATCTGGAACTCCGGTTCTAACTTTTTTACCACCAGATATAAATTCACGTCGTGTCTATTGGGACAAATGACACATTCTGCACTTTAACTAAAGTTCATAGATTATGTTTGGCTGTCCGAAATAATGGGACTTTCAGGAATTGGAACACAAAAATAGGCTAAATGGGACGGAATGTGTAATCACGGCTACCTGAATCACATAAACTTACACCATATAAAGCCCTATTGGGTATATGAATTATGCGTGCTAAGGGAAAGAACTTCCTCAATGGCAACTTTTATTATCTCCCGTTCCTGCCATCCGGATTAATTGATTTCATTGTTTATGAACGTTGGTCTTGGGAGTTGAAGTCCGTTGTAAAGGTCGTGAGGCCAACAGTGAAATATTTTGTGGAAAGAAAACAATCGTAATGTCCTTCTTATTGGAGACGAACTAAAAATTCGGAGTTCCCGTATGCAATTTATGCATGAAAAATTTTTTTAAAGTTATTGGGTTACATTTTTTTTTTTTAATGCGTCATATTGATAGTAATTATAGGGACCGAACAAGAACTTCGTGCCCTATCTGACATGGCAGTCCAAGAAATTAAAATTAATGGCCTCGGTCTAAATAAAATAGAAAACAAAGACAGTAGTTGTTCCAAAGAAATATGCACCAACAAGATGAAGTATTAATATTAATGATGCAAAATTAAATCATGTGGATAAAGTCAAGTATCTTGGCACTATTTTAACATCAGATGATAGGTGCAACATTGAGAGAAACATCGGGATAGCGCAATTTAAATTAGCATTTCCAAAAATGATAAACATTCTATGGGATAGAGTACTATAAATTCCTATGCGAATTCGAGTGCTAGGATGTTAAATAGAACCAATTCTTTATGGATGTGAAGCATGGACGGTAAACAACAGAGCTCAAGTTGCGCTGGAGGCAACTGAGATGTAGTGTTTTTTAGACGAATAATGAAAATTCCATGGGCTGCCAATAAAAGTAATGTAGAATTTTTTCCATTGATGATGCTGGAGTAACACGACAAATTATCGAAAATTTCAACCAAGCAGCCAAGATTTTTAGCGCACGTGATGAGAATGGGGGAAATTTGAACATTTAGTAACCACCAGAAAGATCACGGGGAGAAGACACAGAGGAAAACAAAAAGAGAAATTTCTGGATGGGTTGTCACTGTGACACGAGAGAATGTCACTAACTAAACTTATTAACACAAGAGACAGAGTTGTGTAGAAACATGATCGTCTATGCTGTTCAACATCACACTTGATTGATTGATTGATTGATTGATTGATTGATTGACTGGTTAGTTGGTTGATTGATTGATTTTATTGGTTGATATATTGATTTGTTGGTTGGTTGATTAATCGACTGATTCATTAATTCATTCAGCGAATTGCTGATTGATTGATTGATTGATTGATTGATTGATTGATTGATTGATTCTGTCATCGCATAAGACATCGTATATGCAATTATTAGGAAGTTATACTTCCCTAGTGGCGAAATGTGGTTGTGAAACATGCCCAATGACATCTACAATTGAAAAGAAAATAGTGTTGAAATTAAATATAAAACAATATCGCATGAACTTCATGAACTGAGAAGAGCCATGCTTTACTAAAAAAACATGAATTTAGAGGAAGACCAGTCATGCACAAAATAAATGTAATGTCATAATCATTAACCCTCTCCCTTAGAAAATTTTCACAAAAAAAAGATCTTCAAATTTTCCATCAAATTATGCAATTTTGCACACGGTACGAAAACGGACCAATGTCCTTTTCTTTAGGTAAAACTCCTTCCTTAAGGTAATCATATCTACGACCGTGTATAATTCTTTATATATCAAAATGTGGACGTAGGAAACAAAACAGAGATGTATTCATGTACATAAGAACCATTGATTTCAATGGTAAAAAAAAATGATATATGGTTTCGACATGTAAGCCGATATGATTCCTTAAAACGATACGACTTTGATAGGTGAAAGAAGCAGATGGAAAAAAAGCATGGACAACAACATTAAGGACTTGACAGGACTAGAATTTTCCTCACTCGTTCACATCGCTGAGAATTTAAATTGTTGAGGACTCTGTGTATTGATGCATTCAATGTGGTACGCCTATGACACTGACGGGCTACGGATTTATATGTATTCATTAATTCATTTTCCTTTTGCGCTGAAATTAGCGCATAAGACAGAGGTCAGATCTCTCCAATTCTTTCTGTTCAAAGCTATTCTGTGCAGTTCTTGAATATTATGGATATTGATTGCTTTACTTTCTCTAAGTATTGTTCTTCTGAGTGTTTCTTTTGGTCTACCCCTGGCTCTTTTGCCTGTAGGTATCCATTCAAGAGATTGGCGGTGTATTATGTTGATTTCTGAGCGTAGGACATGCCCGATGTAGGACCAACGGCGTTTTCTGATAACATCTGTGATGAAATTTTGATGTGTCTCTTCTCTGATTTTATCATTCGATTTGTATACACTTCAATGGGTAGAGTGAATACTGTTTATATGTATACTGTTCAATAAAAAAAGCAACATTATTGCAATTCTTGATTCTTGATTAGAAAACTGGCCTCACAGCACGTGGGGTATTCCTATAAGTGCTCCGCCCTCTGTTCCAGCAGCCATTCGACTTGATGGTGTTCGGAGTCCAATGCCGCCGAAACAGACGTCGACATCATAGCACAACTCTGGCCCATGCGACAGGTTTCTTTGTTGTTCCACCCACCCACGCAGTGCCCGTAACTAGTTCAAGCACAACGTCGTCCTGTCTGAACAACATGGTAACTGTTATCGAAGGTTACGACTACGGGATTGTATAGATGACGTGCCATGAAGCTTCTATAAGAAGATAACCTCAATATAAAGGCATGTCATCTACTAAGGTTTTATGTTGCATGGTTGGTTTGTCTAGTGAGCCATTGGTGAGACCCATAGACACAACCGCATGCGCAACATTATTGCAGTGTTAATGGGCACCAAATTTTAGACCGTTTACCAACATTTTATTTAACGGAATTACTGTTTCACCTTGATGTGATGAAACTTTCAGACTTTAATAATGAAATGATGTTCATTAAATTTGGTTTGGACGTTTATTCTTTGCGACTGAGGCCTCCACTTCAGAAAGTTGTATGGCGTCCTCTGGCTACTATCAGATAACATCTCTTTGACATGGATCCGATTAGCCGTAGGATCTGTCGTTGTGGGATGACTGTACACGCTTCCCGCAGTGCAGGTGACAATTGTCGGAGATTGGCTGGTGCCACGTCTCGCTGGCAAAGTCGTTGTCGAATTCATCCCATAAGTGTTCTATAGGATTAATGTCTGATAACATGGCTAGCCACGGAATGATCTGGATGTTGTTATCAGCAAGGAACTGGGTGGTGAATTGTGCCACATGAGGTATAGCGTTATTGTGAATAAAAATAGACCGTCGTGAAGCCAAAATTGGTAGGACGCCAGGACGAACAATTTCTGCGATGTATCATTCGACATTTAGGCGTCCCTACATTTACTCCATGTCTCGGCAGGCGATATATGTGTATCGACTCTATGTCGTGACGATTTTCCACCCACTGTGCCTTTGGACTTTGCAGGCAAAACACGTGCTTCTGTGGCACTCTCCGGGGAGACGGTAGTCAGTGATTTAGGCTTGGGTCGACAGCGTCATTTCAACACGAGTTGTTCCGCTGCCAGTGAATTCGTCTTTCGTAACTGGACGTATTGTTCATGTAGTAATCGGGTACTAAGCCTTTTCACTCCGCGAGCATGATTTCGGTACAGGAATGCATCGACGGTAGAGTTGGACCCGGTTTCGTTCGACCACTTAGTCGAGGTGTAATTCACCGATATCATGAATTCCTCGTTCATGTCTGAGTCTCTGCGCATTTTTTAGGAACACATGAGACTAGAAGCTTGTTCTCGAGGTGAACAAAACTTTAGTTCCAATTTCCTTCTAACGTTTTCCTGTTCCGTTTGTACGTAGCCCTCTGGTGCTGTGCTCCACTCTCATTGTACTCAATATGTTATCTTTGCAACTCTCGCTATCTGTCTTGACATCTTCCAATTGCGTGACATTTACATTCGCCGCCCCTTCAATGCACGAGGCGGACTGTCTTGTGTCACTATGTGTTGACAATGACACTGTATGTGTTGGCACAGAGTTGTTGGAGATACTGCTTGTCTTTTTGCAATCGAATCACATTCCATCTGCAGCCTCTACATTAACGGAAACGATACCAATAGTGTTTGCCATGTACACACACATATATATATATATTTATATTGTCTTCTTTCCAAGCATATCGTAGGAGGCGACTAAGGACAGGTGAGTGATATGCTGATAGACTCTCACCTGTGGAAAAAAACCCATCTTTGTCACATCTTGTCTAAATTTCTTACTTCTGTCATTCATCAAATAATCCAAATGCTTGACAGAGAGATGAAGGCCTTTGAACATTGCATCTTCTTTGTCCTTTTTGTGGCAGACTCCTAATAACGGGGGATGCTAGATATATCGTTACTGCGGATGTGCCAACAAAATTTGACAGAAAAGGGATCCAGAAGTGTATGCTGTGTTCATGGCAGGGTGTAGTAATTCTGGGATAGTGACGCATTAAAATATCTTCCTTCAGGGACTAAACATGCATTCATAAACCTTACACATCCATTCATTTGAGACAGCCTTACATGAGTCCGCGTATCACCTCAGGTGCACTACTGAAAATAACATGTGTTTTGAAAGACTATGGGCCGTCAACGGCTACCTGTTCACAGCTAAAGGGCATTAGTTCATCATCATGATGTGTCAAGAGCTGTCTGTTCACATGTGTAAGCATTATTTTATCATCATGATGTGTCAAGAGCTGCCTGCTCACAGCTAAAGACATTACTTCATCATCATCATGTGTCACTACCTTATCACAGCTAACGGTATCTTCTTCTTCTCGTTCGCATTTTAACATGTCTACACAGAAAGTCTTGTGAAGACAAGTTATCTAGTCTTGTTGCGTGGTTACGTGATTGCTGGTGGGCTTCTCGACCTGGTATCTCCGCCTTCAGTATCAGTGCTTGCTTGCGAACTACTGTGGTTCTGCTGGATGTCAGGGTTGACCTGACCAATCGTATATCGGGACTCTGTTGGCTGGACTAATCCCCCATCTCCACTTCAAGGAGTTGGCATCGATGAAACTAAACGGATTATCTCATTATGTATATATAGTACTCACGTTTGTATATGCTGTATTGCATATTTAATATTCTGCCTTTATTCAAACTTAAAGACAAGGACTAAAAATACAAAATGTATTAGTTTAAATTTCATGTTTATGGCGGCAATCAAACATAAAAGAGTTCGCTGCGTCATTTGAGGTAGTGAATATAGGCTGAGAACCCTTGCAATAGATATGACATTACCGTTTGCAGTATAGAAGACTTCTGTGCAGAATTGATATGGACTTCTTTCTTGGCGTTTTTGACTGTTGTCGTAATTTTTGTTGGTCAATATTTATATACGTAGAGTCGCATGCCAAAAAATAGTCCAAGCAGACAGACGAAATGCATGATAATAATCAAAATAGGTATCTCAGGTCATGTTTACATTTTCTGTTGAAAGATCTCATACTTCTGGCGAAGGTCACGAGAAAAACCTTGATGGTTACTGTGTATTTAATTCAGCCAACAAACACACATTGTCGACAGTTGACTCTATAATTGGATGTATACAGAACTGTGCAACAGTTGACTCTATAATTGGATGTATACAGAACTGTGCAACAGTTGACTCTATAATTGGATTTATACAGAACTGTGCAACAGCTGACTCTATAATTGGATGTATACTGAACTGTGCAACAGCTGACTCTATAATTGGATGTATACAGAACTGTGCAACAATTGACTCTATAATTGGATTTATACAGGACTGTGCAACAGCTGACTCTATAATTGGATGTATACTGAACTGTGCAACAGTTGACTCTATAATTGGATGTATACAGAACTGTGCAACAGTTGACTCTATAATTGGATTTATACAGAACTGTGCAACAGTTGACTCTATAATTGGATTTATACAGAACTGTGCAACAGCTGACTCTATAATTGGATGTATACAGAACTGTGCAACAGTTGACTCTATAATTGGATTTATACAGAACTGTGCAACAGCTGACTCTATAATTGGATGTATACTGAACTGTGCAACAGCTGACTCTATAATTGGATGTATACAGAACTGTGCAACAATAATTCTCACTCCACCTATAGTTAAGTAAAATGTACCTCTTATGGTGAGGTATGCTTCTTGCAACTATTGTTGTTAGTCAAATGTGGCTTTATCAGACCATTGTAACCATAAAACAATAGTAGAGACTGCGGTTCTGGTAATTCAGTCACCATGACCTCAATTTATAAATATTTAATCTCACTTCACTTACAAGAATATATTATAAGCGATAAGATGTAATGATCATACGTCATGTTGTATCCAAGGTGGACTAGACTCGCTTCTATGGTTAGAAAATACATTCCTCGCCTAAAAGTAACTTTAATTCCACCTTACTCCCCCCACTCCGCAATTCAACCATAATATCTAAACAATTTTTAAAATTGATTCCAATTTCTTCTCAACAACAGAGAAAACAATTCAGATTCATCTAGCAAACTGAACTCAGGTCAGGATCAATTTCACGATCCCTGGTGTCTTGTATCCTCCCGCTCTGTTGATCTATACAATCCTTTTCCCTTGACAACAACAATGACAATGTATCCTCAAGTACACTGACAAGAAATTCAAATCACATTTAAAAGCTTTAGATGTCCCGGACCAAAAGATAAATTGTTAAATAAATTGCGGTAAATGAGAGGAATTGTTTCCCTTTCTCACAAGGAATGACGAATACTCTGAATTCTGAGATATTTTACATTAGTCTACAAAAACTAGAGCAGTACAGCCGTGTGTCCAGTCAGTAATAAATACTAGAGGACTTTACAAATGCCTTTGACCGTGTTTGACATGATGGGCTGTGGCACATTCTGAGGCACTTTAATTTTGACACCACAATCATAGACATTATTGAGGCGCTAAATACAAATGCACATAGTGCTGTCTTGTCAAACAATACAATTGGAGAGTTCTTAAAAACAAATGTCAGAGTTCGGCAAAGATGCATTATGTCTCTAGTACTTTTCAACATATACTTAGAGCACATCATACAAGAGACGTTACATGATTACAACACGTCTATATTGATCGGAGATCGCCCTATTTGCAACTTGCGTTTCGCTGATAATAATCTTATAGCTGGGTCAGAACAATCATTGCAAGAGTTAACAGCAAAGTTGGAAAACGTTACCAGCAAGTACGGAATGGAAATCAATACAGAAAAGAGCAAAATCTTGGTCAACAGCAGAGACATAGACAACCAGACTAACATCATGATGAATGGACATATCTTGACGTAGTGAATACCTTCAAATATCACGGATCCAGCATATGCAGCGATGGAAAATGCAACGCAGAACTAAAAATAAGGCTGGAGATGGCTTTAGCGTTATTGTCACGGATAACGGTGATTTGGAAAAGCAGCGGTGTTGGAGTCAAATTGTATAAATGGCTTGTGTTTTCTGTTGTGTTGTATGGTTGTGAGAGTTGGACACTCACTGTGGACATGGAGAGAAGATTACATGCTTTCGAGTACAAATGCTACAGATGAATTCTACGAATCTACTATAGGGAACGTAAGACCAATGTGTACGTAAGAAATAAAGTAGAGATGTGTGCAGGTGTTCAGTAACCATTGCTTTCAATAGTGAAAGGACGAAAACTGGCATGATGTGGAAATATATGCAGGCATGATTCCTTGTCAAAAACAATATTGCAGGGAACTGTCGAAGGGGAAAGAAGCAGAGGAGAGCAAATAAGGGCATGGACAGACAGCATCAAGGAATGAACATACCAAAATATTTCCACACTCATCCGCATCGCTGAGGATAGAATTCGTTGGAAGACTCTGTGTGCTGAAGCATCCAATGTGGTACCCCTAAGATCCTGAATGGTTAGGGTTTATTGATTGATTGAAATACTAGAGGAATACTTTACAGTTGTGTTTCCAGTCAGTAATAAATACTAGAGGAATACTTTACAGCCGTGTTTCCAGTCAGTGATAAATACTAGAGGAATACTTTACAGCCGTGTGTCCAGTCAGTAATTAATACTAGAGGAATACTTTACAGCCGTGTGTCCAGTCAGTAATACATACTAGAAGAATACTTTACAGTCGTGTGTCCAGTCAGTAATAAATACTAGAGGAATACTTTACAGCCGTGTGTCCAGTCAGTAATAAATACTAGAGGAATACTTTACAGTTGTGTGTCCAGTCAGTAATAAATACTAGAGAAATACTTTACAGTTGTGTTTCCAGTCAGTAATAAATACTAGAGGAATACTTTACAGCCGTGTGTCCAGTCAGTAATAAATACTAGAGGAATACTTTACAGCCGTGTGTCCAGTCAGTAATAAATACTAGAGGAATACTTTACAGCCGTGTGTCCAGTCAGTAATAAATACTAGAGGAATACTTTACAGTCGTGTTTCCAGTCAGTAATAAATACTAGAGAAATACTTTACAGTTGTGTTTCCAGTCAGAAAGAAAGACTATTCAATGGTAAAGGTCAGTCTTGAATTGTGTTTCCGGGCGTAGATACAACATTGTCAAGAAAGGAGATTGAAGTTTGGCTGTGAAATGTGTTTCAGGGCGTACATTCAACATTGTCAAGGGAGAAGGTTGGAGTTTGGCTGTGAAATTTGTTTCAGGGCGTACATACAACATTGTCAAGGGAGAAGGTTGGAGTTTGGCTGTGAAATTTGTTTCTGGGCGTACATACAACATTGTCAAGAAAGGATATTGGAGGTTGCCTTAAAATAGTTGTTCGCTTCCCTTTTAGTGGCTATCTATAAAGTATGTCAACATTTAGAGGGAAGGGGGAATTTCTGGAAAAAAATTTTACACCTGTTGACAAGGGGACAGGGAGGGTTTTGACAGAAGTTAACGTAAAGAATAACATTTTATGCACCAATTAAAATGTTTGAATTTGAAGGGGAAAAAACATTTTACAAATTTGAAACAAATGGTGTAGTGTTTTCGTACTTTTTTCTGACAACAGTTTCTAATCTAAACAATTTTTTCTGTTAACTATTTTTATGTCAACAATTTTTTTTTAGGGCGATAGCGAAAAATGTATGACATAATAAAGCTGGAGAGGTCTTTGAATTCTTTACTTCGGGGAGGGGGGGGGCGCTCAAAATTTGCCACAAAAATTTTGATTTAATTTATGAGCTGGGGAATACTTTATCCAAAACAGAATTACTCAAAAGATAAAGTGAAAATACAACTAAATATAATAATTTACAATTTCGAACTAGAGTACGTACAAAATTTCCAGGATTTGGGCTCAAATGTAAATAGCTCAGGACACTGTGGTGTCGTAATCAAGACAATAACTGCAATGACAACATTGCAACTTGCACAAATGAAATCTCTTTTGCAAGGTACCAGCAGCAAAGCCAAACTATGTATGATCAGAAAATGGGTATTTCCAGTAGCAATATACGGTTGCGAGGCATGGACATTAAATAAAACAATAGAAAAGAGAGACGTTGCTTTCGAAATGAGATGTTACAGAAGAATTTTAAGTATACCATGGATAGTTAAAAAGACAATTCAATGAGTGATAAGAACAATAGTCGTCGAAGAGGACGATCTCCATAACAACATCCTAACAAGAAAGCTGTGTTTTTTTTATGTTTTTTTTTCTCACATAAAGAGACATAACAGCATGGAAATATTAATAGCTGAAGGCAGAGTTAACGGCAACAGGGAAGAGGGTCCCCAAGACGACGCAGAATTGTGGAGTGTTCAGAGAATCCATAAGGAAAACCACGTTATGGAAAGAATATGTCACATGAGTGAGGAGTGTTTTGTTTATCGTTTTGGGAAAACCGTTAATGCGGGAGTTCATTGTAAACTTTCTGATAAGTACATAATGTTAGTTGCCATTTTATTTAATTTTTTTCTACGATGGAGATGTAAAATCCCAACAAACCCGTATACACGGTCTTCAGTGAAAGTTGAAAAATATATACTTTATGGACAGATGTGCCAGATCACGTGTTCACAGTCCAATTTTTCAATGTTATGCGTGGAACCATTTAATCTATGTTATAGTGTGCTCATGTTTCGTGTCTTCAGAGAAATCTCATGTGACCAGCAGACCTGGCGCACTAAGATAGACGGATATTCAGTGTTACATCGGTAACACTGTTGCTAATCCTAACCCCAACCACTCCCTCCAAAAAACTAGACATCCCCCTCCCAAAAACTAAACACCCCTCCCCCCTCCGAAAACCTCAACCTCTAACACGAATCCTAACCCCAACTGTAAACACACCAAACCATAAATACCCCTTCCCCTGACAAAAACTAAAGTACGCTGTCTTCCCTCCAAGAAGTATGCGTCTGCTGCGTACTAACAAAGGGACATAATAAATATAACTCATTTCTGTAAAATACAGTAGGTTTACTATTTTCTAGCTTATGGTTTGTTCCGTTAAAGCGTAGCCACATCTACTCGTAATGAACCGAAAAATATTTCTCCCCAATTCAACCAGTGTATAATTTTAGAAAAATATTTCTCTCAAATTCAACCAGTGTATAATTTTAGAAAAATATTTCTGCCAAATTCAACCAGTGTATAATTTTAGAGAAATATTTCTGCCAAATTTCAACCAGTGTATAATTTTAGAAAAATATTTCTGCCAAATTCAACCAGTGTATAATTTTAGAACAATATTTCTGCCAAATTCAACCAGTGTATAATTTTAGAAAAATATTTCTGCCAAATTCAACCAGTGTATAATTTTAGAAAAATATTTCTGCCAAATTCAACCAGTGTATAACAGTTGAAAAAGATTTCTCAAAATTATGCTATTGAATGAATGCAACTTTATCGCAACTTATCATCATGTTCCCGACACAGTGGACCGAAATACTGAACTTATCTTTCACAATTATCATTCTCAATCCAATTTCGAAGATGCAAGTTACGGGACTAAAGAAACTCTATAAAAGGATTTGAAATCTTTCGCAGAACTGCAACAGCTCGAAACTAAACCTGAACAATAACAGACGTGACCCAATCAAATCTTCGTTACCAATCTCATAAATCTGGATTGCATCTCGGAGTTCTGGGTACGGTTTCAGAAACAGTTTAGTGCAGTAAAGACATCATGCTAAACTATATCCATTGTTCAGAAAGAAGGGATTATAGCCGTTCTTTTTTAAGATTCGGAGTTTCCCGTTCAGCTCAAATCAAACAATGCTATAATTTCCGGTTTGATGTAATGCTATTCAGACGGTTTGGACAGCGGTTATGACAGATCGGAAATTGCTGTCAATCGTTTTAGAAGTTTCAGGAATATCTTAATTAACTTGGAATCGAAAAGATGTATGTTGAGTCACAGAAAATTGTGATGTTTTGGAAAATATTCGACTTTTAATTTTTTTAATCTTGGGTAGATTTAATATATGTATGCGAGTCTTGGACAATAGACAAACAGAAAGTGGAAAATTAGAGGTAATAGAGATGTGGTTCTACAGAAGAATGCTATGGACTGCCAGGAAAACTAATGTGGAAGTGTTGAAAGAGTCAAATGCGAAAATAAGAAAGAGACAATCTTAATTTTTTGGCCACTTTATGAGACAAAGAGGTTTGGAGAACATAGTCACAACAGGCAAGATTGAAGGTAACAGAGACCGAGGGCGCCAACGTGAGAAAATATTAGACAGTTTAACAGCATGGCACGGTAGGGAAACAACAACGATCTTGATACATAATACTAGAAATAGAGAGCTGTGGAGAGCCATGATCGCCTACGCCAGCCGTCATGGCACCTAAAGAAGGAATAAACGGTATATTTCTTCAGAATCTGACACATTCATTTTTGGTTTTTGTCCACATTTCTCCATATCAGGGATTCTCAAAGTTTCGAGGAGATGAGCACCAACCACATGTCATAGTGAGTGTGCAACAGCCACAATATAAAATAGGATAAAAAATGAAAGTACACATGAAAAATAACCATCTTTATTGCACCGTACACACCCCATCCCTCCTTTTCTGTTTTCCATAATCGTCGATATTAAACACATCTATTTTAGTGTGTACAACAAAATTTGATTTGTTAAGAAAACTCTGGATAGTTTGTGATCGCAAGCATGTTTCAAATCGTATAGCGCGAGCACGTGTCTTTACGGGAGCACTATGGTGCTCGCGAACACCGGTTTGAAAACGCCTTCTCTATATCATTATCACTATCTTGTGCCACAACGGTTGTAAATAATCCTCTGTGAGTGTCTTCATTTTGTAAACATTTTTAATTTATCATCTGAAACGTGTTGTTTATTTAGAGCAAGGGTCGAGAACCCATGGCTCGCGAGCCAGATGTGGTTCTATTGATGGCTGCATCTGGCTCACAGACAAATGTTCGATTATAAAAAAAATGTTTCTTTAGACTCCTTTGATCTACTTATTAATTGCATATCAATAATTCATTCTACAAATGAGCTAAAGTCTACTGCAGCTCAGCATCATAAGTCGCATAAATGGTAAGAAATACTCATTATTGATTAGCAACAGCATAACAATGTTATAAAAAAGAATTCAGAGACATAATTATTGTAATTTTAATGTTGAAATTACACAAAATGCACACATTACTCGAATTTTTAGTTTTAAGTATAATGTATGACTCTCACATAATTACTGTTCAATATATGTGGTGTCCAAAGCTCTCTCAGACAAAAGGGTTCCCGACCCCTGGTTTAGAGTGTCATATATATATAGAAATAGTGTTATCTGGTGATTCTTCTTCAGCGTTCATTATCACGCTTCTTCTGGATGTTTCTTGTATTATGACAATGGTCATACCAGGTTTTCAAAAGGCTGTATTATTGAGAATGGAAATAAGTTATTTCGCTGTTTTATTTGCGTCGATGTTCAGACACATAAGTCTTCGGCGATTCTATCTGATTCAATTTCTCATGTTGTCAAGTTGTTCATTCACCAGTTTGTGTATAGTGGCGATGCATTGTGACATTCTTAGTCACGAGCATGGCATATGTCACAGTGGTCTTAGTCCTACTCGTGTCATTTGTCACAGTTTCCGTTGTTACAGTATCCCAAGACAATATAGTGTCTGTTGTTACAAATTGAAATATTGTATCTGTTGTAACAGTATCACTAGCAAGGATCTACCTTTCTGTCACAGCATCCCAACCCAGACTCTTGTGTGTTATCACAGTATATCTATCCAGACTCTAATTTTTTTGTCACGGTATCCCAAACCAGGATCTAGTCTGTTGTCATAGTATACCCAGCCAGACTCTAGTCTGTTGTCACATTATCCCTATCCAGATTCTAGTCTGTTGTGACAATCTCCCTAGTCAGACTCTAGTCTATTGTCACAGTATTCCTATCCAGGTTCTAGTCTGTTGTGACAATCTCCCTAGTCAGACTCGAGTCTGTTGTCACAGTATCTCTATCCAGATTCTAGTCTGTTGTGACAATCTCCCTAGCCAGATTCTAGTCTGTTGTAACAGTGTACCTAGCCTGATTCTAGTCTGTTGTTATATATTCCATAATCGTATTTAATGTCACATTATCCACTGAACTTGTTAAAGGTTCTGCTGCTAAACATCATTGTACATCCACTGAATCCTGTGGTAATCTCAGATTACCCAACCATACCGTGTGTGTTTAAAAACTGTCACCTGTTGTTAATATAATGTCTGTTGACTCATTGGAAAATAGCCTTCCTAAATTGACTCATTTGACTTTTCCCGTGATTTGTATTTCCTGTCGATACAAAGTGTAAACAAAGTGACAAAAAAATCATGAGCAATTCAAATGAGTCATTTTTTAAGGATGTTTTCCAATAGCCAACGGGTCTAATATGTTGTTTCTCCATCAAATTATGATAATGTGTTACACCCACTTTTGAAAATTCAGTTGGATTATATCCTTGATTACGAATTCGTAGATGGCTAATAAGCACTATTTTGGTCGCAAACGTCTTTTGATAGTTCGGGCATTGAATGACTACTGTGGATGGTTTTATTTCTACCCTTGACTTTCTAGCTACTCTCCGCTGTTGAACTACTGCACTTCTCTTTTCACAAGATGCTCCGCCTTTTTTTTTTATTGTAGAACGCCATGTGCCTCTATTTTATGCAAGTTCTTCCCAAGTATCTTGGTCTATTTAAAAGGTTTTCAGTTAAGTTTTTAATGCGTCCTTATAATGTTTCTTTTGTCCAACTTGAGATTATATGCCCTTCTGCAAATCACTATAGAGAAGTATCTTTTGTGCGCTATGATCTGGCATACGTACCACATTACCTACCAATCGAATCTGTGTCTGAATCAGAATAAAGTCAATGCTTGGGTCACCAGTTATATCAAAGACAGTGATATTCGAAATCTTGTCCTGATATCTGATGTTCAATGCTTTTCTGATAAAAGTTGTATTAAAGTTATTGATTTTTCTTACAAGTTGTCCTACACAGTCCATGTTTCACCAGCGTATAACAACACTGGAAGTACCATTTCTCTGTAAATTTTCAGCTTAGTCTTCGTGACTATGTTGATGGCCACGTTCGTCGCGACTATGTTGATGGTCACGTTCGTCGTGACTATGTTGATGGCCACGTTAAAACAGACAAAACATATTAAAGACACCAAGTCTTCCCCATCTTACTCATGTTATCATGAGCATACACACGGCTGACTTTTTCCAAAAGAGTGAGTCATTCGAAAGCTAGCTTCCAGTGATCGGGTCGCATTTTACTTGCATGAACACGCACTCTCCATATTCACAGCTACTGTTACAAACTGTCATGCCGTTTCCTCATTGTAAAACTGCTTGTCAGAATGACTCTCACATTCTGATCAAATGATTTCAGGGAATAAATAACATTTCTTTTTTTTAAGACGAATTTTGTGGATGTAATTTCACACCATGAATCAAATTTATGTCTTGTGCATCGATTTTTTAGACCGACGTTTCGGGTCTGGTTAAAGCAGGGTTCACGTGACCTTTGTCAATGCAGCTATTTTGTTCCGCAAGGGTAGATAAGTGCGCTATGCTCTTGTATTATTGGGGACTTGACACGAAATTACGTGTTTAAAATGCTTGATAACTCCAAGATGAGCACAGTACATCACACTCACAGACGTGTATAGTACATTAACTCCAAGATGAGTACAGTACATCACACTCACAGACGTGTATAGTACATTAACTCCAAGATAAGTACAGTACAGCACACTCACAGACGTGTATAGTACATTAACTCCAAGATAAGTACAGTACAGCACACTCACAGACGTGTATAGTACATTAACTCCAAGATAAGTACAGTACAGCACACTCACAGACGTGTATAGCACATTAACTCCAAGATAAGTACAGTACAGCACACTCACAGACGTGTATAGTACATTAACTCCAAGATAAGTACAGTACAGCACACTCACAGATGTGTATAGCACATTAACTCCAAGATAAGTACAGTACAGCACACTCACAGATGTGTATAGTACATTAACTCCAAGATGAGCACAGTACATCACACTCACAGACGTGTATAGTACATTAACTCCAAGATAAGTACAGTACAGCACACTCACAGACGTGTATAGTACATTAACTCCAAGATAAGTACAGTACAGCACACTCACAGACGTGTATAGCACATTAACTCCAAGATGAGTACAGTACAGCACACTCACAGACGTGTATAGCACATTAACTCCAAGATGAGTACAGTACAGCACACTCACAGACGTGTATAGTACATTAACTCCAAGATAAGTACAGTACAGCACACTCACAGACGTGTATAGCACATTAACTCCAAGATGAGTACAGTACAGCACACTCACAGACGTGTATAGCACATTAACTCCAAGATGAGTACAGTACAGCACACTCACAGACGTGTATAGCACATTAACTCCAAGATGAGTACAGTACAGCACACTCACAGACGTGTATAGCACATTAACTCCAAGATGAGTACAGTACAGCACACTCACAGACGTGTATAGCACATTAACTCCAAGATGAGTACAGTACAGCACACTCACAGACGTGTATAGCACATTAACTCCAAGATGAGTACAGTACAGCACACTCACAGACGTGTATAGCACATTAACTCCAAGATGAGTACAGTACAGCACACTCACAGACGTGTATAGTACATTAACTCCAAGACGAGTACAGTACAGCACACTCACAGACGTGTATAGTACATTAACTTCTAGATGTATACGATGTAACCTGCATAAACTGGGATGATCTTAATTTCCCCCGCAAGACGCTTTAATCCCTCATTTAACAAATAAACGATTGACTTCCTGATATTTACGACACATTTACTTTCAGATCTATTGAGCACATGCAGCCATTTTGTTGACGACTTGACACGAAATTACTTGTTAAAAATCCAGCCTCCTATAATTATATCGTTTGAACCTTCTGAAATTAAATATGCAAAATTCACATTAAAACCTAAATGAAAGATTAACAATATGTAGAGGATTGACTTCATTGTACTAGGCTTACCCATATGTACTCCAGCCTACTGATAGTATCAGATAGTATCACTCAAAGCCAGTAACTCCCTAGCTAGCTTCAAGCGAAAATCCCCATGCATCTCCGTAAAAATACACTTTTAAAACAAGACAACACGAGCCGGGTTCGAACACATGACCTCTTGAGCACAAAGCGAACGACTTTTACGTCAGTGAGACACCTAAAATATATTTTTAATTAAAATATTGATTTTGTAAATGTATTATTTAAAAATTGTTTTAAAGAATTCTATAATCTTTCTTTGTTTTCGGCACAATGCATCCAGCGTCTATAGCTTAACTTTCATTCATGTTTAACTCGAAAAAAACACGGAAAAACATATTTTATTAAAAATACATTGCAATTAGTTTTTTCTTGTTTTAATAGTTAGACCGGCAAAGACATGGCATGCAGACTGGCAGAGTAATGAACAAGATAAGAAAAGCCGACTCACTGAAAACTATGAACACAAGATAAAGATATTGAAATCTGCTAATAAAGAGACTTGTCTGAATATGTGGGAGATGAAAAACACTGGGAGAGCAATCTACAAATGTATGACCAACACAGAGATAACAACAAGCTTCTGGGAAGGACGGACCAGAGACATAACGAGACATAACTATTGCAAATAATACTTTGTGAGTGTCTGAATTTTGTACACATACTTAGTTTATTATCTGTACAGTTTATTATTTGCACAGTTTATTATCTGTACAGTTTATTATCTGTTGTCGGTTTAGATTCATTAATTTATGAAGCATATACGAAGAGAGGAGAAGCAGAAAGAAGAGCCAAGGGTGGACCTAGAGTACGCTGGATCGACAACATCAAAGAGACATTCTTCTTCTTCTTCTTTCTGTCGTCATGTACCTTTCGGTGTTGAGGGGAGAGTGAGCGTACGGTCTTTTGCCCTTCTATTTGCCTCCTCTGCTATTATATTTCCGAGTGTCTCTAATACACTATCTATCCACCTTTTACGAGGGCGTCCAATAGGTCTCCTGTTTTCGTATCGTGTTAAGTGTTTTTTGGATAATACTTTGCTCTTTCTGTCTGGTTATGTGGCCGTACCATTTAACTTGTTGTTTCTGTATGTATTCTATTGTTGGTTTGATCCCTAATTGTTTCCTTAGTGCTTCATTTCTGATTTTGTCTCTCAAGCTAACTCCAATCATACGTCTCACACATTTCATTTCAGTTTTGTTAATCTTATGTATTGTTCTAGAATCTAATGTCCAAGTTTGACACTGATAACACAATGTTGATAAGAAAATGGTGTTGAAAAGCGCTTTCTTTGTTTCTGGTGTAATATCTTTCTTTCTTAGTAAAGGTGTTAATTGACCAATGATCTGACAGGCCTTATTACATGCGTTTATTTCTGCTTCTTGTTTGTTGTCATATCTCAATGTGCTGCCCAGATATTTGAATTCATCTACTTGTTTTAGTTGTTTATTATTTATCTGTATGTTGATGTTCTCCTTTTCTCTTGCAATATTCATTACTTCTGTTTTGTCTATGTTGATTTTCATTCCAAATTGCTTGCCTGCTGTGTCTATTGTGTTTAGGTGGTCTTGCAGGTTTTTAATGCTGTTGTGGAATAAAATCTGGTCATCTGCAAAAAGCAGTTAATTTGCTTCATTAGAATTTGCTGTTTTGTTTATATGGTCTATGTATGTAATAAAAAGTAGTGGGGATAATACACATCCCTGCTTTACTCCTGTGCTAATCACAAAGTCCTCTGTGTAGCCTGCAGCTGTTCTTATAGTGCAACTGCTGTTGTTATAGAGACTTCTGCAAACGTTAATTCAATGTTGGCATACTCCATACATTTTTAATGTTTCCCATAGTTTTTCTCTGTTTACACGGTCAAATGCTTTCTCTTGATCTATGAAGGATATGTATACATTTTGGTTGTATTCTATTGACTTCTCTGCCAACTGTTTCAGAATAAATATTGCATCAGTACATCCTCTGTTTCTTCTAAAACCCATTTGTGTATTGCTAAGTTGTTGTTCTATTACAGGTCTCAGTCTTTTCTCTACTATTTTTGCATATAGTTTTCCTGCATGGCTTAACAAGGAAGTTCCCCTGTACTGGTTACAGTCTCCTTTGCTGCCTTTCCTTTTCCATATTGGCACTATGATAGCTTTTCTCCAGTCTGTTGGTGTCTTCTGTTGCCTCCACGCAGTGTTAAAAATTCTGTGTAGTACACAAAAAACACTACATAACATTATCTGAAGCTGCCAGAAAAGCGAGAACAAGAATATTGTATCTCCCTCGATACCCGTAAAGGTTAAAAGAGGAAGGAAAGAAGAAGAAGAAGAAGTCTGTTTAGAGGGTCAGCTATATCTAGAAATAGTGAAATCTGATTCTTTTTCTTTGGTGTTCATTTGCAAACTCCAGCTCGATGTCTCTTGTAGCAGGACAGTGGTCCTACTAGGTATCCATTGGGGATCTCTTGTGGCAGGACAATGATCCTACTAGGTTTCCAACTGGGCGTAGTCTAGAGAATGGAAATACGTTGCATTTCCGTTATATTAGCGCCAATTTTATTTGAGCACATCTGTCTTCGTCATTTGTCACAGTATTCTTAGTCATAATCGTGTCATTTGTCACAGTATATCTAGCCATAGTTTTGTTACAATATTCCTAGTCAATATCTTAACCCTTGTTACAGTATCCCAAGACAACATCGTGTCTATTGTCACATTATCCCTAACTAGGATGTAGGTATTTTTTATCACATTATCCCTAACTAGGATGTAGGTATTTTTGTCACATTATCCCTAACTAGGATGTAGGTATTTTATGTCACATTATCCCTAACTAGGATGTAGGTATTTTTTGTCACATTATCCCTAACTACGGTATAGTTTCTTGTTACAGTATAGCTAGCCTGGTTCTAAAACGAGCTGGATTAGTGGCATCTTCGTACTTCTCACCCCACATATAAGCCAACAGCTTAATCATCACTATAACAGCATACAACTTAGTACGCATCATGGTGCCTTATGTACACTAATCATTACGAAATTGTTGACCACCACCTTTTTAAATACCCACAGCTGGAAGATACTAAGAAAATGGTTCTCCCTCCAGAGCCAGCAAAATGAAATTTCTTGAATGGAACAAAACAGATCGCAAACACACGATGAGCGCGTGCACCTTTGTATCAGCAGTTAACCCACCAACTTATAATAGCAGGGTTGCCATATTTATTTTCCATAAAATGGTCAAACCGCACCAGAAAAAAAGAACAATATTCTAAACCTTTATAATAATTTTCTGCTTAATCAGCTCTGTGACGATGAGGCGTAGCGCGAGTGCGATGATCAAAGTGCAAGGTTCAAAACCAGCCGCAGGCAATTGTGCATCGGGACCGTTTAGAAAGCAATTACAAACTACTGAACGTATTTATATTACATATAAAATCACTACAACCAAGAATATTGAGTGATTTTTACGTCCTGAATTCGATATGCTACCATTTTTTAATATTTTTTTTAACCTAGTCTACAGATTTACATCATTGTGCACAGAAAACATCCATAAATCCATTGATCTTCCCTTGAGTATATGCGGAATTATACGATGACTGATAGCTCCATTCTCTGAGCGCTGGCGAATATTCTTATGTTAAGTCCACAGTGACGCTGACTACTGGCGATGACACGCATAAATTCCAATATCTTAAATCTTGACTTGGAATAGGAATTAATAAAATTAATGATTTTTGTTTATATTGATGGAATCATGTGCACAAGGAGACATTGATGCCTACATGAAACGTTAGTGGGGGGACAGAGAACTGACCGTCTGGACTGTCCAGTGTAAATTGTGATGCTTGTTATCCCAATCACGTCATTTGTGAATTATACAGTCCTGCTGGATCATCGAGGATCATCCTTCTAAAGTGATGCATTTGACATTTCTCGTGATTTTCATTGCTTACTTTTTGTACACTATTTGTCGACATCCAATAAGAATTTAAAAAATCAAGATAAACGTGAAATGCGCCACTTTAGAAGGACTATTCCCAATTTATTTATTATCATGATCACATTCCATTCTTAAGCGGTCCATTCGTAGCAGACGTTATCTTTACGGTTTAGATAAGTGAGTAGGGGTCGAAGGGGGGAATTAAAATTTGGTCAAAAGCTTCAAGACTGAAACCGGATGTACCTTGCAGAAAAATTCAGATACTGCAGCTGGTTATAACTGCTACTGCTAAAACCCACAGAGATCATAAGGCAGTCGGTGATCCATTAAAACCATCTGCTGCAGTTCTGCTTGTTTCCAAGCGTACTGGGATTGCGTTTCCCATGGAACTAATCAACAGAGCCAAGAGAGCGTTAGTGCAAGTGGATATGGAGCTTCTCCGTAAAACCTGTCCGGGTAAACAATCATGTGTGAAACGTAGAGACTGTGTCTCGGTAATATAGCCAATACAATCATGTGTGAAACGTAGGGACTGTGTCTCGGTAATATAGCCAATACAATCATGTGTGAAACTTAGGGACTGTGTCTCGGTAATATAGCCAATACAATTATGTGTGAAACGTAGGGACTTTGTCTCGGTAATATAGCCAATACAATCATGTGTGAAACGTAGGGACTGTGTCTCGGTAATATAGCCAATACAATCATGTGTGAAACGTAGGGACTTTATGTTTCGACAATATAACTATTTTGAAGGTCTCATACTCCATTTGAAAGTTTTTCACTGACCTGTTTTCTGACCATTTGTAAAGACGCAAAAGAACATCATCGTAATTATCATCATCATCATCATCATAACTGCTACCTCAACATTACAAATGCTAGTATAATTTGAATGCATAAACAGAGGGACTAGAATATTAGCAGAAAATGAACAGAGACAAGTAAGTTCAAATATGCTAATAACATTGATGTTTTTTTTAAGTGCACACTGTGAGACGGCAGCAAGGACCTATGACTTCTATTATCAGCGATACCTTTCATCAGAAATACCCAAACGTGAACACACACAACCTTAAGTGTTTAAAATGTAGTTGAAATGGCATAGAGGATTGAATTAATTGTATTCGAATTATCCCATACATAATCTATCTCTCTCAACGAAACGACATCTTACCTGCAGAGAGTACCACTCGTAGCACGTAATTCCGTAGCTTCAAGCGATAATCCCCGTGGATCTCCGAGGAAAAATATCTACTTTGTAAACAATATGTCGCGAACGAGATTCGAACCGCGACTATAGAAGACAAAGACAAACGGATTAACCGCTGCGTCAGGGAGATCTCCATGGAGAAACTGAAGTGATACTGTAGTAAGCATATATGTGGATCAGTATAGTATAAATGTGGATCTGTACCGCATAAACGTGGATCCGTATAGTATAAATGTGGATCTGTATAGCATAAACGTGAATCCGTATAGTATAAATGTGAATCTGTATCGTATAAACGTGGATCAGTATAGCATAAAGTTTCTATCAGTATAACATAAACGTAGATCAGTATGGCATAAACGTTGATCAGTATAGCATAAATGTAGATCAGTATGGCATAAACGTTGATCAGTATAGCATAAATGTAGATCAGTATGGCACAAACGTGGATCAGTATAGCATAAATGTCGATCAGAATATCATAAACCGTGGATCAATATAGCATAAATGTGGACCAGTATAGCATAACCTGTGAATAAGCACGGCATAAACCGTGGATCAGTATAGCATAAACCGTGGATCAGTATGGATAACCCGTTTATAAATATCGTCTCATGTATCGTCTTTATTTCATAAATCTCAATTATAAATATGATTTTATTCAAGAAACGCTTGTATCATTCAACAAGATATATTTACTAATCGCTAATCACGAGGATATTGTTCCCAGTTTTGATGACACTTGTACGAACCTCCCAAGTTGATCCCCTCTGATTGAATCTACAAAATTCAATTTGTTTGAACTAACTTCTGAAGGACGTGTTCAGATTGAACACAATGTGATTTCGTCAGGGTTTATAAATGCCGCCAAAGTTATCGTCCTGGGCGAGATAACTCAATCATTTGTAATCCAATATCAAGATAGACATCAATATTAGAGATAAATGCTACTTTATCGTTATATCTATCGATAGATAGATCAATCGGTTTGAATTTGTGTATAAATGTGAACTTTTGATAGAAGCAGAATTCTCGTAAATAGCAAGTTTACATTATAAAACAAGCTTTTGTGAGTTTCATGCGCATATAGAAGACATTTTATGCAATCTATGAGAGGTTGGAAAACAAGATAAATCTAGGATCAAAGGATTGTAAAATAATTAAGTTTCACAGTTCAATGCAAATCGTAGATATTTTTTTGTTTTTTTTCGGAAATTAGTTGAGAAATACAGGAACTCATTTTCAGAAGTCCGATTTTCGGTTGTCAAATTAGCAGAAGATAAATTTAGCAGAACATATCATTGCTTGTTGGTTCACTTAGCCTCTATCAAAACAAGTAAAGTAGTCAAATAAGGAAAGAAGTATACTAGCCACAATAAAACATCTGGTCAGTTGCAGGACGCAAAGACTATCTTCAAAGTCAACTAACTACGAAAAGGGGAAAGAAGACCACTCCAAATACCCCACTAGATCTGGTTAATTAATACCAGCCGTCTCAATGACACCACATTGATCGATGCAAAATTGGATACCATACGTACACCATTTTCAGGACATTTACAACTGATCTTTTTGCCAACACAATTTGACACATGTGACAGAGGAACAAGATTAACAGAATACCCAAAGTTTACATGTGTGATGAGACGATCTGACACACACAAGATGATATGACACACAAAAGATGATATGACACACAAAAGATGATATGAAACACAAAAGATGATATGACACACAAAAGATGATCTGACACACAAAAGATGATCTGACACACAAAAGATGATATGACACACAAAAGATGATCTGACACACAAAAGATGATCTGACACACAAAAGATGATATGACACACAAAAGATGATCTGACACACAAAAGATGATCTGACACACAAAAGATGATCTGACACACAAAAGATGATCTGACACACAAAAGATGATATGACACACAAAAGATGATCTGACACACAAAAGAAGATATAACACACAATAGATGATATGACACACAAAAGATGATCTGACACACAAAAGATGATATGACACACAAAAGATGATCTGACACACAAAAGAAGATATAACACACAAAAGATGATATGACACATAAAAGATGATCTGACACAAAAGATGATATGACACACAAAAGAAGATATGGCACACAAAAGAAGATTTGACACACAAAAGATGATCTGACACACAAAAAAGATATGGCACACAAAACGATGATATGACACACAAAATAAGATATGGCACACAAAAGCAGATTTGACACACAAAATTTGATCTGACACACAAAATAAGATATTGCACACACAAGATGATATGGCACACAAAAGATGATAAAGAAGATGTGACACACAAAAGAAGATTTAACACAAAAGAAGATTTGACACGCAAAAGAAGATATGGCACACAAAAAGATGATATGACACACAAAAAGATGATATGACACACAAAAAGATGATATGACACACAAAAAGATGATATGACACACAAAAAGATGATATGACACACAAAAAGATGATATGACACACAAAAGAAGATTTAACACAAAAGGAAGATGTGATACATAAAAATCGCAGATGAACTTATTTTGTTTAGGTATAGCTTCCCACCCCCCCTCCCCCCCCCACATTGAGATCATTTCTAGGGCTGTGACAGCTTGTATATCTGCGTCTTACGAACCGAGGCATGAAACATCAGTAGAACATTATTGTGTCACCTTCTGCGTGATACAGATAGTTGTGAGAACTATGTCAATCATCCTTAGTTGTCTTGTCTGGCATACACTGCAAGAATTATTTTTTTTATTAGTATGTATTGTGTGGCATACACTACAAGTCACAGTGTTAGTGTGAATAGTGTCGCATACACTACAAGTCACGGTGTTAGTGTGAATAGTGTCGCATACACTACAAGTCACGGTGTTAGTGTGAATAGTGTCGCATACACTACAAGTCACGGTGTTAGTGTGAATAGTGTCGCATACAATGCAAGTCACGGTGTTAGTATGAATAGTAGGTTACAAATGCTGTTAAATTGTAATGCCACAGTGGACAATTTGAGACGGACATATGAAGTTTTCCTAACCACTGGAAACATGCAGGAAAATAAAACACTTTTCGACACATAGGCCTTTTTCTAGAAACAAAATATAGCACCACACGAGTAAAGGGCGGTACTGTACACAATCCCATCCGATTCATTAGCTCTGTGCAACGATCGTCGAAATATAGTTCAAATTATAACCTTTTTTTACACTGGATGGGTCTGTGGTCCCTAATGTCAAAATTTTCATCTTGGTCCCACTTAAAATCGCTGTTTTTGCGTAAGGGTTGGGGTGAACATGTAAGAACCATTGTTTAACAGTACTATAGACATTTTACACGCGAATGATAAAGAAGTTGGGCCATAAAGTTTTGAGAAACACTAAATGCACACAGAAATACATATATAAATCGATGTTTCGTCTAAAAGGTCTTTAGCAGGAATACAACATGAATTTTATGAAAACATAACTGATGAAAACTGGTTGTGGCATCCTGCAGACAAGTGTAACCTGTATAGCTATAACATACAGTTACTTTAAGGTATCATCTATCAATGTTTGAGTATTTGTATATCAAGTATTTGTTGTCTGACCAGGAATCTACAGATCAGTGTTTGTAGTTAGAATGGAAGTCTAGAGATCAGTATTTGTAATCCAACCAGGCCTGTTTTCATCCCAAGGAGTTACGAGCATTACATCTCTTGAATCCTTTTGTCAATGAGCAGATTTCCCCAGAGCTTTATTTCCTACCTAGAAGCCCCAACTCACAACGGTATGCGGTGCATTCAGATGTAGCCTTCTACGTAGAGGGGGTAGATACATAAGTGCGTATATGAGGTGTAGTGAGGTCTCCATAAAGGAAAGCCTCGCTACATTACATACCAAAATTACAAAATACATGCTAACATTGGGTATACATGCTAACACTTTGTATACATGCCGACATTGTGTATACATGCTAACATTGGGTATACATGCTAACACTTTGTATACATGCTAACATTGTGTATACATGCTAACATTGTGTATACATGCTAACATTGTGTATGTATGCTAACATTGTGTATACATGCTAACATTGTGTATACATGCTAATATATAACACTTTGTATACATGCTAACATTTTGTCTATTATCTATTGTCTATCCCCAGGTGAATTATTGTTGATCGCATTCACACTTGCCGTTAAGCGTAGGGGTGGTATCTTAAGCTGTCGTTTCAAGGCCAGATATGTCGCTGGGGTTGCATTTAGTCAATGTTTGTTCAAGGTTATCTTAATGTTTTCTATCCACCGTTTTCTTGGTCTACCCTTGGCTTTACGCCCGGATATTCGTATATTATATGCTCTTATTGGTATTTGGTTTCGCTTCATTCTCATAAGGTGACCGAACCATTTTACTTGCTGTCTCTCAATATGTTCGATACATGATATTATATCAACTCTTTTCCTAATTTCTTATTGTATCTAGTTTGGTGACCGTTGCAGCTGTCCTCATACACTTCATTTCACATGTGACGATTTATCTTTGCTGCGAAGCTGTTAAAGACCATGTTTGACATTGGTAGCACAGTGTTGGTATAAAAATTGTAGATATTATTTGTTTTTTTAAATTTCCATCTTGATCTTTGGATGAAGAAGTAATGGTGAAAGGTGGTAAGTCACTGTGTGTGCTTTCTGACACCTTGTTTCTATTTCTCTGTCTAGTCTTCCATCTTCAGAAAAAATGCTGCCTAGATATTTAAATTCTTTGGCTTGTTTCACTTTGGTGTTATCTATTGTTATATTCATTGGTGATGAAGACTTGCTAATTTTCATAACTTCTGTTTTTTGTACATTAATTTTCATGTTGTACTTCTGACATACTAACAGCAATGCATTGATGTGCTTTTGGAAAGTTTCCTCATATTTGTATATTAAACTTTGATCATCAGCAAATAATAGTTCATTGATTTCATTATTAAGTTCTTCATCAGGTTTATTTGCAATGTTTTCCTCTGTGTTGATATGATATGAACATTTTGTATACATGCTAATATGTATAATTTCGGCACAAATTCTACCAGTTAAACTATTCTGTTCTGATAATTATACCGACATTTTTTTTAAAATAGGGACATTTTACCTTCTCATAAAGTGTTATTTGGACACTGCAACATATTATCTTAAAACTGCTACTGCCGCGGTAAAATCAGTACCTCTCGTCACACACATACGCACACACACAATAACATTCATACACTAGCAAACAATAACACTCATCCGCACAAAACTAAACGTACACAAACGCGCAATGACTCACACATATAACATACACACGGACATCAGCCGGACATTCCATTTGAAGAGCTGAAATCTGAATCAAGATTATTGGCAGAGTCATGTCCCCTGTCAGTATACGCGACATTGTTAGCTGTTCATTCCGTGGAGACTTTCAACAAAAAATAGTCCAAAATGAAAGCCTCTGGTTTGATCAAGCTTCATCAACAACCTCGGGGTTACTGATACGTTCTGAAATGCAAGGCTGCCAGCTTATTGAAACTGTTTATGGCCAAATTGATGGTAAAAAAGGCCACATTTCTAAATTGTGTTTTACTAAAAACATGCTGAATTTTCTACAATGTTACCTTTCTATAAGCTGGTATTACCTCTCTCCAATTATCACCATATATTTATTTCACAATAACACGCTATCCCAAACTTAGTTTTTGTTCTTTTAATGTTATTTTGAGAATCTGAATTCTCTAAACATGAAAGGAATAAGTGTCCTTAAAAGTTGTATACATAATAAAGTTACATATCTTGCGTTCCACTATGCAGGTTGTATAAATGCCGAAAACGGATGTGCTGGGCCGAAAGACGCAAAATAATGCTGCTCTGCTTAAATCAAGAAATATAGCTACAGTGATCGGTAACAACCCGCAAGTAGAAATAAGGAGGCTGGAGTAACACAGGGTGTATCATACAATAAGACGAAATAACGAGGTGCAGTGACACCGTGACACACCGACGTGTATCCTCGTTTATTTACTTTCTTTTCTTTCAAATACCACCACACCATAATGTGTGTCTTTGTAGAATTTGTTGTCTGTGATCTTTTGTTTTATACTGGTGAAGGCTTTTTAGTCCAAACGTCGGTTTGTCACTGTGTTTCGTCGCTATTTCGCTTTATTGACGTATATTGTCAACACTTATACTTATTTCTGCTGTAAAAACAGCAACACAACGTACTTCATGCTCCCCGGTGGAAATCTTATGATGTGTTGATTATTGGATGGTGAACGCAGAAGAATAAGAAGACTATAAAATAACTAAATTTTCAGTGAAACTATTGTCCATCTGTTATGTAATACTTTTGGCTACAACGAAAATTTATATTCTTATTGTTTGCTGTATCATGTCTCACTGTAGTAACCAAGTTTCCACTCAGATATCATGAGAAAAATATGATCAAGTAATTGTTGATAACATATGTTCTTCATTCCACATTTATACATGAGTAAAGTGTGTTATGTACATTAGTTAATGTTAACAGCGTAAAGCCAACGGTAGACCAAGAAAAAAGTGGATAGAAAACATTAAGATAACCTTGAACAAACATGGACTAAATTTAACCTCCGCGACACATCTGGCCTTGAAACGACAGCTTAAGATACCACCCCTACGCTTAACGACAAGTGTGAATGCGATCAACAATCATTCACCTGGGGATAGACAATAGACAATAGACAATGTTAACAGAAGAACCTGCCACATAATTAGCAACCAAGCATAAACATGAAAATATGGCAAAGTAGATACGTTTCCAAAAAGATCAAAAATTTACACACATGCCAAAACTGGTCACTATAAATGTCAAAACTAGTATCCTTTAAAAATTGTTAAATTTGATAAATTTTGCCCAAAAAATGCCAATATGGCAACCTTGATCTTGAAGGATAGCTAAGTTAGCACTGAAAGTATTTAATCAGACGTAGAAAATAATGAAAGAAATATCTAAAGTGTGTGAAACTATTGAAAAAGCCCACACGATGGACCAGATGGTATCCCATACAGAAAATGATTACAAGTAGTTTATAGAAAGGAAAGATATTTAGATAAGTCTGGTCGTCAAGTAGAAGAAATATAGAACACTCAAGCTGTAAAGTGTATAAGAGTATCATCACCATCAAATGCCATCTCCGCAACGAAGGCTGGCTGCAACGGACTTCTACTATCCTCTGTCGAATGTATGATTGTCTATTGTCTCTCCCCAGGTGAATGATGGGTGATCGTATTCACACTTGACGTTAAGCTTAGGGGTGGGAGCTTAAGTTATCGTTCCAAGAACAGATGTATCGCCTTATTTGCATTTAGTCCATGTTTTATTCAAATATATCTTGATGTTTTCTATCTGTATCTTCGTCTGTCTGTCTCTGTATCTCGTTGTTATGTTGTTTTATGCTTTATTTTGGTAACAAATCTACCGATTTTTGTTTATATAAAAATATATCAACATGCGATAGAATAGAGGTCAGAAAATCATCATGATCAATGAAATAATAATGTATGTATGTAAAGCCTTTTGCGTCTTGTACGCGGTCATTTAGCAAAAAGAAGAAGCAGCCCATTGAATATTTTCTCATGAATGGGGACTTTTCAAACGATCATATCACAGCAAAGGAAGATTTTTGTTTGTGTTTTTATCTTTTTTCTTCCATAACTTTAAATATATTATTTCAATGTATTAAATATATTATATTATTTAAATATATTACAAATATGTTCCTGCTGGTTCTGCCTCCAGACATCCCGAGTTTTGGCCGTGTTTTCCCAGTTTTTGGATTCTATGTGGAAGCCTTTCTTTGAGGATTTACAGATGTCTTTATACCTCAGCATTGGTCTAAATTGGACTCGATGGCCTTCAGCCAGCTCCCCGAATAATACTTGTTTTGGGATGCGGTAATTGCAGTTTGTCATTCTGCAATCGTGATCCAGCCAACGCAATCTATTTATATTGAATGTTTCCATGGCAAATGATAGCTGAGTACGACGCAACACTTCCATGTTGGTGATTTTGTCGTGCCATTTGATG
Organism: Meghimatium bilineatum; assembly: GCA_034231615.1. Lineage (NCBI taxonomy): Eukaryota > Metazoa > Mollusca > Gastropoda > Stylommatophora > Philomycidae > Meghimatium > Meghimatium bilineatum. Next base: position 29,151,664 of record CM067306.1, read on the forward strand.
TTTAACATCTTGCGGAGACATCTTAGATGAAAGATGTTAGGTATCCTCTCATCTTTGGTGTAGGTAGCCGTTGTTTCATATCATTAGTATAGTGTACTCAGCACGCATGTTTGATAGATCCATATCTTTGTTTTCAATTTAAGCTTATGGTTTTTCCAAGCTCGATTTGACAGTCTGCCAAAAAATCGTGGCCGCTTTCACTATACGTGCGTTTATTTCATTGTCCAGGGAAAGGGTGGATGTAATTGTGGATCCCAGGTAGCAAAAGTTGTCGACCTGCTTTATATGGGTATTGTTTACGGTGATGTTTGTTGGTATTGTATACTCCTAACACATTGCCACAGTTTTAGTGATACTTATTGTCACGGAGAACAGCTCACATGCCTTTGTCATGTTGTCAATTTGGGACTACAATGTGTACTCAATATGTGCCACCAGTGCAGCGTCATCAGCGAAGAGAAGTTCTCTGATGAGTATTTCTGATTTTTTTTTAGGCCTGAGATGCGCTAAATTAAAGAGTGATCTGTAGTAACGGGTGCTGATGAAAGCGTCACCTGCTGCATCTGCAAGATCATGTTTCAGAAGCGCTGCGAAGAAGATTCCAAAGAGGGTAGGGGCTAGAACACATCCCAGTTTTACTCCAGTCTTTACTGCAAATCTATCAGACGTATTGCCCTCGAATGATACATTTGCGCGCATGTCTTAGTGAAAGGAAACTACTAAGTCCAGTAGTTTTGGTGGACAACCAGTACAATTTAGAATCTTAGAATCTACTAAGTGTCCAGTCTTAAATCTACGAAAGCCATAAAGAGTGGCTTCCGCTGTTCACGACACTTTTCCTGTAGTTGACGAAGGGTAAAGATCATGTCGGTAGTGGATCTTTTGGCTCTGAAACCACAATGAGACTCTGGCAGGACACGCTCGGCAAGCAGTTGGCGTCGTTTTAGAAGGATATGTACTAAAACCTTCCCGGCGATGCTGAGTTGGGAAATGCCTCTGTAGTTTTTGCAGTCATCATTGTTCTTGTAGAGAGAGTACTATCTTTGCGTCCCTCATATGACGGGAGATTATGCCTTCCCTCCAGCAATTATAAGTAGTTGGTACAGGTGGGGGACAAACACATCTCTTCGAACATTCCATTTGACAAATTTGAGAGGCTGTTGTTTGCAAATGTTTGTTTGTTGTTGATTGAAATATAATACTTATGATGATAGTGATGACGTTGATGATGAGGATGATGAAGATGATGATGATGCTGGTGAAGATGATGATGATGATGATGATGCTGGGGTGGTGAAGATGATGATGATGCTGGGGGTGGTGAAGATGATGATGATGCTGGGGGTGGTGAAGATGATGATGATGATGATGATGATGATGGTGAAAATGATGATGAAGATGATGATGATGGTGAAGATGATGATGGTGAAGATGATGATGGTGATGGTGAAGATGAGGATGATGAAGATGATGAAGATGCATGTGGTGATGAAAATGATGATGATGATGCTTGTGGTGATGAAAATTATGATTATGATAATGATGGTGCTGGTGAAAATGATGATGATATTGATAATGATGGTGGTGGTAGTGGTGAAGATGGTGATAGTAGTGGTGGCGGGGAAGAAGATAATGATGATGCTGATAATGGTGATGAAACCATCACCCTCACAATGATGGCGGTGGTTGTGATAATTATGCAGATGAAAGTAAATCTTATAGCTAAGACGCATACATAAATTTTAGTTGTAAATGTATAATTTATTCTAACCTTTATTTGTATTTAATTTGTGTTAAAATTGTATTTATCTTGATCTCACGTGACGAGCGACGTGGTCACATGACATACAATGGAGTCTACTTGTCGTCACGTTGACTAATGATTTCTTTGCCAGCCACTTGATCTTTGGTTTCCGTTTGTGTTGATACCGGTAAGAATTAATCTCCAGATCCCTGACACATGATTCCCTAGCTCTGTAACGTCTGCACATTCAGTGATAAGAAAAGATGGGATTTTACGGAATAAAAGACGAAGATTGTTTTTTGTTTCATCTAGATTATATGTAGGGAGAGAAGACCAGCGGGTTTTAATTTATTTTTTTTTAAACAAACAAAAGTGCTTTCAATTATGTTCACTCAAATTATTATATGAGAAATATTCGAACAGACAGCTTAATCACAAATAACTATAAATCTACATTTAAAATAAAGTATATCAATCTATATATATATATATATATATATATATATATATATATATATATATATATATATATATATATATATATATATATATATATATATATATATATATATATATATATAGCAATCTGCTGGAGATGGCTTTAACGTCCTTGTCAAGGCTAACTGTTATTTGGAAAAGCAACATCATTGTTGGAGTGAAAGTGAAAATCAAACTGTATAAGTCGCTTGTGTTTTCTGTTGTGTTGTATGGTTGTGAGAGTTGGAAACTCACTGCTGACATGGAGAGAAGATTACAGGATTTCGAGTACAAATGCTACAGAAGAATTCTACGAATTTCCTATAGGGAACATAAGACCAATGTGTACGTAAGAAATAAAGTAGAGATGTGTGCAGGTGTTCAGGAGCCATTGCTTTCAATAGAGAAACGACGAAAACTGGCAGGGTTCGGACATGTATTCCTTGTCAAAAACAATACTGAAGGGATCTGTCGAGGGTGGAAGATGCAGAGGAGGACAAATAAAGACATGGACAGACAATATCAAGGAATGGACAGGGCAAGATATTTCCACACTCATCTGCATCGCTGACGATAGAATTCGCTGGAGGACTCTGTGTGCTGAGGCATCCAATGTGGTACCCCTACGACCCTGAAGGGTTATGGGTTTATTGATTGATTGATAGCAATCTATTTGAAATCAAATTTATAAATCTAATTTTTTATTTATCCATCTATGCGACGTGTCCTTTACAGAACATTGTCCTCACTGTCAATCTGTAAGCTTCTTGGTTCTGTGCGAGCCGTCAGGTCTCTTCCAGTGTCATATTCAGAAGATCTTCGATTTTCTGTGTCCATCGTAGTCTTGGTCCGCCTTTTTTTCTCGAGCCTGAAACTTTTCTTTCCATTATTAATCTTCCTAAACCACTATGTCTCTTTATATGTTTCGATATATATTCGCTTGAGTTTTTTGATAGTTTTGATGAGCCAGACTTTTTCCATGTACAGATTTTTGTGCATGTTTGCGTTGGTTTCTCTTTCTGTCCATGATATTCTTAGGACTTTTCTTATAACATTTTATTTCGAATATCGATATTTTATTTTCCATAGCGGGAGTCATTGCCCACGTCTCACAGCCATATGTTGCCACTAGAAAAATATAGATTTTTAATATTTGTAACTTTTCTTTCATGTTTACCACTTGTCATATTTTTTATTAAAGATGTTTTTCTACTGTTGATGTTAAGAGAAAATTATATGAAATGTGAATAAGCCAAAAACAAATATCAGTAGCACCAATATATAATACCAGACAAAGGACAGAATATGGGTTAATAACATCAGTGTTTCTACCATATAAACTTCATCGGGGACGTATGTTACTGCGTCATACCCAAAAAAATAAGGGGAAAAAACCAAGAGGAATTATACATTTATAATATTATTAACATACAGAAATGCATGTGAAAAAGCAGGAATAAAAATTGTACAACGAAATAGTTGGTACGAAACTGGCAACACGTACAGATATTAGGCAACATGTGATGAAATTGTGAACAATTAAATAATTAATGTGCTTCTATATTAAAATTATATTTTGTTTTCCCCATGCTGAATACTTCTTGTGGCTATTGCTGCTTCCGATGAAGACTTTGTGATTGAAACGTTGGTATTATTGCTTCCTGTTAATTTCATTATATGTTAATCAGTATTTGACGCCAATGCATTTTTTAAATCCTATTTACATGTGATATTTTATTATGTCATGTGTACCACAGCCTTGCCGGCTTGATCATCTCTGGTCTCAGAATAAATTATCTCCTTGCTATATCAGGCTAGTAATCTAAGTTGTAAAGAAAGCGTAAAAATATTATACGGCACAGTGGCATATCATTGAAATAGCAGAGCTCTGATAATCCTCATTCAAATTGGCTGAACATGAATTACTTCCAGTTGTTTTTTTTTGGAAATGTTTACCTCCCAACCCCCAAATCCCCCCTCTCCCCACACACATATTTTTACGCAGAAGAAGTACGGAAAAAAAATGCAAGACTTGTCTCATATTTTCGTAAAAATGTTACAAATTCATATTTTTGTAAAACTGATATTGTGTAAAACTGATATTGTGTAAAACTGATATTGAACCATTTTGTGTGTGTTATTTTACTAATTGTCATTTACCTCATGGTAGCCATTTTTACTGCAGTTTTTCTTTCTTGTTTACTTTTCTATCTAATTCATATAAATTAATTGTTGTATAAAAATCGTTATTGTTGACGTCAACTTTTGTCAATCTTCCTTCCCCCTTTTCAACATCTGTCAAACTTTGTATGCCTCCTTTCTGTCCCCTTTCCAATTGTTGACGTAATTTATCGACTAGCTGTCTATTGCGTTTTTTTAAGTAAACTAATTTTAGTTTAGTTTTCACGGGGAAAAAACATATTTTAAAAAACAGAGCAGTACTATTCTTTACTCTATCTATTTACATATCCTTTTATCAATGTCTATAAATTAATTCAATAATAATTTTTCCTATTTTGTACCCACCCACCCCCTCCGCTCCCCTTTTTTGTCAACAACTCAATAATTCAAGGAACCCCCCCCCCCCCCACACACACACACACACACACACACACACACCTGCTTAACTATGCATTTAAAAAATGTACCTCCCTTCCACCTAGAATTATCCTCTTCTTCTTCAGCGTTCATTCTCAAACTGCCGCTGGATTTCTCTTGTAACAGGACAATGGTCCTACAAGATTTCCAGTTGAATGTAGTCTTAGAGAATGGAAATGCGCTGTGTTGCCGTTTTATCTGCGCCAATGGCCCAACACATCCATATTTTCATCAGACCACCTAAACATAATGTATGGATATTCCCTTATCCATTTATTGCTCCTACTAATGACATCACACTGGCACCAGAAGTGCTAGATATGTATCGGGCGTCCATATATTATGCTAAACCATCTATGAAGTAGAATACAAGGTGACAGCGTGCAGTCATTCGCAAAAATAATTGTCATTTTATATCTTATCTGTGGTAGTGTTGTGATTTTAGATTAGGCCCTATGTGATTGCTCCTGTTAATTAACTAAATATTGTGAAAAGTGAATCTGTTCGCTCTAAGTATAATTTGAGAGTGCTTCAAAGAGATCTATATTTATATGATGATGTTTGTCCGTCGTAATCGACGATGACCAAAAACTAAACCATAATAATAATAAGTATATTTTTATTGACTCCCTAGCAGATGGAAGAAGTTCAACAGAAATAAGATGCAGAATAGGACAGGCAAAAACAACATTCAGAAAAATGAAAAATATACTGTGTAATATGACCTTGTCATTAGAGGTGAGAGAGTTCTGCAGTGCTATATAACCCCTATACTAACATATGGGTGCGAGTCTTGGACAATAAACAAACTGGAAAGTGGGAGATTGGAGGCAACAGAGATGTGGTTCTACAGAAGAATGCTGAGAATACCATGGACTGCCAGAAAAACTAATTTAGAGGCGTTAAAAGAGTTAAATGCGAAACGGACCTTAATCAAGAATATAAGAAAAATGCAATCTTCTTTTTTTGGCCACTTCATGAGACAGGCAGGTTTAGAAAACATAATCACAACAGGCAAGATTGAAGGCACCAGAGACAGAGGGCGACAACGTGAGAAAATATTAGACAGTATGACAACCTGGCACGGCAAAGAAACAACAACGACTTTGATACATAATACTGTGGACAGAGAGCTGTGGAGAGCCATGACCGCCTACGTCACCCGGCATGGCACCTGATGATGATGATAGCAACCCATTTCAAAAAGAAAAGTACTAGTACCGCACTGTATATAAATAGGAGAGAGGTAAGGATGTTGTGATACATCAAGATACAAGACTGTATATCTAACTGTGTTCTCGACTAAATACTAGTTCTCATTTGGAGCCTTAGGCTGAAGCAAACGCAGCAATTAATAATGAAACAGACCAGCCTATGATGAAACAAACAAATAATGACTATACACATTATTTCAGAACAGTACATATATTTAAAATAGTTGGAAATAAAAGGAAATGAATAGAGGGTGGCGTGTATCGTAGAACTGCCATGTCAGTGACATAGTCCTTGCCATGTTGACTGTTCTATGGGCAACGTTGTGTATGTTGGGTGGGTTTTTTGGGGGGTTTTTTTAAGATTTCTTAAACAAAATTCGGCCTCATTATTTTTGTTAAGCACCTTTTTCCATTAGCTGATTATATCCAGTTTGATTAGGGGCTGTCCATAATTTATGGTAATTTTTGTCAATTTTTTACTCATTTTTTCACTACTTGTCGACAACTGCCATGAATTAAAGGGCCTAATCCCTGCTTAATTATGTTACACAAAATTAATTTTTAAAAGGGAAATTTTTATCTGAAAAAAAAGGAAAATGCAACATGACTTCTGTAACATTTTTAGAGAAAGGTTTCAAATTGAAACATTTTAATTGATGTATTTTTTTAAAAAACAAAATTGTTGATGTCAACTTATGTCAACCCTCCCTTATCAAAAACTTAGACTTTTTCAGACTCTTTGCTAATTGTTGGCGTAATTTAAGGACATCCTCTTACATCAAGGTTATACGAAATAATGGAGATATATTTCAAATAATCATGTCACGTACAAGTTAAGATATTCCGTTTTTAACCCTATAATCAATTATATAAAATGAGCTAGTACTCATTCAGAAAAGTCACCGCAAGATTTGCTTTCCTATTAAATAAGATACATTTCCATTTCAAATAGAGTTTATAAATATACTTCTCTAGTAATTTCCAACCATTGACTTTTAAATCTACTAAGACAATCTACAATCTGTATGAGAAATGTCGTTTTACTGTCAAGTCCTCCATTATCAAAATTGTGGGCAATATTCTCCCATCACCCACCGGAAATCTGTGTACGGATTTCATTGGTGATAAATTCTGTTGACACTGTCACGTGAGCAATCACCGAGTGACCAATCACGTGAAAGGAGTAGGGCGTTATGAGAATCCAAGAGATGAGTCATCGTTCAGTGTTTTTCGTTGCTACACAAAAAAAAGGTTATCTGTACGTGATTTGGGTTTTGTTGTTCACCCCTGCTCTTTAATGATGGTTTGTTATAGAAGTTATCAGTCAGTTTATTTCCATTCCTCGCATACCACTGTATCAATTTATCGATGTAATTAGTAGGTATTCCCATGGTGATGTAATGTGTATTATACAACACACTAGTAAAAAAACGTTTTGTTTGAAGGGATTCAGTACCTTTACCAAATAATTATGTCAGAATATGATTGGACTGATTGAAGACAATTGATTTGACAATTTTACCAATTGAAGACTATACTGTTATTATTTATGAGTCAAAACCGAGAAGGTCGTTAAAAATATTAAAAAAAAGACAATCATTAATTTTTCGACAGGTTATGAGACATGGAGGTCTAGAGAACATAGTTAGAACCGTGGCTTTCGCCAGTAGAAACACTCTATACATAATTAATTAAGACTTGATTCGATACGTTTCTGATTATTTTCGTGATTTTAGTTTGCAATAACCATATAATGGGATGCGCCTGCCAAAGATAACCAAAGCTGATCAACTAAGTGAACGGAAATAATCAAAATCGCCCTTTCAGATCATCTGCACACATGTCTGTTGTAATGAAGCACGGCCATGTTTATAACAAATAATGGAGGTTGTGGACACCACGCAAGAAAATATTAGACCGTCTGACATCGTGGCATGACAAAGATTCAACGGCGATCATGATCAGAGATACTGGATATAAAGAATTGTGGAGATCCATAATCGCATATGGCAGTCTGTACGGCACCTGATAACTAATATAATTATCATGATGTGCCGTCGCAGAAACGAATATTGGCTGCAACGGACATCCAACATCCTTATCTCTTGTTTTGGTGGTGAACTAGACTGTACCCCGTCCATCTCATAATGTTTCTCTCACATTATATTGTATACTAATTTTTCACATTTAATAAATGGATATTGCAGTAAAATTGCGCACCACAGACTGTATTTTGCAAATTTTGCATCAAATATTGTAGTAAAACTGCACATAAAATGCAGTAAAGTTGTGCAATTAGACTTACGTAAAACACAGGTTTATATATCGTTTCAATGAGACACGACAGACTATAGCTAAAAATAGTAGGTAATGATGGGCAATGATGAGCACACAAGAAATCATAAAAATTATAATACACAAATCACATTGAACGTTTCAACCAAAAGGTCTTATCAAGACACAAACAAAACATAAAATGACGACGAATGGAAAACTTATCACAACATCCAACGGAAATATGGAAATGATATGCCGGAAGATCAGAAAGTACATAAAAAACGTAAATATATGTAGAAACGAAACGAACAAAAAGATGAGTAAATTATGGAACAAAAAGAATAAAGACAAAGACCACACGAACCCAGTACTAGACATAAGAGTGGTCGGAATTGAGTCCAAAGGGCTTGAGTGTACCCAAATCAAAAATAAGACGATTTTCTAGAGCATAACTATTCTATCATTGGTGGTGCAAGATCTGATGGCGGTGATCTGAATATCCAAAGCACCGTGATGGCCATCGCCGTTGAAGTGTGTTGGAGGGGTTTCTGTGCTTGATGGCATAAAGGTGGTTACAAAAGCGATCCCTCAATCGTAGGCCGGTTTCCCCGATGTACTGTTTGCCACAGCGTTTACATATTATCACGTAAATGACATTACGGGATTCACATGTAAAGGCCTCATCGATGAAGAAAGTGGCCTTGGGAAATGAAATGGAGCGCATCTGAACTACGTAAGGACATGTATAGCAAGGGACATGTGAGCAACGAACAGTGCCAAAATGGTCAAGAACAGAAGGCTTAAGGTAGCTATGAACCAAGATGTCCTTCAGATTTCTATAACGCCTATAAGCCACCAGAAGTAAGTCATGGAAAGCGTCACGGGTGTCAGGATCAGACTGGAGAAGAGAATAATGTTTGAGCATGATGCGTCGAACAGAAGAGTTATGTGTGTGACCGTTACCACCGGCCACACTATTAATTTAGTTGCATAACCATCTCTAGCTACCGTACGGAATACAGGTGGCAGCTATTATACAACGGAGTAGTTTTTGGCCAGACTAAGATCATATCAGTTAACAGAGATTCCTATTAGATAATGGGTTCCTGAAACTACGGCAAAATGTTTAATTGCAACAAGCAATACAAAAGACGGTGACACGCAGATTTGTATATCGCGGTCACCTGAATGTTGACCAGTGAGATAAGGTCCCGGCAGAAGAGATCGCTAGATTAGACTACAGAAACTTTTAACGATACGTATCGAAATAAATAGTTTGTGACTGTGAGATTGAATGCAGATAATTTTGTGACTCACATAAATGTTGAAAGAGTGAGAAGAGTGGGATATGAATGAGAAGTTGTAGTGGGAAGGAGTTAGTTGGTTTTGAGGGGGGAGAGAGCTTGGACTTCGAGCTGGACAGACGTGTCCAGGAAAGTTAGTTTCGAACCAGTCGAGTGGTTTGGAGTTAGAGAATAATTTCAGACTTGAGAGTCTGGAAACACTGAGTTGTTTAAGAGTTGGATTATACTATCGTATACTAGAGTTCAGTTTCATTCATATAATTGATTGCAGAATATTGGATACTCTATTTATCACATTGACGTTATACTGTCATATGGGGATGAAAGGTAAGAACAAGTTTAACCCTATCAGAGGAGGAGGAAGAACCCTGAGAATTAGTCAAGATATCGAGACAAATGGCGCACACGGAGTCAAGCGGATGAAAGAATGCTGTCGGGGAAACCGGCCTACGATTGAGCGATCGTTTTTGTAACCATCTTCATGCCATCAAGCATAGAACACCCACTCCTGTGGCCACACACTTCAACGGCGTTGGTCGACATGGTTCTTTGGATATTCAGGTCACCGCCATGAGATCTTACACCACCGATGATAGATTTAGGTATGCTCTAGAAAATCGTCTCATTTTTTAATTGGCTACACTAAAGTATTTTGGACTCAATTCCGACCACTCTTATGTCTAGTTCATGGGTTCGTGTGGTCTTTGTCTTTATTCTTTTTGTTCCGTCATTTACTCATCTTTTTGTTCGTTTCATTTCCACATATATTTACGTTTTTTATGTACTTTCTGACCTTCCGTCATATCATTTCCATATTTCCGTTGGATGTTGTGATAAGTTTTCCATTCGTCGTCTTTTGATGTTTTGTTTGTGTCTTGATAAATACCTTTTGGTTGAAACGTTTTATCATCTCCAGCGTCGTCGTATTCACTCTGTAGTAAATATTATGATCTCACTTATTGGGTCGGTCTATCTCTCTTTAATACATCAACTACATCATTTTCCGCTAATGAGTCTGCTCTTTCGTTGCTCTAACCCTCGCGTGACCAGGCATCGTATTCGCGTGACCACGCAGCGTATTCGCGTGATCAGGCAGCGTATCCATATACTACTTTATCTCTAACCCTCGCGTGACCAGGCATCGTATTCGCGTGACCAGGCATCGTATTCACGTGACCAGGCATCGTATTCGCGTGACCAGGCATCGTATTCGTGTGACCAGGCATCGTATTCGTGTGACCAGGCATCGTACTCGCGTGACCAAGCAGCGTATTCGCGTTACCATGCAGCGTATCCATATACTACTTTGAACAACCGGGATTTTCAGTAACGTGGCCCAATCCTTTCTTAACATGCAACTTTCTATCTTACGCAGCATTCTCTAGGAGTCACAGAGTATCTCCGTGTGAGTTGATATTTCAGTCTCCAATTAACTGACTGCCGCAACTACCACGAAAACATCAGAAAGTATCTCCGTGTGAGTTGATATTTCAGTCTTCAACCAACTGACAGCCGCAACTACCACGAAAACATCAATCCCTATGTCATTATCCTTCTTTTAGGTTGTATATGCTCGCAGGTTTTCTGTCGATCTCTTTAGTTTCAGAGACTTAGAAGACAACCTCACAACTATACCTCAATTAATATTTTTTTATTCCACACACACACACACACTCCTATCACTTTACTCCTCACGTATCTGCTGATCATTACTTTTTATCTACTCTCTCTTACCTTTCCCCTCTCCATCAACCATCTTCTATCCATACCTCTCGATCCCCAACATGCCCTCTCCTATATCACTGCCTCCAGATCTGTAGGTAAGTAGGGGTTTAGGGTGTTCAATAGTATATCTGAAATGACTTTTAGTACTAGAAACTTTACCAAAATGTTGATAAAAACGTTCCTTAGGGATTTTTCACAAAATGGTCTTCACATTTTCCCTCAAATAGTGAAATTTACACACGAAATCGGACGAATACCTTTTTTTTTCTTGGTTAAAAATCCCCCTCCTTACGGTAATCATAACTACCGCCTCTGACTGACTCCGAAAAGTTATACACTCCAGAACTCCTTTATCTTTTTGAAAATATTCAGGACAAAATATTTCTTAACAGCTGCATAACTCAAAGCTGTATAAACTCCGCCCATCTACTTGAAGAAGGCCAAGACACAGGCATCATCTCGCAAAAGTTAAAATATTTTTGTTCTCTCTTCCCAACCAATTACATCAACACCCTTGATATCCCCTCCCGGAATAATAACAAAACTATCAAGCCACTCCTTCCGACTACCTCTATATCCCCCCCCCCTTTTTTTTTGTTTTGTTTCTCCGGTATTAAACTGGATGTGACAGACACAATTGAAATTTACCCACGACCTGGGAGTATTCCATACCCTGTCCAGAGATTGCTTATCAACAATGTCAATTCCAGACCAACATTTTCTGGATTAAACCCCACATCTACAACACGTGACTAGAAATACTTGCTTAAAATGTCATCGAATTTCGTGTTTTTTGTGGTTTGTTCGTCCATCCACCCCCGGAGGTATGTCCCTCTTTATTAGCTTTATTAGTTGGTTTTGTCAGTATTATCTTCACTGCGGTTATCAAATGTGCACTGATCTCTTTCATCAGTTATATGTCCGCGACAAAACAGCTGTAGCACGAGGGAAGGTCGTTGGATCATCGTCATTGCACTCCGGCCAAACTGTCCCAGTACGCCGTAAATTGACCATTATTCTTCCTCGCTCACGAAACCGCTTCTTTCTAGCGACACCACATTTCAAACCGAGCTCCCTTATTCTAGTCATGGAACAAAAATTATCGTCACTTATAGTCATTTGTTTTTGTGCGTTTTCCCGTAGGGCGTTCAAAATGTCTGCCCGATACATCGCTTTGTCAACAGCCATAGTGTGCGGACAAACTACTTGCTCTCTCATTACGCCGGACTCCCGCAAATCCCGTCATAAAAATTAAAGTCATTTTCCGCATACACGAATTTTTCACCGCATTCAGTCACTGTCCCCGAATGCACCCCACTTGCACTTTCACAATCTTTCACTTATGCTGCTCATAGGATCACTGAGTATACAGGCATGCGTCACAGTCTGCGTGCACACCCATTTCAAAACGTTGATTACTGCCAAAATCGCCATTATCATGCTGCTTGTCGTCTGAAAAAAAATGCACCACATTTCTCTCTGATGATCTTCCCCCACTTTTGAGCCATGAAGGCTCAGGCACTCCAGGTGTATCTCTCAACCAACCCATCAGTATATATAATAAAATCACCTTCCCTGAAATTCTCACAGATCAGAGCCCGCACCTCCGACTCCTCGACTGTCGGACACTATTCCTTGGACTTTCTATTGAGGGTTTTATTACTTTAAAGGCTGTCGGACACTCTAATGGCGCCCGACTCCATTCCGCACCATGTAGCACCTCCTCCAACCTGCACAAACTTTGTATAATGTCCTCTGCGCGCCCCATCTACGACCTTCCTCTCCTAAGTCGACTGCCTTTCACTTTGAGAATTTCAGGGTGTAGATGGTGCTCTTTATCAGCGATTATTTGTAGGTAGGCCCGTGCTCTGCACAATTGTATTCTTTACTCTGCAGTTGGGCAATCAAGTAAGTGTAGCATAGCCCGTGTCGACATATCTCTCGTACACATCAGTATGATTCGCATTGCCTCATTCTGGATTCTATCCAATCTTTCTGTTTGATTCTGATTCAGTGTCAGAATCGCCAGGGCATACTCTACCACAGCCACCACCAATCTATGATATAGCAGAAATAGCAGCATCTGTTCACATTGAGCATCAGCCATAACTTTCATCGCCGTAAGACCTTTATAAACCTTTACAATGATGTGGTCAACATTATCTTTGAAACTCAGACTGCGGTCCAACATAACCGATAAGTACTTCATTGGATGTCCCCTCTCAAGGTAACCGACGGCGTGGACGTGTTTACTATGTGATTATTTAGAGAAAACCATGTTATCGATGCTTTTCATGGATTAACAAAAGCTCCAGAATTACTGCACCATTCCCCTATACGATCAAGCTCTCCCTGCATTTTCCTGGCGGTCGTTTCTCTATCTCTGCTCTGCCTATATATCAAGATGTCATCAGCATATGACATAGTTCTCCCTGGTCCTGCAATCTGACAGCTTGTAATTTGAATTGTATACACATTAAAAAATACTGGGGGCAAAGGTGATCTTTGTGGTAGTCCCGTGTTTATGATTGTTGGTGCCGAAGACCAACTCCCACACTTATGAACAACCTTCCTCTGAAAAAGTGTCGAGATAAGTCACCTGACAATGAAAGGACTTATTTGGAGTTGGATCGCATGTCTCCATTCGTGCATCGAAAGTTTCTAATATGTCTTTCACGAATACGACGACGTTGTGCCAAGTCTGTTTACCTGGACGATAGCCTCCCAACGTTGTGGGTAGTTTGTTATTTCTCTATAGGTGTAAGGACAATGTTCATGCAACAACCTCTTCTATCAACTTGCCGGTCGTATTCTGCGTGGTTATAAGCCTGAAACCCTGTATCTTTGCATGGCTCTTGCCAGGCTTGGGTAGTGGGATTACGTAATTATGCACCCAGTCTTCTTCTACTGTGCCTTTCGCTAGGCTCATGTTGAACATCATTGCCAGCTCCTTGAGGTCCTCCTCTGACCTGCCTCTGAGATCGTCGTACCTAATGCCGTCAGGTCCTGGCGCTGAGTTTCTTGGTATTTTCAGTACGATTTTACTATCACCAAGAGTAATTGCATTATCACTTTCCATATTTTGCTTATTACACGTCTTTGACTGTTTTCAGGATTTCATTGTAAGTCCCTAAGTTCCTCTGACCACTGTGTGCCTTATATTAAGCCAGCAGTGCTGTCTCCTTACTCTCATCTGTCTTCTGCATTACTAAGTATGTACTTTGGAAATTGGGGATTGTTATGCGCTTCCTTGTGTCGTTCATTGATTTATGCAGGCACCAGAACAGTTTTAGTGACTTTTCATTTGCAATTTTCTGACAAAAGTCTTCCCATTTTTTTTCCTTTGCAGATTTGGCGATATCTTTAAACTTTTGATCCTTGTCGCCTTTGTTCTGTTTTAATTGCAAAATCAGATTTGGTTGTGTGGTCACTTTTTTCCTTGCTTTTATTGCAACTCTGGGACTGCGCTTTTTTGCTCTTCTATTCATATTGAACCTCATCATTCCACCAGGGTAGTGTTTATTTGTTAAGTTTTTTTATGATATCTCCTTTTTTTACTAAGTTTAACTTTTAGGACTTATAGGGTATAACTTTTTTTTAATATAGCTTAATCAGTATGACAACGCAAGGTTTTAAAAAATTATATGGTACCAAATACGGATTATCTATTAATTTGGCTTGTCCTCAATGCCACTGTGTAAGCCTCATGGTTCTGTGCAAACTGCCAATCCTCTTCCTGTGCCATGTTCAAAATGTCTTCAATACTCTGCGTCCATCGTAGTCTTGGCCTGCCTCTTGTTCTCGATCCTAAAACGTTTTCCTCCATGATTAATCTTTCTAAACCATTGTGTCTAGGCCTATGTTCGAAGTGTGTTAACTTTGGGGGGTCTTTTTTGTTGTTTTTGTGTGTGTGTGCATGGATAGTATCGAGGAGCCTGTTTTCTATATTCATGTCTGTGCCGACGTCTGCGTTGGTTCGTCTTTCTATCCACGATATTCTTATGACACCTTTCTATTTCATTTCGAATGCTGATGTTTTCTTTTCCATTGTGAATAGCATTGCCCACGTCTCATAATCATATGTTGCCATCGAAAAAATAATGACTCTTAATAGTAGTAATATGCTTCTTAATACTATCACAGATGGTATGACTATGAGTTTCAACAACATACAAGAGTTACACAAAGTAGCATCGTATCGCTCGAACTGTGGAGCTCTGGTTTCTGCCATAGGCACCGTATTCGACGCTGAAGAAACAGATAGAATAGTTGTAACTGCTTTTCTGGTTGCCCCTTGCCATAGATTTTTCACTTGTGAAGTTTTTTGTAGGACCAGTGCTAATCTCTTTCTTATCTCTGCTGACCAATCTCCAGTGGTGTTGATGGTTGACCCAAGATATTCAAAGTTGCTGATGTTTTCCAATTCTCTTTTGTCAATGACTGTTGGAGGTGTGAATTCATCTCCGCTGATATGCATTATTTGTGTATTTTTAGTTTTGAGGAAAAGAGATGAACTGCAATCGAACCCATAGATATGCGATCGGTTGGGGGAGTTGAAACCCCCTCCCTCAGCAAATCATGACATGTATTTTAGAACTAGGAATTCAGGTAAAAGGCAGTAAAACTCCTCCCTTAATTATTTTTCACAAAAAAGGTCATACAATTTCGTAGCAAAAGCGAGAATTACATACGAAAACGAACGAATGATGTTTTTTTTAGATAAACCCTCTCCTTAGTAAAAACATATCTACCGTCCTGACTACAAGACTACAGATTGCAAGAACAAAAATGGTAGCATACTCTATTTAGGATGTAGCCATCAACTCAGCATTTTTTGACTAGTGATTTTCTAGGCAATATAAATATGTTCAGTAGTTTGACATTGCTTCTGAACATGATAAACAGAATAGACAGTTAAAAAGAAAATAAGATAGAAATAAACCAGTTAACAAATAATCATCAGGTACAGAAATAAACCAGTTAACAATCATCAGGTACAGAAATAAACCAGTTAACAATCATCAGGTACAGAAATAAACTAGTTAGCAAATAATCATCAGGTACAGAAATAAACCAGTTAACAATCATCAGGTACAGAAATAAACTAGTTAGCAAATAATCATCAGGTACAGAAATAAACCAGTTAACAATCATCAGGTACAGAAATAAACCAGTTAACAATCATCAGGTACAGAAATAAACCAGTTAGCAAATAATCATCAGGTACAGAAATAAACCAGTTAACAATCATCAGGTACAGAAATAAACTAGTTAGCAAATAATCATCAGGTACAGAAATAAACCAGTTAACAATCATCAGGTACAGAAATAAACCAGTTAACAAACATCAGGTACAGAAATAAACCAGTTAGCAAATAATCATCAGGTACAGAAATAAACCAGTTAACAATCATCAGGTACAGAAATAAACCAGTTAGCAAATAATCATCAGGTACAGAAATAAACCAGTTAGCAAATAATCATCAGGTACAGAAATAAACCAGTTAACAATCATCAGGTACAGAAATAAACCAGTTAACAATCATCAGGTACAGAAATAAACCAGTTAACAATCATCAGGTACAGAAATAAACCAGTTAACAATCATCAGGTACAGAAATAAACCAGTTAGCAAATAATCATCAGGTACAGAAATAAACCAGTTAACAAACATCAGGTACAGAAATAAACCAGTTAGCAAATAATCATCAGGTACAGAAATAAACCAGTTAACAATCATCAGGTACAGAAATAAACCAGTTAGCAAATAATCATCAGGTACAGAAATAAACCAGTTAGCAAATAATCATCAGGTACAGAAATAAACCAGTTAACAATCATCAGGTACAGAAATAAACCAGTTAGCAAATAATCATCAGGTACAGAAATAAACCAGTTAACAATCATCAGGTACAGAAATAAACCAGTTAACAATCATCAGGTACAGAAATAAACCAGTTAACAATCATCAGGTACAGAAATAAACCAGTTAGCAAATAATCATCAGGTACAGAAATAAACCAGTTAGCAAATAATCATCAGGTACAGAAATAAACCAGTTAACAATCATCAGGTACAGAAATAAACCAGTTAACAATCATCAGGTACAGAAATAAACCAGTTAACAATCATCAGGTACAGAAATAAACCAGTTAGCAAATAATCATCAGGTACAGAAATAAACCAGTTAACAATCATCAGGTACAGAAATAAACCAGTTAACAATCATCAGGTACAGAAATAAACCAGTTAACAATCATCAGGTACAGAAATAAACCAGTTAACAATCATCAGGTACAGAAATAAACCAGTTAACAAACATCAGGTACAGAAATAAACCAGTTAGCAAATAATCATCAGGTACAGAAATAAACCAGTTAACAATCATCAGGTACAGAAATAAACCAGTTAGCAAATAATCATCAGGTACAGAAATAAACCAGTTAGCAAATAATCATCAGGTACAGAAATAAACCAGTTAACAATCATCAGGTACAGAAATAAACCAGTTAACAATCATCAGGTACAGAAATAAACCAGTTAGCAAATAATCATCAGATACAGAAATAAACCAGTTAGCAAATAATCATCAGGTACAGAAATAAACCAGTTAGCAAATAATCATCAGGTACAGAAATAAACCAGTTAACAAACAATCAGGTACAGAAATAAACCAGTTAACAAACATCAGGTACAGAAATAAACCAGTTAGCAAATAATCATCAGGTACAGAAATAAACCAGTTAGCAAATAATCATCAGGTACAGAAATAAACCAGTTAACAATCATCAGGTACAGAAATAAACCAGTTAACAATCATCAGGTACAGAAATAAACCAGTTAGCAAATAATCATCAGGTACAGAAATAAACCAGTTAACAATCATCAGGTACAGAAATAAACCAGTTAACAATCATCAGGTACAGAAATAAACCAGTTAGCAAATAATCATCAGGTACAGAAATAAACCAGTTAACAATCATCAGGTACAGAAATAAACCAGTTAGCAAATAATCATCAGGTACAGAAATAAACCAGTTAGCAAATAATCATCAGGTACAGAAATAAACCAGTTAACAATCATCAGGTACAGAAATAAACCAGTTAGCAAATAATCATCAGGTACAGAAATAAACCAGTTAGCAAATAATCATCAGGTACAGAAATAAACCAGTTAACAAACAATCAGGTACAGAAATAAACCAGTTAACAAACAATCATCAGGTGCTGTCTCCTCATAGAAAGTTGGCTGCAACACACCTCCATCTTCTGTTTCTTGCCTTGATGTTGCACCCTGTTAGACTGTATCCTATCCATCTCATGATGTTTCCTTCCCATTTGCATCTGGAATCTCGGCCTAGCTCTTATTTCTCACACGCCCCTAACCTTTATCTTCAAGTAAAGTCTTTAACAAAGTGTCATCTCTTTTAATATGTCCAAAATATTTTATGTGTCTGATTTGTATTTCCATTATATTTCTTTTTATTCATACCTAGTGCTGTGAGAACTTTTTGTCTTCTCGTTCCATGAAGTTCTCTCCAATCTTTTATATATACACATTTCAAAGGCATCAATGATGTCTTCTGGCTGTTTGTTCATTATCCATGGTTCTGTGATATTAATGTTTAATAGTTGTAATATTTTATAATGCTCAGTTTGTGATTTGTTTAGATGTTAATATTTTCCTTATGTTATTGAAAGTATTGTTAGCTATTTCTACTCTCCTTTGAACTTAAGTTTCACATCTACCATCATTTGTGATTATGTGTCTAAGATACTTGTAGTGATCTATTTGTTGCAAATTTTGTTTTCTAATTTCCAGATACCATTGTTCTTGACATATCTGGTATCCATTGATACATTCTCATGTAGACACAGATTCATTGGGCAGGTTAGGTAGCATGTATGCCAGATCATCGCCTGCCAAAGACACTTCTCTATGGTAAGTTACAGAAGGGCAAACGTTCTAAGGGTGGCCATAAGAAACGCTACAATGACTTTTTTTTAACTAGAAAACTTCTAACAAATATCAAAAAAATGTAATCATCGTTCTTTAGCACATTGTGAGGAAATATAATAATGGTTCACATCCAGGGTCATGGATATGTTGTGAAGAAAGATGATAATGGATCCTATCCATAGATCATATATACATTGTGAAGAAAGATGATAATGGTTCCTAATTCTCGGTTAGGAACAAGCACTGGAGACATTCCCATATATGTTCTGCTTACCGTTCCGTCAGCCATCTAAAAGTGTATAGGGCCTAAGCTCAGTGTCCCAGTCAGTTGCTGATTACGCATTCTTCTGATCTTTCCGGAGAGGGAGCAATTTCTCCTATCACCTCTAGTCACTCTCATTTCTACCATTCTCTGAATATGTACATTGACTCGTTCGACTTCCTCCTCGTCTTCTCGTAGGGTATCCATGATTGCTCTAATCAATTCAATCCTGTTTCTTCTTATCTCGGTGCAGCTCACTAAGGCTTTACCAGCCAACACATCGGCTCTTTCGTTTCCCCTGACCCCAGCATGACCTGGACTGGAGATCCAAGTAATGCT
Organism: Meghimatium bilineatum; assembly: GCA_034231615.1. Classification (NCBI taxonomy): domain Eukaryota; kingdom Metazoa; phylum Mollusca; class Gastropoda; order Stylommatophora; family Philomycidae; genus Meghimatium; species Meghimatium bilineatum. The sequence goes on from CM067306.1 coordinate 29,171,564, forward strand.
CTGCGCGTAGTTGAGAAGAGTGAGCCATTCAGTTCTGATCATACACTTTTCTATCTTTCGCAGCATACTTTGAGAGTACGATAGAATCACTGAGTCTGTTGGTAGTTGAGTCAAAATATTGGTAGCATATCCTATCCAGTACGTAGCTATAAACCCAGCATTTGTTGGCTGTGGTGATTTTCTTGGCAATATAAATACGTACAGTATGTTGCCATTGCTTTCTGAACGGTCCGGATGCACAATTGCCTGTGGTGAGGATCGAACTTGGTACCTTTGCCGTCACACAGACGCGCTCTGTACCACTTCGCCACAGAGCCGGACAGGTTGAGTCAAGCCAAGTTATTCTTCTTCTTTCGTTTACTTGAAACATGTCTATATCTGTAATTCTATCTCCTGAATAAAACTCACTGTCTTTTGTAGTTCACACAGTGGTCCATAGAGCTTTGGTTCCAGTATTGTTTCCACTGGCCAATATGTCTGCCTCGGCGTTTCATACTCAGAACACTCTTGAAGTATATGTTTGGTACTCTGTTCTGCCTGCCCACATGTGTACATGACCGTATTGCCAATCTTGAACTTTGTGTACATGTGACTGAAGAGTCGGTTGTGTCCTGTTCTGAGGCGTAGAATTATAACTTGGTCTGATCTGTTCATGTGATAGTCATCTTGTCTTGGTGTTTGTGGCTTTCTTATTGGCTTGATATCTGTTTTTTTTCTGATGGTAGGTGATTGGTACGCCAGCCAAGTGACAAATGCTGTCACCGTTTCTATTTCCATTCTCATACTCCATGTTGTAGTGGGGTTCACAGCTCACTTCTCATCTAATTTCTTTCTATTTTGGTAGACCACGAGACCCCAACCACATCTGTTTGTTTCTTGCATTACTGAACCGTATGTGTAAATTATTGTATTGTGTGGCTTCGAGTGCTGCAGTATGAGTATTTGGATCATTCCCTCGGTTCTGTTGGCAGCCCAGTCTCGGCACTCTCTTCCCATCTGTATCACAACTGTTGTCAAAAACTCTCTCTCTTTGCCAAATGTCACCCATTCACAGCCTCTTCCCACTTCCTCCAGCTCACAAACTTTGAGTAGGGTATCTTCTGCTTCTGCCATCCAATACCTTCCTCTCTTGATGCGCCTTCCTTTTGTGTTGTGATTTTGGTTCCTATCCAGGGTCATAGATACGTTGGGAGGAAAGATGATAATGGTTCCATTCCATGGTCATAGATATTTTGTGAAGAAAGATGATAATGGTTTCTGGTAATGATAATGGAACATCTGGATGATCATCAGCATCCAGATGATCTTAGCCAGATGATCTGTTTTCTATTTCCAGGTATTCCATAGTGTGATGGTATCAACTTCATGGCTACTTTGCAGACTACTTCTGTCAGTAGCATTAACACATCTGGTAGTTTTGTGGACTGGAACGTCTGGAGTTCTGATCTTGCATCTGTTAGGAATACTACATGCTGTGTGTCAAGATAAATCGGGGATGAGAAGTTCTTCAATTGTCAACTCTATTACCTGTATTTCTGCATTATAACTATGTCAGGATTTGGATCTCTGGTTTTCTGATATTTACATTTCCACAGTTGAAGTACTTGATGTTTCCAATTTATAGATCTCATAAGTTGTTCCTTCTAAACATGTTTTTCGGTGCATGGATTATATGGATACTTAGGCAACAATGTGATTGTATGTGCACGGATCATATGGATGTTTGGGCAACAATTTGATCATATGTGCATGGATTATATGGATACTTGGGCAACAATTTGATATGTGCACAGATTATATGGATACTTGGGCAACAATTTGATCATATGTGCATGGATTATATGGATGTTTGGGCAACAATTTGATCATATGTGCATGGATTATATGGATGTTTGGGCAACAATTTGATCATATGTGCATGGATTATATGGATAATTGGACAACAATTTGATCATATGTGCATGGATTATATGGATGTTTGGGCAACAATTTGATCATATGTGCATGGATTATATGGATGTTTGGGCAACAATTTGATCATATGTGCATGGATTATATGGATGTTTGGGTAACAATTTGATCATATGTGCATGGATTATATGGATGTTTGGGCAACAATTTGATCATATGTGCATGGATTATATGGATAATTGGACAACAATTTGATCGTATGTGCATGGATTATATGGATGTTTGGGTAACAATTTGATCATATGTGCATGGATTATATGGATAATTGGACAACAATTTGATCATATGTGCATGGATTATATGGATGTTTGGGCAACAATTTGATCATATGTGCATGGATTATATGGATGTTTGGGCAACAATTTGATCATATGTGCATGGATTATATGGATGTTTGGGTAACAATTTGATCATATGTGCATGGATTATATGGATAATTGGACAACAATTTGATCATATGTGCATGGATTATATGGATGTTTGGGCAACAATTTGATCATATGTGCATGGATTATATGGATGTTTGGGCAACAATTTGATCATATGTGCATGGATTATATGGATAATTGGACAACAATTTGATCGTATGTGCATGGATTATATGGATGTTTGGGTAACAATTTGATCATATGTGCATGGATTATATGGATAATTGGACAACAATTTGATCATATGTGCATGGATTATATGGATGTTTGGGCAACAATTTGATCATATGTGCATGGATTATATGGATAATTGGACAACAATTTGATCGTATGTGCAAAATACTTTTATGACAGTAGACGGCGTTTTAGATTCGCAGTTCTAGAATATGTGCATGGTATTTTAATGTCCATGTCGCACTCTCCAAAGATGAGAATTGCAGTGCAATTGAAAGAAAGAGTATAACTGATTAGTAATATTGTTCTCTGTTTGTGATCTGTGTATTTATCTCCCATGACAAACATACCAAACTTTTCAACAAAGGGAAACCACTACAGTAGAATCCCATAATAACAACTTGATCCAGACCGACAAAAGTAAAAACAGAAATTTGTTATAAACAATATAGAATAAATTTATTTAGAGATTTTGAAAAGTGTTGTTAAATAGGAAAATGTGTTATAAAAGGATGTGCTATAGATGGATTCCACTGTATTTAAAAAAAGGACCATACAAATTGGTTGAATGTTATTTAATTTTATTACACATATAAATTGAAAAAAAATTGTTATCATTTAAAAATATGCACACGTACATACACACATAAATACATACATATTAGTGATTTTTTATTGAAAAAATGTGGGTATACGCTGTTTGCGGGAAAAGTATCTAATTATTACTGGCAACCCCACCCCCGGGGAAGGGGGTGACCTCTTTCTTCTCTCCCCCATCCCCCTCCCTCTGAAATAATACACAAACACAATTTATGACATCAGAATATTTAATAAAATGCTGATATATGAAACGTACCTTTCAAAAGTTTGATATTTGCCTAGCAAGCAATTCTTTCTTCCCCTAACCCATCTGTGCGTTTCTAAATTGTTTTATCTAGAATCTGAGTTCTACATTCTTTAATCCAAGTCTCAGACATCTAACTCTTCAATGCTGTAAGTGACCATGCTCTACCTTCACAAAACGCTCTACGAGAAGAAAGCTCTTCTCCTAATTAATCTTTGCGATGATCCACACAGCGTCAGTTACCTTGGCTGATGCCTTTGATCAATGGTCATTTCTGCATATACTTCGATTCGCCAGTCAATGAAAAGCACGAGAAAAGTTGGCTCAGAACAGATAAATGATGTTTGAACGTGAACAGGTATTCTTTAAAATGACAACTCCGAAACTAGACACTGTACTCGCTTTGTTTTAAAATGTGTGAAAATCACTTTCTTGCTAGGCTCTGCCAGAGATCATCACACTTGATTTCTGTCTTGGACACAGTATTTGTTCCTCACCATTGACATCACAACACCTGTGGGCTAACTTGGGATTCATCCTTCTATCCTGATGCATTTGACTTTTATGGCAAATTTCTTTGGCTCACGACGCACAGTGACCAATGAAAATAACGGGAAACGTCGAATGTGCCACTTGATGGATGAGTCCTGATCAACCAGCAAGACTATATATTACGAAAGGCAAGGTGAAATTGTCCAGGTGATATTTCTAAACTTAAAACCTCCTTTGTTATCACTTTCAGTACCCACGAAAGTGGGCAGATTTACTTTGAATCCATATCAAGATAATCCATCATTGGTTTCAAATTGTTTATGGACGCTGAAGTTTTATCTATTAGGCTATCTATCACCATGCATCAATGTCTTTGACCGTTTACGATTCTGATAAAAATAAATGAAATGACAATTTGAGTAGGACTATGTCGCTGTTGAAAATTGTTGTTTTAGACATGCATGGAAGTTTCTTTATGTTGCACCAAATCACAACCAAAGTAATAAACAAATAGTAAAAGGTAGGTGTGCACTGTATACCTGCATTTACCCAGAAAAAAAATCACTGCATATTAGTCCTCAGAAGTCATAGCATGATTACCTGAACCACAACCTACATTATTTTGAAAGACCCAAATTCTTTGATATAACCAAATTGAAGTGGTCCATGGCTATAATCGAAGGTTGTGGTGACTGGTTTACCAGAACTCTGATTTCCATTATTTTGTGTATGGTTGTAAAGCTCTGATATAACCAAAATGGACTAGCATCCATGGTTGACAGGAGAGGTACAATTTACTACATGAATAAATTTATCTGGGCATGCTACAAAATGTATTATACTCTGGTATTTACTACATCAATAAATTTATCTGGGCATGCTACAAAATGTATTATACTCTGGTATTTACTACATCAATAAATTTATCTGGGCATGCTACAAAATGTATTATACTCTGGTATTTACTACATCAATAAATTTATCTGGGCATGCTACAAAATGTATTATACTCTGGTATTTACTACATCAATAAATTTATCTGGGTATGCTACAAAATGTATTATACTCTGGTATTTACTACATCAATAAATTTATCTGGGCATGCTACAAAATGTATTATACTCTGGTATTTACTACATCAATAAATTTATCTGGGCATGCTACAAAATGTATTATACTCTGGTATTTACTACATCAATAAATTTATCTGGGCATGCTACAAAATGTATTATACTCTGGTATTTACTACATCAATAAATTTATCTGGGCATGCTACAAAATGTATTATACTCTGGTGGATGGAGTGATAGGATTACCAGTACACATTTTTTAAATGGTTGAAGGATCTAATATAACCAAATTGGACTACCATCTAAAAAAAAGTTCCAAAAACATTTTTGAACTTTTTTTATGACTACCATCCATGGTTAAAATAATTGTATCTCATCACAAAAGGTACTTTTTAAAATAAAATAATTACGCAAATAAAATGGCACCATGACACATTTCCGTTCTCTGGACTACATCCTGCTGGATTTCTAGTAGGACCATTGTGCTGCTAGATGAGGGATCCAGCAGGAGTTTGAGAATGAATGCTAAAGAAAAAAATAAAAAGAACATATATACATCTAACTGAACAGTTATCACCTTGACTTTTGATGGTCATAAGCTCTAATATAACTCAATTAGACCAGCCCTGTGGTTGAAAGAAGTGTATCTCAGTACAAGATGTACAAACTAAATTACATACATACATAATACACTGCACTCACATTCGAATGCATACAACAACAATCAATATTCTTCCAATCATTTCCTAAACACAACACTCCCGTATCATCCAGTAATCTTCTTGAACTTCTATTCACTGCTGACAATCATGGACACTTTCAAAACATGTTTGGCTGTAAATTTTTTTTTTTTTAATTTCGAAGCATATCCTATTCACGATGTAGCCATCAACCCAGCAATTTTTGGCTGTATTTATTTTTTCTAGGCAATATATATGTTCTATAACCATCAAAGAGGGTATGACTATGGGTCTCAACAACATACAAAAATTAAACACAGTAGCATCACATCACTCAAATTGGAGAGCTATGTTTCTGTCCTATTACCGTGTTCGGCGCTGAAGAAGCATAGATATGTGTTCTATATATATATAGACCTATTTATATTGCTAGAAAATCGCTATGGCCAACAAATTCTGGGTTGATGGCTAAACCCTGAATATAATATGCTGCAAATTTTTTATATGCATTCATTAGTTTGTTTTCATTTCTTTCCGAACGGTCCGGATGCACAATTGCCTGCAATGGGATTTGAATCGGTACCTTGTCTGTCACAGATGTGCTTTGTACCTCGCTACCACAGAGCTGGAGGATGTGTTGCTGTACATAACATGAAGTATACTCTCCACAAACTGCTAATCACATAAAAGCATAGTAATAACAAAAAACAATTTACATCAAGTCTCTAAGAAAAAATTGACCACACAGAACACAACATGCAAGAGACAATACCAGTACAGACGTATTGATGCTTGGCAGGCACGTCTTCTTAGTTGAATCATTATAAGTATGACAATATTCTTTCTTGAGAAAATCTATCAGTAAACTGAAAGTATGAAACCATAATACAAGTCAAACTATAGAGAGGACAAATATGATAAGACAAAACAAAAATATTAAATTGATAGTATATTCTATACAGGATATAGCCATTAATCCAGCATTCTTTGCCTGTAGTGATGTTCTTGGCAGAATTTATGTTCATATAAAAATAGTGCTTGCAAATAATGATGAAACAAAGCAAATATATCACTGGTATATAATAATGAAACAAGGCAAATATAACACCGGTAAATGATGATGAAACAAGGAAAATATAACACTGGTAAATGATGATGAATAAAGGCAAATATAGCACTGGTAATAGATTATGAAGCAAGACAAATATACCACTTATAAATTATGATGAAACAGGGCAATTATAGCACAGGTGAAAGATGATGAAACAAGACAAATATAGCTCTGACAAAAGTAGATAAAATAAGAAAAATATAGTTCGTGACAAAAGATGATGAATCAAGACAAATATAGTACTGGTAAATGATGATGAAATAAGACAAATATAGCTCTGGCAAAAGATGATGAAACAAGACAAATATAGTGCTGGTAAAAGATAGTGATACGGCACAAATATAGTACTGGAAAAAGAGGGTGCTGGTAAAATATGATGAAACAAGACAAATATAGTGATGGTAAAAGATGATGTGCTGATAAAAGATGATGAAACAAGATAAATATAGTGCTAGTAAAAGATGATGACACAAGACAAATATAGTGCTGGCAAAAAACATAAACAAGAACATGACATATATAGAGATGAAGATTATTAAAATTATTGTGTTCATTAATTAAGTAAACATAATGTGAATTTATATGTGTGCTAACTATAGCATTGTGTGAATTTGTATGTGGGCTAACTATAGCATTGTGTGAATTTGTATGTGGGCTAACTATAGCATTGTGTGAATTTGTATGTGTGCTAACTATAGTATTGTGTGAATTTGTATGTGGGCTAACTATAACAGTGTGTTACTTTGTAGGTGTAAATGTGTATATGTAATTATATGGATGCTAATTCAATGCTGTGCATCTGGACTGCTCACAAAGCACTGGCAAACTACTGAATGTATTATTGCCTAGAAAATTACTACAGCCAAAAAATGGTGGGTTGATATAGGATATGCTACCAAATATTCTGGGTCCTGATTAGGATATGCTACTAAAAATGTAATGCTGTAACCCTCTCTGTATAAACACAGGTAACAATTTTGGTATAAATGTTTAAATTTGAATGTTTGCTAGTGAATGTTTCCTTATAAATGTTTGCTTATGTGTACTAATTTATGAATGTTTATCTGTACATGTTTACCAATAGATATTACCTGTAAATATTTACCAATAAATGGTCACTTCTGAATGTTTATCTATAAATATTTTCTCATGAATATTTACCTATAACTGTTGACAATTGAATATTTACCACAAGATGTTCACTTATTCATATGTGTTTCCTTGAGACTGTTTTCATATAAATGTTTACTTATGAATGATAAATTACCTATGAATGTTTGCCTATAGGTGTTTATATTAATGTTTACATATGAAAGTTTCCTTATAAATATTTTATTATGAATATTTACCTATCAATGTTTACTTATGGATAGTTGTTTATGTATGTATATCTGCTTGTGATTGTATAGAAATATTTCATTATAATCCATTAAAATATGAATTATGACTTAATTTATAATCCATTAAAACACCTACATTACAATTTCTTTATTTATACTACATGTCCCTGAAGAGAAAAATATGACCCAAGCAACTGATGTACCTGTCCATCAAATGCCCCTAGCATGAAGACACACATATTTGATCACAGAACTATCCTAGCAATGAGAATATCTGATCACTTACCTCTGGGATCTCTAGCAAGCCCTGCCTTCACTCCTGAAATAAATATAAACTGTGTCTCAACAAACATCATGAGCGCAGAAGCAAGCAACATAACACATCAATATTTTCATTGTTAATGACTATCTATGACTTGAAGTAACAAGATCACTACACAACAAGCACCATCATTTCAAACTTGAAGTGACAAAATGATATGCACCAATGTTCTCATCTCAAACTTGAAGTGACAAGATGATATGCACCAATGTTCTCATCTCAAACTTGAAGTGACAAGATCACTCCATCATGATGAGCCATCATTCTCATCTCAAAATGTATCTCAAGTATAACTAGTTAGTTAGTCGTTGAATCATTGTCATTGCACTCCGGACAAGTCCATAAGTGCTCAGATCTCTCCTTGAGTGTAGCCGCCATTACACATTGATTGACAGTCCCAGTATGCAGTTGATTGACCATCAATCTTTCTTTCCCACGAAACCACTCCATTTTAACAATGCGTTTTCCCATAGGGCGTTCAAAATGTCTTCTCGATCCATCGCTCCACCAACAGCTGTAGTAGCAGCGTGTGCTGCCATCCTATCTGCTCTCTCATTACCCCGGACTCCAGCATGTCCCAGCACAAAAATTAGAGTCACTTTATGCATACAGGAATTCTTCGCTGCATCTAGCCACTGTTCTCAAATGTATCCCTCCTGAACTTTCACAATCATGGTCATCGAGTCACTGAGTATGCAGGCATGCTCGAAATAGTCTGGGAGCAGACCCATTGCAAAGCTTTGGTTACTGCCAAAATCTCCATTATCATGCTGCTTGTCATGGAAAGCACCATTTTCCTCTCTGATGGTTTCCCCCCACATTTGAGCCGTGAAGGCCCAGGCACTTCTGATGTGTCTCTCAACCAACCCATCTGTATATACAATCATATCACATAGCGGGGCCAAACGACAAGGTCAAGTATAACTGCTTGGTTCCAGTATGACTGCTTTGTCTCAATATGACTGCTTGGTTCCAGTATGACTGCTTTGTCTCAATATGACTGCTTGGTTCCAGTATGACTGCTTTGTCTCAATATGACTGCTTGGTTCCAGTATGACTTCTGTGTCTCAATATGACTGCTTGGTTTCAGTATGACTGCTTGGTTCCAGTATGACTGCTTTGTCTTAATATGACTGCTTGGTTCCAGTATGACTGCTTTGTCTTAATATGACTGCTTGGATCCAGTATGACTGCTTTGTCTCTCAATATGACTGCTTGCTTCCAGTATGACTGCTTTGTCTCAATATGACTTCTTGGTTCCAGTATGACTGCTTGGTTTCAATATGACTGCTTTGTCTCAATATGACTGCTTTGTCTCAATATGACTGCTTGGTTCCAGTATGACTGATTGGTCTCAATATGACTGCTTTGTCTCAATATGACTGCTTGGTTCCACAGTATAACTGCTTGGTTTCACAGTATTACCGTTTGGTTACATGACTGTTTGGTTCCAATATGACTGCTTGGTTACAATATGACTGTTTGGTTCCAATATGACTGATTGATTCCACAGTATGACTGCTTGGTTCCAGTATGACTGCTTGGTTCAACTATGACTGCTTGGTTTCAGTATGGCCAATATGATCCCAATATGAAATGAAGCTAAAGACAAAGCTACAGAAACCAAAAAGAAATTAGAACCCGAAAAATCTACACACTCTGATTCCAGTCATATCCACTTTCTGCATCTGTATCATCTGGAAGCTTCCATCCACTTCCTGAGCTGGTAGAATGGACTGATCTTGAGTCTTGAGGTACAGCATTTCCAACCTGGCATATACAAAAAGGCAGGAAATACAAACAAAACTTTTGGAAGAAATTAATAGATGAAGAATTCATAAATGTGTAAACACATCTGGTTATTTACACAGAAATTCTTAACCTGCATGTCCTATCCTGTGCCACAACAGTAGACTTACATCCCATGATCCACTTCTATTTTGGCTCTATTGTCAACCTCATCAAGGAAAGACGATACTCATTGTCTTCACTTCTGTTAGTGTTTGTACATCTGTTAGTGTTTCTTTCATTGTATTAACATGTGTTAGTGTTTCTTTCATTGTATTAACATGTTAGTGTTTCTTTCATTGTATTAACATGTTAGTGTTTCTTTCATTGTATTAACTAACATCTGTTGTGTTTCTTTCATTGTATAAGCTTCTGTTTGTGTTTCTTTCATTGTATTAACATCTGTTAGTGTTTCTTTCATTGTATTAACATCTTTTACTGTTTCTTACATTGTATTAACATCTTTTACTGTTTCTTACATTGTATTAACATCTTTTACTGTTTCTTACATTGTATAAGCTTCTGTTAGTGTTTCTTTCCTTTTATAAGCTTCTGTTAGTGGTTTTTTTTCATTGTATTAACATGTTAGTGTTTCTTTCATTGTATAAGCTTATGTTAGTGTATCTTTCCTTTTATAAGCTTCTGTTAGTGTTTCTTTCATTGTATTAACATCTGTTAGTGTTTCTTTCATTGTATTAACATCTGTTAGTGTTTCTTTCATTGTATTAAAATCTGCTAGTGTTTCTTTCATTGTATTAACATCTGTTGTGTTTCTTTCATTGTATAAGCTTCTGTTTGTGTTTCTTTCATTGTATAAGCTTCTGTTAGTGATTCTTTCATTGTATTAACATCTATTAGTGTTTCTTTTATTGTATAAGCTTCTGTTTGTGTTTCTTTCATTGTATTAACATCTGTTAGTGTTTCTTTCATTGTATTAACATCTGTTAGTGTTTCTTTCATTGTATTAACATCTGTTGTGTTTCTTTCATTGTATAAGCTTCTGTTTGTGTTTCTTTCATTGTATTAACATCTGTTAGTGTTTCTTTTATTGTATTAACATCTGTTAGTGTTTCTTTCATTGTATTAACATCTGTTGTGTTTCTTTCATTGTATAAGCTTCTGTTAGTGTTTCTTTCATTGTATTAACATCTGTTAGTGTTTCTTTCATTGTATTAACATCTGTTGTGTTTCTTTCATTGTATAAGCTTCTGTTTGTGTTTCTTTCATTGTATTAACATCTGTTAGTGTTTCTTTTATTGTATTAACATCTGTTAGTGTTTCTTTCATTGTATTAACATCTGTTAGTGTTTCTTTTATTGTATTAACATCTGTTAGTGTTTCTTTCATTGTATTAACATCTGTTAGTGTTTCTTTCATTGTATTAAAATCTGCTAGTGTTTCTTTCATTGTCTCACTGGGTCAACCCCATTTTTTCTTTTCCCAACTCAACTGTTTCCCAAAGGATTTCTTTTGTGGTGCTTAGGCTTATGTTTTTTTCCCTTCAATCAATGGCATATGTCCATTTTCTGATCCTGATTATTGATGAAACTGTTGGTTGCATGAAGATTTCTCTGCATAAACAACTAATATATGGGGAAATGGAGAATTGATGCAGAAATGTCAAATTTTAATGACTGGCCTTTTGTGATAAAAGTTCAGATGAAGTAAGTCTGTATCCAGATTCCTAATGTATTTATAAATTTTTTAATTTTAACTTTGCCACCACCTGTGTTTTGATGGGCCAGAAAATGGAGCAAACACTGTTGCCTGTCACGCATGTCATATGAGGTGACTAAGGAGGTTTGGAGGTGATGTTGGCTATCCTATCCCATAGTGGATCAAAGTATCCCAGAAGCCACACTGAAGTGAGATATGTCAAGCCAAAATTTGCAGATATCACAAGGCTGTAAACCACAACACAATACATTCTGTTCTCCAGACAAGAAACATTGTCACAATAGCACTATCAAAAGTTACTATCTTCCTGTCATCAACTATATCATTTCTTGACTGCACTCAAATAAAGTGCAATCAATAAACACAATAAATATAATGTTTTTGTTAACAGCTTATCTCCTCCTACTGGGTTTCGCCATTTACATTTTTCATGAGACTATTTAGTTCTGTAAAAAAAAAACATAGGTCACATCTGGTTAACATGAATCGCACAGTCAAATCCCATTATATCAAATTCATTCTGGAATGAAAAAACATAGGCTTATACATAATAACAGAAATGTGCAATATACAGTATAAACAATAAAGAATAAATATAATTGGGAATTTTTTAATGTGTTAACATTTTACAGAACAATTTTGACATTCGTGGAATTTCCGTTATAGAACCTAGTTGACCAATTTCTAAGATCGACAAAAGTGCTATAATACATCAGAAATAGGGCAACTGTAGCGATATTTTTACTAACAATATCTCACCCAGGACAGTGTGTTGTTCCAAACTTGCGACACCCAAGAAATACAGTCAATAGACGTCGTTTATGAGTATTTATTATGAAATTTGCATTTTCGAAGGTGGGATCGTATGATATATAGAAAATTATGTGAATCTAGGTCTAGCATTATAATAAGTAGGATTTTGCATTTGAAATAAATCTGGGGGCTTCTAATTTCATTCAAAAAATGCAAACATTTATTATACAATACAGAATGTTTCAAGGTTTTCTTGCTTGAGTTAGACTTTATACATATTTTATTAAGATATCAATGTCTAAAAAATGTGCATACACCCTAAGCAATGGGAGATAAGTATGCTCTGGATTACTGGTCAGCAAAGTGTTAAATAGGAAACTTTGTTAGAAATGTGGGTGCTATAAAAATACTCTACTGTATATCACAAGGAATGCCAAAATTTCAATAGGTTTCTTTTTGTATATAGGATACCACACTCGGGACTAGCAAACTGTTCAACTAATGGAACAAGACTTTCTTTACTGTGATGCATGTCCAGTCCAATAAAATGTAGTCAACGTTGACTTTTTTACTGTTTCTGTCAGTGTATTTGCAAAGCTTGAAAAAAGGGGAATTAGAGTTATCTTGACTTGCCTAAAAAAATATTGTTTGGTCAACTTACATCAAGAGAAACATTCTTGACTCCAGTCAACCATGATTTTCCAGTAGCTGCCAGGTCACCAGTGTTGTCTGTAGACTGATGTGCAAACTGTGTCTGTGTTAAGGCAAGCAAAGACCTAAGGATATGATATTAATCTCACCGTTAAAGATATAGAAATTAAAATGCAGTGTGTACATATGTACACACAAAAAGTGGACTACAATGAACAATATTACAAAAAGTGTATTGATATTAGTATATAACACAGATACATTACAATTAACAATATAACACACAGATACATTACAATTAGTAATATAGCACAGATACATTACAATTAACAATATAACACACAGAAACATTACAATTAACAATATAACATAGATACATTACAGTTAACAATATAACACACAGATATATTACAATTAGCAGTGGTTTTTTTCTGGGGATACTCCGCATCCCATTTTATGTCTTTGGTTTTCAGTATCAACATAAAGAAAAAATTTTGTCCATGAAAACAAAACTTCTACCATGAAACGCTCAAAAGGCCATCTCATCTATTTTTTGTAAGTTTTTTCTAAACAATCAAGGACATTGAATCATGGTATAAGCCTAGCTAAAGTATCAGGTTCTGGATTTATAGCTGACATCGCCCACTTTTTCCTGGTAGTAAAATTGATAACAAAGCTATTCTCAAAATTAGAAATATCTGATTTCACCTTGCATAAAAACTGTGGAATTTAACCTTGCCTTCATCATTTAAACAGTCATGCTTGTTAAATGGGATTCATCCTTCATGTGACATACTTGACTTTTCCTGTGATTTTCTTTGGTATTTTTGTGTCATCAGTAAAAGAAAAATTACCATAAAAATCAAATTCATCACAGAAGGATTCATTCCGATTTAGCCCACAAGTTTTGTAATGTCCATGGTGATAAACAAAGGAATATTGCACAGCCAGCGGAAATCAAGCGAATCTCTGACTGACCATAGCCATAAAGTGATTTTCTCACATTTTCAAACAAACCAGTACAGTGGCATCTCTCTATAGCATGTTCTTTTATAGAAATTTTCCATATAACAACATTTCAAAAATCTCCAAATATATTTATTCTATATTGTTTGTACTGTATATAGTGAATTCATGTTATTAATACATATTTTTTCATCCTGGACCAAGATGTTATAACAAGAATTGACAGTACATAAAAACAGCTACATCACAAGACAGCAAAATGAGCACAGAAACATGAAATTTCTGTGTACTTACTTCTCAGTGTAGTTCCTGTGCTGCAGATGAGATTTCTGTGGTAGAGATGTTGAGTATGCTGGTTGAAGTGAGCTGGCATCACCTGCTAGGACTGAGTACACAAAGAATCATGCAGATAAGGAACATCCATTGCATTCCGAAATACAGAAAGTTAAAGGTAGCAGACTTAAGAGAGGAAAGTCGTGGATGGGATGTGCTGAGGATACAAAGCGTGTGCAGATTGCAAGATGTGGCAGTATATGCAGAATTGATAGGTCTAACCGCAGATTTTGAAACTTGATTGAGAGTAGTAATAACACTTAGCAGGGAATGCAGAGAATGGTGTCCCATGGCTGTGGAGCAAGAGGTACAGGCTTTGGTCAGTGAGAATGCCAAAGGGGGGAATGTGATTATATACACTGATGGATCTGTGATTAGAAATGTTCACGGTGATTGGGCCTTCACAGCTCAGTACGCAGGTAAAACGAATCAGGGAGGAGAGTGGGGTCTTTACTGTGACTACGAGTATCATGACCATGGAGATTATGATGGTGACCTGGGCATTTGAGTGGGTAGGCACACAGAAGGTAACACAGGTCTGCATCTTGAGTGACTCTCTGGGTATGATTAAGAAGGAACAAGTGGGTTTTGTTCGCGGACAGTGGATTGAGGTTTTGAGAAAGACTAGTATGAAAGTAGCTACATTTATTTTCATGCCGGGACATGTGGGTGTTCAAAGCAATGAAAGAGCAAATTAACTGGCATCATGCATAATTGTGGCACAGGATGAACTCCATAAGAGATATAGCACACGAGAGTGAGACTACTGTGTATGATGATTCCTTTTCAATGTCCAGGATTAAAGATCAGGGTTTGAAATACGGTGCTGCTAAAAGTGAACATTTTAGTGGGCACAGAAGAATGATGTGGTCAACCAGCAGAGGACCAGTACTGTCAGCAGAAGTGTAATGGCGGAAATACTCCGGTAGAGATCGGAGCAACTATGGACATGTCCAGTTTGCAGTGATGATGATCCGACGGCTAACTAACTAAAACAATGGATCATTGTTTGGTCATATAGAATTCCTTTATAAGAGTACACTTTTTTTAATGTGTTCTGTATGATAATCTAAATGTATATTTGGAGCTCATGTGAAGACATTGTGATGTAGTTATATAGAAGAATAGTTGGATTATCATTGGCAGAAAAGTCAATATGTAGGTGTTTCAAATCCATGAGCTGGTCTTGGATGAAATCCATAAGATGGTCTTGGATGAAATCCATGAGATGGTCTTGGATGAGATCATGAGATGGTCTTGAATGAGATCCATGAGAAGGTGTTGAGTTAGGTGCATGAGAAGTGTTGAATGGGGCACATGAAGCAATACTTTGTGAGGTCCATGAACAATGTTCAGTAGAGTCCATCGGATGTTGAATGATGTTCATGAGAAGATGTTGAGTAAGGTACATAAGAAAGTGCCGAGTAAGGTTTATAATAAAGCATTAAGTGAGAAGACATTTAGTAAGGTTCATGAGAAAGTGTTGAGTGAGGTCCATGAGAGGGTTCATGAGAGATGTTGATTGAGGTCAATGAGAAAATAAAGTTCATGAGAATGTGTTGATTGAGGTTCATGAAGCATTATGTACTAGTGAGGTCCATGATAAAATGTTTGTAAGGCCCATCAAAAGATGCTGAATGAGATCATCAGAAGATGTTGAATGCGGCCCATGAGAGGATACTGAATGAGGTCCATTGGAAGATGTTGAGTGAGGTTCATAAGAAGGTGTTAAGTGAGGTTCATGAGAAGGTGTTGAGTGAGGTTCATGAGAAGGTGTTGAGTGAGGTTCATGAGAAGGTGTTGAGTGAGGTTCATAAGAAGGTGTTGAGTGAGGTTCATGAGAAGGTGTTGAGTGAGGTTCATGAGAAGGTGTTGAGTGAGGTCCATAAGGATATGCGGAGAGATGTTGAGGAAGTTCTAAGTGATATCCGTGTTGAATGAGTCTTTCAGAAAGTGCTTGCGACATCCATGATGGGTGAGGCCTATTGGGAAGTACTGAGTGATCATGAGTCTGAAATGAATCCATAAACAACTCTAACAACAAATTATTGAAGCTATTTATAAATAACTTATTTACTAGATATTCATAAACAATTCATTCTTGTAAAAACATTTACCCCTAGTATACTTACTTTCTGAACCTGGGACATTCCACACAGGCTGTCTCTGAAGAAAAAAATTGTCAAACTTAAGTCATTTGGTAACCAGACAATATATAGTATGCTTTCTTTATTTGAGATCGACATCATCTAACCTGGCAATGATCTAAACATTTGAGATCGCCATGAGTTAACCTGGCAATCATCTAAACATTTGAGATCGCCATCAGCTAACCTGGCAATTATCTAAACATTTGAGATTGCCATCAGCTAACCTGGCAATTATCTAAACATTTGAGATCGCCATCAGTTAACCTGGGAATCATCTAAACATTTGAGATCGCCATGAGTTAACCTGGCAATCATCTAAACATTTGAGATCGCCATCAGTTAACCTGGGAATCATCTAAACAATTTCAAACATCACCTTAACATTCAACAGCATAAATCTTGAGGTAACCATGTCTGGATCTTACACATCTATTTGGTATTGTCTCATTCTATTTGGCTTTCTGTATCAAAACTTATTATCCAACAGACTATTCTTCTTCTTCTCCATACATTCTCAAACTCCTGCATATTAGCAGAAATAGTCCAGAGAATAAGTTATGTTGTCATAATTTACAACTTGGCTGCGATATCTGCACATTTCAGCCTCATACATCCAACTTCAGCAAGGCATATGAGTCACTATGACCCTCTATAGAATGGGTAGCCATCTCCATCCCAAAACCTCCTTAGTAACCTCTTACTACATGTCTGGCAGGTAACAGTATTTCGTTTCTTTGTTCCCTTTTCAGACCCTTTCAACACATACAAGCAAACACTATTTCAATCATATATGATTTTATCTTATTATTTAGTCATTTATAAGCTTCAAAATACAGACATCCCTCGGTTATCGCGGTTAATAGGGACCAGAACCGGCCATTATAAGTGAAAAACCACGAAGTAGTGTCATCCTCTTATTTTTAACACACATACAATTTTTGTGTATGTATAATATCAGTAAGTGTATATGAAACCATATAAGTGCATATATTATGATTAGAACATTAAAGAATAGTTTCAAACATGTAAATAAAATATTAATAGTATAAATAACATACATAAAATAATGTATAAATAATATAAATATGATACGTGTGTGTGTGTGTGTGTAACATACGTAGATGTAACTAAAGTGTACATACTGTAAATATGTTTTTAGAAATCTGCTATGTACTGAGGCCGCGATAAATGAACCGCGAAGTATTGAGGAATGACTGTACAAGTATTTTTAAATATGAAATTGCATTGGTAACCAAATTGAGTATACAACATCGTGTTTACAACAGTTAATCAGATTTCATAGACTGCCACCTTACACATCATTGACATAATCATAATCATTATCCATAAATAAAATTAATATTAAAACACAACTTACTGGCCCTGAAACTTGTGAGACACTCTCAAAATCCTCATCAAAATCTTCTTGATCCAAGGAGCAAATGAAAATAAAATAAAACATGTTTACCAATTAAAAACTAGAACACTTTCTAAGTAATGCATAATTCTTTTTTATTATGTGACAAAAGTAATGCTATATTTAAATACACCCTGCCAGTAAATATAGCTACATAAATACAAATGTAAATGATCTAAGAGAGACACTCTACAGGCTATGTCAGCTGTGCAAAAGAGTTGTTATTCTTCATATAGGCCTACATGTCAACTTCCAGGAAAGGCATTCTGTATTTTGGCAAAATATAACCCCTAAATTATATATTTTATCCCAAAATAAACTCCTAAATAATTTTATCCCAAAATTAATCGCTAAATTATTTTATCCCAAAATTAACCACTAAATTATTTTACCCCAAACTTAACCACTAAATTATTTTACCCCAAAATTAACCCCTAAATTATTTTATCCCAAAATTAACCCTTAAATTATATATTTATCCCAAATATCTGTCCAAATTTCTAAATAAGGAGTAACCTGCTAAACGTTCAGAATAATTTTCAAAAGGTGAACACTACCTCAAGTTGTACAAGGTATTTCTATGACTTGTGTAAAACAGTTTATTATCTCTCAACTTGTTGATATGAGAAGATTGATAAGAGATATACTAAAAGATTAATAATACAATATTGAGTTGAGACTGAGAGCCATTACACTTTGATGAATTTATTGAGGTGAGGGTCGGAGCTTCTGTGGATTTGAAGCTTAGGCCTATAACTTTCATACTAGTACTGTAGCTCATAACTAAAGGTCTTCTGTGGTTGTTCTTAATTCCAGTTTGTTATTAGAATTTAGCCCAGAGTACGGAAAACTGTGTCCTGGTTTACAGCTTGACTATGATATCTGTGCCTTTCAGCATGATACATCCAACTTCTACATGGGTTTTGGGTCATTTTTACCAATGGGATGGGATGGGATAGGACAGCCAACATATTTGTACCCTTAAACCTGCTTGGTCACCTCTTTTTAACATGCATGGCAGGTCATATGTTGATATTTTTTTCCTCCCCTTTCAGACCGATGCAACACACAAGAGATAACTAAAGATCAATACATGTATAGGTCTACTTGTTGAAACCTGAATATATTCAGTACAAAAATGCAGGAAATCTTTACTAGCTGGCTGGTATGTTACTGGATTCCGTCTAACACTGTACTAGCTGGCTGGTATGTTACTGGATTCAGTCTGTGCACTAGCTGGCTGGTATGTTACTGGATTCAATCTAACTGTGCACTAGCTGGCTGGTATGTTACTGGATTCCGTCTGTTGTGTACTAGCTGGCTGGTATGTTACTGGATTCAGTCTACATGTGTACTAGCTGGCTGGTATGTTACTGGATTCAGTCTGTGCACTAGCTGGCTGGTATGTTACTGGATTCAATCTAACTGTGCACTGTGCACTAGCTGGCTGGTATGTTACTGGATTCCATCTGTT
Source organism: Meghimatium bilineatum (assembly GCA_034231615.1). Lineage (NCBI taxonomy): Eukaryota > Metazoa > Mollusca > Gastropoda > Stylommatophora > Philomycidae > Meghimatium > Meghimatium bilineatum. Next base: position 29,191,205 of record CM067306.1, read on the forward strand.
GTGTACTAGCTGACTGGTATGTTACTGGATTCAGTCTACATGTGTACTAGCTGGCTGGTATGTTACTGGATTCCGTCTAACTGCGTACTAGCTGGCTGGTATGTTACTTGATTCCGTCTAACAGTGTACTAGCTGGCTGGTATGTTACTGGATTCAGTCTAACTGTGTACTAGATGGCTGCTATGTTACTGGATTAAGTCTAATTGTGTACTAGCTGGCTGGTATGTTACTGGATTCCGTCTGTGTACTAGATGGCTGGTATGTTACTGGATTCAGTCTGTGTACTAGCTGGCTGGTATGTTACTGGATTCAGTCTAACTGTGTACTAGCTGGCTGGTATGTTACTGGATTCCGTCTGTGTACTAGCTGGCTGGTATGTTACTGGATTCAGTCTGTGTACTAGCTGGCTGGTATGTTACTGGATTCAGTCTGTGTACTAGCTGGCTGGTATGTTACTGGATTCAGTCTAACTGTGTACTAGCTGGCTGGTATGTTACTGGATTCAGTCTAACTGTGTACTAGCTGGCTGGTATGTTACTGGATTCAGTCTAACTGTGTACTACCTGGCTGGTATGTTACTGGATTCAGTCTAACTGTGTACTACCTGGCTGGTATGTTACTGGATTCAGTCTAAAAATACAGGAACCAGATAAAATTTGAACTCATACAACTGTCTTAACCAGTAGAACTTGTCAAATTATCTCAACCAGAACCAACTGTCTTAACCAGTAGAACTTGTCAAATTATCTCAACCAGATACAAATAGAACTTACAAAACTATCTGAACCAAATACAAATAGAACGAACCCATAGAACTATCAGAAATAAAACTTTGAGTGTACTCAATTGACAGTTTGGTTTTGTTGTGAAGACATGTTATCTAGCTGTGTTGCATAATACCATGGTTGATGGTGCACCTCTCAGCCTGGCACCTCCGGCTTCTGCACCAGTGAATGCATAGACAGGACCACGGTTCTGTTTGATGTTAGGGATGGCCCAACCAATCTTAGTTTCTAGCCTCTGATGGTTGGACTAAGCCCTCATCACTTTAAAGAGTTGGCCTTGATACGGTATTGACAGTTAAAGAGGCTAGCATGTAGATTTTTAGGCTAAAGAAATCAAGGTCACTTTCTCATGCTGTCACATGAAAGAAAAGAGACTTTCTATAGTACACCATTGTTACTTACTTAGTGTTCTAAAGATAACATTTTCTTCTGGCTGAAAGAGACTGAACTAAAAGACACTGATCTAACTCAAAGAGACTAACCAAACTAAAAGAGATGGATCAAATTAAAAGAGATGGATCAAATTAAAAGAGATGGATCAAATTAAAAGAGATTGATCTAACTAAAAGAGAATGATCTAACTAAAGGACTGACCTAACATAAAAAGCTGACCTAACAAAAAAGAGGCTGGTCTAACTAAAAAAAGACTTGTGATATCAGTGTAGTAGTAGGCACCTTTCTGTCTTTCCAAATGATAGTATTATTGTTGTAATATAAGAAATATAATATATCGCCATGATGGATGTGACTCAAAATCAATCTAAGCTACAATGAGTCTACCATAGCATGTACAAGGAATCACAGGCCAGCTTGTACCAACACATGCTGTTGTATTTCTTCTTAGACGCACAGCCCTTGAACTATCTGCTATCAGTTTCTGCTTTGTCTTTATACCACTCATGATTTTTCCCTCCATGGCATCCTATTCTCATGATTCTGCATCAATGCTTGTATCATGTACAGTGCATTTTAATACATCTTTGTACAGTGGAATCCCATGATAACAACTTGGTCTGTACTAACAAAAGTGTATATAATAACAGATATTTGCTATATAGGCCTATAGTACAAACAATATAGGCCTAGACAAAATATAATTGGGGATTTTGAAAAGTGTTGGTATATAGGAAAATTTATTACAAAAGAATATGCTATAGAGGGATTCCACTGTACCGCTGTAGGGGTTAAAGCTGATATCTTTTCCAGGCTGTAATTCTCCATATATTTTATAGCCTTCACTATTCTGCCATCTTCCATCCTCCTAGTGTGTTCCAGCCATCAGAGTGATATCAGTGTACAATGTAAATGGACAAAATATTCAACACAATCAAACAATTTCTGGGGTGCAAAGGGAACGCATTGCTCTAGGCGGACCCAGGGTTAGCAGATAACCAAGATCCCAAATGTACCTCCACGCGGTGCACCCTGGAAACAGAAATACAGCAGCTCGAGCTGATTCTGGCCAAATCATTTGGGGATCGTGTCCGAGAATGTGGAGGTAGCAGATGGAAAGAGATTTGACTGCACAAGAGACAGACAATATCTCCGACACCACCAGCAGCACCACATATAGCGACACTGTCGATATACAGTGAAGCTAGTCAGTCCAGTCCGAACATTGGAGGGGCGGCCAATGTAAAATGCACGTAAAGGTAGATGCATGGCGAGAGACAAATAGATTTCATACCGAGTACAATGAAACAATGAAAGGGCAGAACAGCGCTAGAGGGCAGCGCGAACTGCAAATAGAAAGTGAAAAGTCCCTAGGAAAGGGGAACTACAAGCTCCGTCAGCTCGAGACGAGCTTCTAGTTACCTGTGTTCCTTACAGGCAGAGACCCAGACCCATTCATTGGCGTTTGGTAAAGCAAGAAGACCTAATCCAACTCTAATGTCGAGCCTTCCTAAACCGGAAATATGCTCGCGAAGAGAAAGGGTTCTGTACCCGATGGGCTTAGGCAAGAAAGGGACAACGATGGTAGTCCTGGCCCAACTCTACTGTCAAGGTTTCCTATACCGGAAGTACACTTGCAGAGAGAAAGGGTTCCGTACCCGATGGGCTCAGGCACAAAAGGGACAACGATTTAGCCCTGGCCCAACTCTACTGTCAGGTTTTCCTACACCGGAAATACACTTGAAGAGAGAAAGGGTTCAGTACCTGATGGGCTCAGGCGCTATTAGCACAAGGACGTTCAGCTCGAGAACGCCTTGCTCTCAAACGCGTGGCGTGAGACTCGAACTTGGACAAGGGGTACACGATGTCGGTGAATGACACCTCGGCTAAGAGGGCGAAAGAGCCAGGGTCCAACTCCTCTGTTGAGTTCTTCCCCTTGAGGAACCAGGCTCACGGATGAGAAACGGTTCAGTACCCAATGGGCACAGGCGCAGCACATCCAATTACACGAGGCAAGTTCATAGACAGTGGAACACCTCGTGCGAGTCAGACGAGAGCAAAAATCGTCTGGGCGAAGAGTCGCCACTACGCGTGCCTGGAGACAGATATAGAGGCTGTCACAGGCTAAGGGTAGCACACCCGAATTGTCAAGGCATGCCGAAATCGGATGTGCTAGGCCTACAAGGCGCATAACGGTGGCACAACGTAATCACGCTCCCGTCGGAAATCGCATGTATATTTGTGATGGTTAGAATGGAGCGAACGCAAAACAAACAAACACAAACAATTTCTGTATTTACCTTGAGCTATTTTGTTATTCCCTGCTACTGATGGTTCTGAGAGACACAAAACATATTGAGGAAGAGAGGGAAGGAAGGAATATGGAATGTTACATGGATAGCAGGTCTATATTGTACACAAAAATTATAATTAGGCCTATGGGTCTATATTGTACCAAAAGTTACAAGTAGAAGTCGATATTGTACAAAAAAGTTACAATTATTGGTCTATATTGTACAGAAAACGTTACAAGTATTGGCCTATATTGTACAAGAAAAGAAAAAGGCATATGTATCAGACTGTGTGAACCTTCTTCATCTGATGTATCTACTATAATCTGCCACTGTTTCATCTTCTTCAGGTTAGGCAATCTGGGTCATCTTGGAAAAAGTCATATGATAATGTCTTTCCACTGTCTCTTTTTGATGCCTTGACCGAAATCCGTTACAGCAAACTCTGATCATTACCAAATTGTGGCATCCTGAATAGCAACAATAAACTATCTGACCTGCTCGCTGAATTCCCCCCCCCCCCCCAACACACCCTCAGTGTAGGGCTTAGTTCTGGCCCATCACCTTCTTCCACTCCTACATTATTCTTTGCCATGTAATCTTTGACCCCCAAACTTTATATTAGATTTGTGTAGTCCAAGTCAAGACATAGGCTATGTGGTCATCTGGGTCTCCTCTGATGACACAGCAAAACCAATTTTATCACCTTGTAGTCAGCAGCTACTGATGAGTGATTTTGTTTAGCCAGAATATTCTTTCCAGTTGCTCATGTGTTGACTTCAACTCAAAGGGAAGCAAAGAATAGCAACACTGTGTACCTGCTATGCATATCATAAGAGATGATTCAGAAGGTTGTGGGGGGTGGGGAGGTTATCCCATCCCATTTAGGGTCAAAATAACCTAAAGGTCATGCTGAAGTTGGATTTATCAGATCAAGAGTGCAGATATCGCAGCCAAGCTGTAAAAATCATGACACAATGCTAGTTAGCCTAACAACATCATGATAATCTGCAGGAATTTGAGAATGAATGTGAAAGATGAAGACGGTTCTCTCCAAAGTAATATTTCTTAAGATCAGTGGGAAAGCTCATGGAACCAAAGGGAATCAAAGTTCTGCTCTGAGGCCATACAGTCCAAATCTCATACTACCATCTTTTCTGCTTAATACAATGCATGATAACGGTTCCTATGGTTAACTGATTAAACACACTCCTTAATCTGCTGACTGATATAAAATATGGACTCTAAATGATAAACTATGAAAAACTTAAAAATTTCTGGGAATATAGTATGATCACAGATAACTGCCAGTGTTCTTCTTTCATTTGTTGTGTGATAATATATACATGATATTCTGGTTGTTGTAATGTGCACACTGGCCAAATGTTCCCACCTTCAGCAATATTTCTTCCTAATAAAGCCTGGTTACTTGCTCAAGTGTATGAGAACCTGGCTAGTCTTAGTTTTCAGCCATAGTGCCTATACTTAAACTCAACTCCCATCACTACAAGAAGCTAGCAATGATGAAGCTGCTAGTGTTAAAGACAGATGGAAAACAGAAAGATACAGAAGAGTGTACATCATGAATAGAATAATCAGAATAACTTAACTTGGTCACAATATAAGACAGAAGTCTACAACCAAGATTAATGGATGTCAAGACATGGGAGGAGGAGGGGGAGAGAATATGATGCATAAGAAACAGCTACATCATATATAGAAACCTTTGTAGCTCAGTGGTTAGTGTAGACTTCTTAGTCAGGTGATCCAAGGTTCCATTTTCAATTAATAATTATAATTGATGAGATTTTATATATATATATATATTTCAAGCGGCTTATTATTTCCAGAAAGTTGTCTTCATCTTAGATGCTCTTAACGACTCTCTGTCCCAGACTAGCAGGCCTGCATTGTTCATTCATTCTTCGATGTTGCTGGTCCATCATCTTCTTGGTCTTCCTCTTATTTTCTTTCCTGGCACTCTGCTTTCCAGAATAAACCTTTCGATGCCATAATGTCTCTTTAAGTGTTCAAAATACTGTAGATTCCTTCTAATGATTGTATTTAAAAGACAGGGAGCAGTGAAGTGACATGGTCAGATCAACATCATGTAGAACATCAGTTGTAAGACTTACCAAATAGATGATAACAATTATGCTAATGATGAATAGATGATAAAGTGTTGATACATGTGTATAGCAAGCACATTTTCAACACATCAGTTTATACATAAAACATATCTGTTTATACATAGCAAATCTGTTTATAAACACAACACATATGTTTATACAGATAACACTCAATGATTAAGTTAAATTATTGAAGATAAATTACCAGAACATTTAATTAATATATGCAAGAGTATTTATATAAATAGCCAATGTGAAGTAAGAACAAATACAGGAGTGTCTAATAAGTTTCAAATCCAATCAGGATTTCATCAGCGGTGTTTCCCATCCCCTCTACTTTTTTACAATATATATCAACCAAATATGTTAGATAACAAGTACTAATGAAGAACTTAACATGAAAGACAAATTGAATGGACTATTCTTTGCAGATGACCAACTACTAATAGCAACATCAGAAGAACAACTGCAAGAACACATTAAAAGACAACAGATCAAGGGCTTTTCACACACTTCCAGACTACCAACAGACAGCATGCCACAGATGGCCTGACACATAGACATCAGGGCTATATAGCCAGAGGCAGACCATGTAAAAGATGGACCACAGAAATCAAAGAAGCTTACAAACAGCACACAAGGAGGCCATCTCCAGAGAACTCTTCTACTCCTTACGTCGCAAGGCAAACAAGGGCCACAGCATATAGATAGATTAAGTCACATAAAAACAACTGGAATACCTGAAGAATACCTCTCTGTTTCCAGTGAGTCAAATCTCTCAGCATTTTCTGGAAAGTAATAAAAATTCAGAGAATATTTCAAAGGTGGCAGATAGTCATCTGAATTATTGAAGATGATAGAGTTCTGAGGTAGTGTGAGGTTTTTTTTGCACTCCTGTTTTCTGTACCAGGTGGTGGATTTTCTGCTCCAGATTGATGCTACTCTGAAATTACTTTTTATGGAGATGTTTCCTATAGCTTTTGCATGTCACAAAGGATTGCTTTACTCATTGTAATTGTTTAGATGCTAAAGGCTGAGCAGTCTTCTACTTCAGAAGGGGACTTTAATATATGACTTATTGCTTCTTCTACTAGATGTCCAGCAGGACATAGTCCAGAGATGTGTTCTGCCACCGTTTTATTTGCAGCAATGGACCACTACATCTGTCTTCAGCGGATGACATTACAATCTTGAGGCATGCCACAGATAAAATGGTTGAATTTTTTTCTCCCAGCAGTCCAACATGGGCTTCATCAGAAATCATGAAATAAGGCAGAAAACTTCCCACCCAACTTCCATTTTTTACCTGTTGAGACAGTCAACTCCCACCCAACTTCCTTTTTTTACCTGTTGAGACAGTCAACTCCCACCCAACTTCCTTTTTTTACCTGTTGAGACAGTCAACTCACACCCAACTTCCCTTTTTTACCTGTTGAGACAGTCAACTCCCACCCAACTTCCTTTTTTTACCTGTTGAGACAGTCAACTCCCACCTAACTTCCTTTTTTTTACCTGTTGAGACAGTCAACTCCCACCCAACTTCCTTTTTTTACCTGTTGAGACAGTCAACTCCCACCCAACTTCCTTTTTTTACCTGTTGAGACAGTCAACTCCCACCCAACTTCCCTTTTTTACCGGTTGAGACAGCCAACTCCCACCAACTTCCTTTTTTACCTATTGAGACAGTCAACTCCCACCCAACTTCCTTTTTTACCTATTGAGACAGTCAACTCCCACCCAACTTCCTTTTTTACCTATTGAGATAGCCAACTCCCCACCCCACTTCCTCTGTTATCTATTCCCTCTATAGTGCATCCATTTATAACATATTTCCCTATATAACAACACTTCTCAAAATCCCCAATTATACTTTATTTTATATTGTTTGTACTTTATATAGCAAATGTCTATTATTACATAAATATTTTGTAGGTCCTGAGCAAGTTTTTATAATGGGATTCCACTGTATTATTAGTGTTTTTATTGTCATTGTTGCTGCTGCTATTGTTGGACATTAAGTTTTAAAATCTGACAACTTACCACTGGGGTAGACATACAAAATATATGACTTACCACTGGGGTAGACATAAGCACTGTGGAAAAATTATCATAAACAACACTGATGAAATATATCTGAATTAATAACTATCAAATCTATCACAATCAATAATAACAAAACAGATAACATGACAAAAAACATGACCATTTAATACATAACTTCTTCTTCGGCATTCATTCTCAAACTCCAACTGGATCTCTCTTATAGCAGGACATAGCCCAACTAGATTTCCAGAAGAATGTAGGCCTGAGAATGGAAATTTTTTTTGCCAATGGCCTGACACATCCATCTTCAGTGGAACGCATAACTAAATATGCAACTAAATAATTTGACTATGTATACCAGTAAATATGTTAGTTATTTAGTCATCAGATCATCATCACTGCACTCAGGCATACCTGAAGGTGCCTGAATCTCCATTTGAGTGTATCCAATATTAGACAATGACTGACAGTTCCAATTCTCTATAGATTGCCAAACATTTTTCTAAGCCCACAGTAGCACACATTTCTGGCAATACATATTTCAAGCCCAGTTCCTTCATTCTGGACATGGAAAAGGAATAATTACTCTCAATAATTTCATTTACTTTTGTTGTTTCTCATAAGGAGTTTAAAATGTCAGCCCAATCCATTTCTCTACTACTTGACACACTAACAGTGTAAGCCAGCCAATCTGCTATTTCATTGCCTTGAACACCCACATAACCAGGCAGAAAAATGAAAGTGATGCACTCCAACTGTAGTCAGGGTCAACAGGAGACAAAGAGGTATTGGAAAACATGGTCAAGTAAAAAAACAAATTACATACAGTATGCAGAAATATAGGTTTATTTGTCATGACAAATTCTGAAGCAAGCTTTCAATCAGTTGAAGTTGGGCAGGCAAAAGTCAAGCATATCTTCTCATGGCCAAATCTGCTGATCCATGATCAATTTAATCTGTTTCAGAATAGAGATGAGAGCATTATATTACTGGATTTTTACTGTTTGCTTCTTTTATCCTCCACTCTACACAATATTGAGTTCTCAAAAGCCTTAGTTCCATTACATAGGTCTGTGCAGTATGATCTGTAAATTTGTCCCAGTGTCAGAACCAAGAATAAAATAATACATTTATGTTTTGCATACATCTTTGTATTACCTCTTTGGTCTGCCTATTCTTCTTACACTATGGGAGTATTTCCAATGCTGTTTTGGAATGCTGCAGCTGTTGTTCATCCTCTGAACATAACCAAGCCACTTGAGACTTCTGACAGTGTGTAGATTATTTTTGGAAACTTACCCATGTGCAGGATTTATTTCATTACTGTGTCATATCACTTTATTTTCAACCTTTTTTTATAAAGTGCCCATTAAAGATGTTCAAACTTTTTTTGTGAGTATGGTGTCCATGTTTCAGAGCCATGAAGGAGAACACTGACTGTATATTCTAGATGGTTGCTGATCCAGGATCACTGACTGTACATTTTAGATAGATCAAGAGCTTTGTCTTCATTGATGTTGAAATACACATAACAAAGAAGCAAGACACATTTGAATGTAACATTTTTGACTAGATAACATGGAGATGTGACAGAATAGAAAGAATGTGTGCGAGAGAGAGAGAGAGACAAAAAGATGGAGATGAACATACTTGATACTCAGTTTCATGCAAGGTTCATTCTCCCTCTGTCTAATATTCTGAAATTGACAAAATATGCAGATATTAAGATCAGATGTATGAAGGTTATAGACAACATGAATTAACAACATTACTTATTGCAGCATGCAGAAATTCTCAATATTGGTCTCACAGACCATTCATTATACAACAGTAAACTCTTAGTAGATAAACATGTTGATATAGTGATGATTTTCTTTTGTGGAAGTCCCACAGAATTACATCTGTACAACTATGCTTCCTTTTGTAGTACAACATTCAGAGAAACCAACATTGCACATCACACGTGGGGAGGGGGGGAAGAGCCAGATGAGCTCCAGCCCTAACCATGATCCTAGCTGTCAACCCAGCCCTAACCATGATCCTAGCTGTCAACATGTACATGGTAATAGCTGTCCATCACAGATGATGATAACAGTTTCAGACTTTATGTTGTTGCATTTCTCTGTTGTGTGTGGAGATGATGACTACATTTTCAGACTGGTGTTGTTGCATTTCTCTCTGTTGTGTGTGGAGATGATGACTACATTTTCAGACTGGTGTTGTTGCATCTCTCTGTTGTGTGTGGAGATGATGACTACATTTTCAGATGGGTGTTGTTGCATCTCTCTGTTGTGTGTGGAGATGATGACTACATTTTCAGATGGGTGTTGTTGCATCTCTCTGTTGTGTGTGGAGATGATGACTACATTTTCAGACTGGTGTTGTTGCATTTCTCTCTGTTGTGTGTGGAGATGATGACTACATTTTCAGACTGGTGTTGTTGCATCTCTCTGTTGTGTGTGGAGATGATGACTACATTTTCAGACGGGTGTTGTTGCATCTCTCTGTTGTGTGTGGAGATGATGACTACATTTTCAGACGGGTGTTGTTGCATCTCTCTGTTGTGTGTGGAGATGATGACTACATTTTCAGACTGGTGTTGTTGCATTTCTCTCTGTTGTGTGTGGAGATGATGACTACATTTTCAGACTGGTGTTGTTGCATTTCTCTCTGTTGTGTGTGGAGATGATGACTACATTTTCAGACTGGTGTTGTTGCATCTCTCTGTTGTGTGTGGAGATGATGACTACATTTTCAGACGGGTGTTGTTGCATCTCTCTGTTGTGTGTGGAGATGATGACTACATTTTCAGACGGGTGTTGTTGCATCTCTCTGTTGTGTGTGGAGATGATGACTACATTTTCAGACTGGTGTTGTTGCATCTCTCTGTTGTGTGTGGAGATGATGACTACATTTTCAGACGGGTGTTGTTGCATCTCTCTGTTGTGTGTGGAGATGATGACTACATTTTCAGACTGGTGTTGTTGCATCTCTCTGTTGTGTGTGGAGATGATGACTACATTTTCAGACTGGTGTTGTTGCATCTCTCTGTTGTGTGTGGAGATGATGACTACATTTTCAGACTGGTGTTGTTGCATCTCTCTGTTGTGTGTGGAGATGATGACTACATTTTCAGACTGGTGTTGTTGCATCTCTCTGTTGTGTGTGGAGATGATGACTACATTTTCAGACAGGTGTTGTTACATCTCTCTGGTGCGTGCAGAGATGATGACTACATTTTCAGACTGGTGTTGTTGCATCTCTCTGTTGCGTGCAGAGATGATGACTACATTTTCAGACTGGTGTTGTAACATCTCTCTGTTGCGTGCAGAGATGATGACTACATTTTCAGACTGGTGTTGTTGCATCTCTCTGGTGCGTGTGGAGATGATGACTACATTTTCAGACGGGTGTTGTTGCATCTCTCTGTTGCGTGCAGAGATGATGACTACATTTTCAGACGGGTGTTGTTGCATCTCTCTGTTGCGTGCAGAGATGATGACTACATTTTCAGACTGGTGTTGTTGCATCTCTCTGTTGTGTGTGGAGATGATGACTACATTTTCAGACGGGTGTTGTTGCATCTCTCTGTTGCGTGCAGAGATGATGACTACATTTTCAGACTGGTGTTGTTGCATTTCTCTGTTGTGTGTGGAGATGATGACTACATTTTCAGACTGGTGTTGTTGCATCTCTCTGTTGCGTGTGGAGATGATGACTACATTTTCAGACTGGTGTTGTTGCATCTCTCTGTTGCGTGCAGAGATGATGACTACATTTTCAGACTGGTGTTGTTGCATCTCTCTGTTGTGTGTGGAGATGATGACTACATTTTCAGACGGGTGTTGTTGCATCTCTCTGTTGTGTGTGGAGATGATGACTACATTTTCAGACTGGTGTTGTTGCATCTCTCTGTTGCGTGCAGAGATGATGACTACATTTTCAGACTGGTGTTGTTGCATCTCTCTGTTGTGTGTGGAGATGATGACTACATTTTCAGACGGGTGTTGTTACATCTCTCTGGTGCGTGCAGAGATGATGACTACATTTTCAGACTGGTGTTGTTGCATCTCTCTGTTGCGTGCAGAGATGATGACTACATTTTCAGACTGGTGTTGTTGCATCTCTCTGTTGTGTGTGGAGATGATGACTACATTTTCAGACGGGTGTTGTTACATCTCTCTGGTGCGTGCAGAGATGATGACTACATTTTCAGACTGGTGTTGTTGCATCTCTCTGTTGCGTGCAGAGATGATGACTACATTTTCAGACTGGTGTTGTTGCATCTCTCTGTTGTGTGTGGAGATGATGACTACATTTTCAGACGGGTGTTGTTGCATCTCTCTGTTGCGTGCAGAGATGATGACTACATTTTCAGACTGGTGTTGTTGCATTTCTCTGTTGTGTGTGGAGATGATGACTACATTTTCAGACTGGTGTTGTTGCATCTCTCTGTTGCGTGCAGAGATGATGACTACATTTTCAGACTGGTGTTGTTGAATCTCTCTGTTGCGTGCAGAGATGATGACTACATTTTCAGACGGGTGTTGTTGCATCTCTCTGTTGTGTGTGGAGATGATGACTACATTTTCAGACTGGTATTGTTGCATCTCTCTGTTGTGTGTGGAGATGATGACTACATTTTCAGACTGGTGTTGTTGCATCTCTCTGTTGTGTGTGGAGATGATGACTACATTTTCAGACTGGTGTTGTTGCATCTCTCTGTTGTGTGTGGAGATGATGACTACATTTTCATACGGGTGTTGTTGCATCTCTCTGTTGTGTGTGGAGATGATGACTACATTTTCAGACGGGTGTTGTTGCATCTCTCTGTTGTGTGTGGAGATGATGACTACATTTTCAGACTGGTGTTGTTGCATCTCTCTGTTGCGTGCAGAGATGATGACTACATTTTCAGACTGGTGTTGTTGCATCTCTCTGTTGCGTGCAGAGATGATGACTACATTTTCAGACTGGTGTTGTTGCATCTCTCTGTTGCGTGCAGAGATGATGACTACATTTTCAGACTGGTGTTGTTGCATCTCTCTGGTGCGTGTGGAGATGATGACTACATTTTCAGACTGGTGTTGTTGCATCTCTCTGTTGCGTGCAGAGATGATGACTACATTTTCAGACGGGTGTTGTTGCATCTCTCTGTTGTGTGTGGAGATGATGACTACATTTTCAGACTGGTGTTGTTGCATCTCTCTGTTGCGTGCAGAGATGATGACTACATTTTCAGACTGGTGTTGTTGCATCTCTCTGTTGTGTGTGGAGATGATGACTACATTTTCAGACTGGTGTTGTTGCATCTCTCTGTTGCGTGCAGAGATGATGACTACATTTTCAGACTGGTGTTGTTGCATCTCTCTGTTGTGTGTGGAGATGATGACTACATTTTCAGACGGGTGTTGTTGCATCTCTCTGTTGTGTGTGGAGATGATGACTACATTTTCAGACGGGTGTTGTTACATCTCTCTGGTGCGTGCAGAGATGATGACTACATTTTCAGACTGGTGTTGTTGCATCTCTCTGTTGCGTGCAGAGATGATGACTACATTTTCAGACTGGTGTTGTTGCATCTCTCTGTTGCGTGCAGAGATGATGACTACATTTTCAGACTGGTGTTGTTGCATCTCTCTGTTGTGTGTGGAGATGATGACTACATTTTCAGACTGGTATTGTTGCATCTCTCTGTTGTGTGTGGAGATGATGACTACATTTTCAGACGGGTGTTGTTGCATCTCTCTGGTGCGTGTGGAGATGATGACTACATTTTCAGACTGGTGTTGTTGCATCTCTCTGTTGTGTGTGGAGATGATGACTACATTTTCAGACTGGTATTGTTGCATCTCTCTGTTGTGTGTGGAGATGATGACTACATTTTCAGACTGGTATTGTTGCATCTCTCTGTTGTGTGCAGAGATGATGACTACATTTTCAGACTGGTGTTGTTACATCTCTCTGGTGCGTGTGGAGATGATGACTACATTTTCAGACGGGTGTTGTTACATCTCTCTGGTGCGTGCAGAGATGATGACTACATTTTCAGACTGGTATTGTTGCATCTCTCTGGTGCGTGCAGAGATGATGACTACATTTTCAGACTGGTGTTGTTGCATCTCTCTGTTGTGTGTGGAGATGATGACTACATTTTCAGACTGGTATTGTTGCATCTCTCTGGTGCGTGCAGAGATGATGACTACATTTTCAGACTGGTATTGTTGCATCTCTCTGGTGCGTGCAGAGATGATGACTACATTTTCAGACTGGTGTTGTTGCATCTCTCTGTTGTGTGTGGAGATGATTGAAATGCCCAACCTGGCATAGAATCCCTACCACATTAGGGACACATATGATCAGAATTGGACATCTTTGTTATATTTGTTGTTCTGTCTTTTCAGACAGTACATTTTCTCTGTGCCTCCTTGTTTTAATGCCTCTCAGCATTGCAAGCACAATTGCTGGTAGTACTGCTCCACACTAGGTGATTCTTAGCGATAGACTCCTAGGTTGCGGTGTCGATGTTGAAACTCTTTATGGACACTTTGAGTCTTTGAAGCATCTCTCATTTCTTCTGTCCACAGGCCAGTCATTTTCCCTTAAAGATCTCACCATACATCAGCTGTTGTGGCATTTGTCAGGTTGTCCCAGACACAAGTCCAGCCCATCTCAGCTCAGCCTTCTTCAGTATTGTAGGAATGCTTGTGAATACTTGACTCTAGTGTGGACTTCAGTATCTGGTGCTCTATCTTGGCACTTTATCCTGACAAGTTTGTGGATACAGCATGAGTGGAAGTGATTTAACACTCTGTCGTGTCTGCTGTACACTGTCCAGGTCTCACAAGCATATAGCAAGGAGTGAACACAATGGTGGGATATACATTTAGTTTATTGGCGAGACTGATCCCTTCCATTTCCACACATTGTTTCGCAGTCTGCCAAATGCAACATCTGCTATAGAGATTCTGTTGTTGACGTCAATATCAATATGATCAGCTCTAGACATGGTACCCTGACTATGAACATCTGGTACATGAGGTGTGGTGAAAGCAAGTCTGTTCAATTACCTGATGTGACATTACCTGATGTGACAATTACCTGATGTGACAATTACCTGATGTGACAATTACCTGATGTGACAATTCAATGGAAGATCCCGAATAAAGCAAGCATATTATTTCTTTATAATTATAGAGCCACCTTGGATAATGTGGAATGCATATCTGGCTACCCCACCTATCCCAATGACAACAACAAAATTATTACAACAATATGACTGCAACAGCATGACTACAGCAACATGATGCCAACAGCAATTCATTATTTCAAAAATCACCTAATAAATAAATTAAACTCAGGACGCTCAGGTCTAGTAGAAGTTAGAGCTAAACCTCTAAGGCAGAATTATAAGCATTGATTCATGTTAAATATTAGACATGTTATAAATTATTTAGCTATTTTTGAGTGTACATTTAACTAGATAAACAATTTAACCCTTAGAACCTGGGTAGTTTTCCCGAGATACCAATTTTTTTGGTATTTCGACTTCAAAAGTAATAATTATTAATGAATTGATTTACTATATTTACCAATGTCAAGGCATGCATTGCATTTTTGGGATAGGAAGTCCATAAAGTATGCAAAATGATGACCATGTGTTGACAAAATCTTGTCTCTGAATAATTTTTGTAAATTTAAGTAATATGCTGAACATCAGGACTTTTTGTGTTTTAAAAAGCTAACAGCTGAACAGTTGAGCCAGTGCTGGATGATTCAGAGGACAATGAACTAGATTTAGATTGAGATTATTCCGAAAGTGATATAGAGATTAGATGATCACTATATAGAGATCAGATGATAGAGTATACTAGCAAGTGATAAATACTACATAAAGTACAAAGGTTACTATTAAATCCTAAATATCAATGTAAAAAATAAATAAATAGTAATAAACAAAAGAACAAGGACTTCTTTCTATGTTCCAGTCCAACTGGGACCTTTCTCTTTTTTTTTTCTTGAGAAAGACGTCCTACTTCTTGCAATAATGCAGATATAATCATGAGTAACTACAATCCACACAAAATTGCTGGAAGTTGGTATAGAACATTTAGTATATTCATAAGTGAAATTTGTTTGTCCCTCATTGGCGATTACAGAATAGTGGCAATAAAATACCAGAATCGCAGTGATTCACCACAGAGGCTGCAAAATGTTGGTTTATGTCATCCACAATTTCTCCACACTCTACATGTAATAACATTTGTTCTGTGACAATGTTTATTAAACCATGGCATACACGAACAGACCTTTCAAAAAAGTAAGACCAAACTAGGTGGAGTTATTTCCTAACTTATATTTGCCTAAAGAAAGGGTCTACATGCTCGGAGGACTGGTACACAAAAAAAGAGTACTGGACACTATAAGGTCAGTCAATATTATATAACAGATTATCATTTTATGTCTTACTTTTTTTTAAATGCTAAGATCCTTTGTGTGTATTTTTTGCTCAGGAGCCTAGGGAAAGGGTTTCTTCGCGATCATCAAATATTCTTCTTTGGCGATCATGAAAGGGTTTCTAAGGGCCAGTTGGTCAGGGTTCAAAGGGTTAAAACATCACATCTTATCATAGTAGGACCAGCAGATAACAAACATTACCCTGCTCAACTTGTGACCAGACTTTGAAATATTCTTCACACCTTCTCTCTTCAAATCATCACCATTTTCTGAAGAAAAAAAAAGTGAATCATTAATGAATTATAAAGAAACATGGCAACAAAATGTTGCTGGAACACTTTATTGAATTAACAACAAAATATTTAAGAGAACTGGAACACTCGATTGAATTAATATCTGTACATTTACTTAATCTCTTCATCCTCCAGGAAACTGAAAATTGCAGTTCTGGGTTGCCATATTGGCTATTAAATGGCCAAATGACACAATTTTGAAATATCATTGGATATAAAATGTATGCTTTGACAATTTTGATTTTGCCCAATTTCAAAATGTTTCTTTCTTCTTTGTCATCTTCAGTTATTAATCAGGTTACAGTGGCAACAGCTTCACTGAACTGTATTATTCACTTCAGGTCATCCATGGAACCCCTCAGGTTCTAATCTCATGGCACGTCATCTATACAATCCCGTAGTCGTAACCTTTTATAAACAGTTACCATGTTCTTCCAACAGGCTGACTTTGTGCTTGAACTCGGAAGGGGAACGGTGTGGGTGGACAGAACAACAAAGAAACCATTCGCAAAGGGCCAGAGTTGTGCCCTGATGTCGATGTCTGTTTTGGCAGCATTAGACTCGGAACAGAGCACGGAGCACTTATGGAAATGCCCCATGTGCTGTGAGGCCAGTTTCTAATCTAATCTAATAAAACCCCTCAGGTTTGGAAGTAGTGCCGTCCCAGTAGGCCCTATTTTCTCCCTCTATTTTTGGTACAGTGACATGCAGAAACAATGTATTCTGCTGTCCCTGGGCTCAGTCTGAATTACACATGTCTGTCTCACCAATTCTGATCTTTCTGAACATGTGACTTCTAAGTCTGTTGGATCAGTTTATAGTCTGAAGATAATTGTTCATTCTCTGCATGACATTTGATGGTAGCAGTCATATGGTTCTGTAATTGGGTGCATCTGCTTCCACTTTTTTCTTGAATTCTGCTTACATCATAGTCTTACAATCATAGTAAAAATATCACTTTCTATTTGCTCTAGTGATCTCCCTTCCCTTGCCAGAAGATCATCCTTCTCATTTCGAACTATCCCATAGCACAATGTTCCCTATATCAACGTATTTTACAAATATGTTTTTCATTTAACATTTTGATGTGATAATAGGCAGTGTCATCATTGTGTACTATGTTGTGATCTTGACAAAGGCCTTTTGATCAAAACATTGATTTGTGTGTGTGTGTTTTCATGTATGTTTGTTGTAATTTTCAAAACTTCATTACCCTTTTCAATTTTGGCTTCTAAACACTTCAATAAATGGCCACATGGGAGTTTGAGCAGTTTCAATAAATGGCCACATGACACAAAGAAGTGAACTGGTAACACACCTAATAGTTGCTGTCACTTAGTACATGAAGAGTTATCTTTATTCCTGATGACAGGCTGCTGCCAAGGGACCTACATATACATGACACAGGCATGAAGTTGCTAACCTTAAATATGACACACTGATGTAACAATCATAAAATATACAATGTCAATCAAGATGAAAAATGCAAGACAACAAAAGAAACACCATTTAAATTCATTATTTTCATAAATTTGTTCCTGTTCTGTCATAATATATAAAGAATGTCTGGACGCACACTGCCTGTGGCAGGAAATGAACCTAGTACTTTGGCCATCTAAGACACATTCTGTACCTGTCTACAGCAGAACCGGACCCATAATACCACTATGAAAATGTATATTATATCAACTTCTTTACCTGTGTTGCAGATGAGTCAAAGACGGGTTACAGCGGAGTACTGGTCATAAAGAGTTGAATAAGAATGACGAAAGGATGGTATAAACAGTTGTATTGTGATGTATTTAGTTGTACTGTAATGTATTTAGTTCTCTGAATGTTTAAGTCTCACCTTCTAAAACTATTTTGCAAGGAACAGTCAAGAGTGGAAGGAGAAGAGGCAGACAAAGAAAATTCTGGATTGATAACATCAAAGGATGGTATGGGCATGATTTTTTTTAACACTCCTTCAAATGGCTGGGGAGAAGAGTTTGAATGGCTTTTTGTGCTAATGTCACCCCTTATGGGTCATATTATTATTAATTATTATATTAAATCCATATTCCACCCAACTAGAACTAGGATGAGAATTTTCAGAGTTCATGAGAGCATCTCAATCATATTTTCAACTATTTTACAACATACATTGCCACTTTCAACAAGCTAACTGAAAGGTACATGTGAGAGCAACCTGAGCATGAAGATGCCAATTCTAACTTGTTCAATTTGTTCCAGAGATATTTTTTTTAAACTAAGAGACATCTTATGGAGAAAAAAATGAACGTCATAAGAGAAGAGTTATCATTTATGTACACACCTAGAAGCTCAATTGCATCATCATCATCATCATTGTTCAGTTGATCAAGTCCAATGCCAGAGTCTGCCAAATTGTGATTGGCACTGCCCAATAGCTGACCTAATTCTTGTTTATGCTTCAAAGACTCCATCTTGCGGCTGATACTATAATGTCTAGAATTAGAATAATTGTAAGAAATTAATAATCATCAGTTTTTCAGGAAAGCATCAAGTAAAAGTTGTATGCAACACAGCATACAGTAAATTTTGTACACAGGATAGCATCAAGTTAATATTATATTAAGCAGAGCGAGGTAGCCTAGTTCATAGTGAGCTTGCTTGCTATCACCGGGTTACAGTGTGCCAGGTTCGAACCACGTCCGGACAAAAAAATCAGGGTTGTGATTTCTCGCTTGACACGACCACTCATCCAGTCAACTCAGCTGTAAATGAGTACCTGACGCATGAGTTAGGGAGGTAAAGACAGCAAGGAAGGGAACTGGCCACCCCACCTAATAGTTGTTGCGGCTTAGTACATGAAGAGTTATCTTCATCCCCGATGACAGGTTGCTGCCATGGGACATACCTTTACCTAATATTATATACAGGACAGCATCAAGTGAATGTTGTATCAGTATAACTGGAGACATGAAGGGCAGATTGAGAAGCATGTTTTACAAGACCGAGTTCATGATGAGAATGAGGTCTGCCCACAGTTCAATAACTGATAATCAACAAAGTGCTAGACAATAGTTAAATGTAGAATGAAGGGTGTATGTTACAAACATGTTTTTGATAATACTTTTCTCAGGAGGTCTGGGAGGAAGCTTTGTTACTATAGTCAGACCTGATACAGTAAACAGTAAGAACAGAAATTTTTAGTGGTAGCAAAATGCACTAGATTATAGTTGGGAGAATAATTTAACTGAAATATTATTTACTTTCTATCAATACTGAATTATTCCCATTAGGGAGTTGCAGAGATGGTTTTTGAGTGGCTGTTAGTTACTACATAGTGAAAATTAAAATGTATAATTTCACAATGCACAAACATTTAAGGACCTTCATTGTTTTCATGTCTAGAGACAACTCAAACTTTCAAAATAACATTAGAAGAACTACAATTAACATTCTCTACACCATGGGTGTAAATACAAACCTACTTTTGGTTGTACTCCACTGAACGTCATGGTAGCAGAACTGCGACCACTGCTAAGCAATTTTGTAACTATGATACCCGTCAAAGACAGATGTGTCGGGCCATTGACACAAATAAAACAGCAACACAATGCATTTTCATTCTCTGGACTACATCCTGGTGGAAATCTAGTAAGACCATTGTCCAGCACAAAAGAGGTCTAGTGGGAGTTTGAGAATGAAAGCTAAAGAAGAAGTAACTATGATAAAAAGTTTAAACTTTTTTTTTGTTTTGGGAAAAAATAATAGCAACACTTCGAGCAAATCTAGCTTCCTATCCATCAAATCATGGTGTGCAAAAAAAGGCAGAAAATGATGAAAAGTTGACAGCTGAACAATGCTGAGATGGGTAATTAATATTTGCTCAGAAAGTAACAAAGAGTCAGTAGAGTGACAGTGGCAGCTTCATAAGATCTAGCTCACAGTTCAGAGCCCTTATTACTATTCTTGTTCCTGAAGTGATTGAACAAATTTTTATAACTAGAATATCTTGTGTCTGTTGAGGTCTGTATTATTAATATTGTTTGTTCGTTTCATAAACTAATAATGTCAAGATTGCACTATTGTCTGCAGAACATTTACAATATCACTGGCTGTTCTCTCCCACTGGCTGTTCTCTCCCATTAGCTATTCTCTCCCATTGGCTGTTCTCTCCTAGTGACTGCTCTCCCATTGATTGTTCTCTTGCAATGGCTGTTCTCTCCCATATGACTTTTCTCTCCAATTGGTTGTTCTCTCCCACTTGTTGTTCTCTCCCACTGACTGTTCTCTCCCACTAACTGTTCTCTCCCAGTGACTGCTCTCCCATTGATTGTTCTCTCCCATTGATTGTTCTCTCCCATTGATTGTTCTCTCCCATTGATTGTTCTCTCCCACTGACTGTTCTCTCCCGCTGGCTGTTCTCTCCCACTTACTGTTCTCTCCTTGTAGAAAGTTTTTGTGCAGCATGAAGTTAGAGGTTAGGCCTACACATTCTGAAAATATATTATTTACTTTGTCATGAGGTTGATATTTCAATGTCTCATGGTCTTCATTCAACAAAAACCATATTACTTATCTCCACAATTCTGTACTGACAGTAAATGATTTGGACAGGCTAGTAAACAAAGCATATGAAATTCAGATAGCAATTAAAAGAAAATTTCCACAGCCAGAAGTAACCTTTTATACTATGATTGTAAATCACCTTAACCTTTAGGACCCTGAATTAAAATTAAGAAATATCCCCCTGGGCCTGAATTCTTTTTTGGCAAATTTGCGTTATTGATGGTGGGTGTTTTGAAAACGCGATATCTTTTTTGTTTTAAAAGATATCAAAATAATGTTTGCACATCTAAATAAAGGAGTGAATAGTGAATATAATCATGTTTTTGTTGTTGTTGTATGTGTGATATAACAGTTGTGAGCAAGTTGTGAAGTTGAAAATTCGGGAAAAAAATCGCAAAACGCCATTTTCAAAATCGCAATTATATCTTCTTGACAACCCTAATACATGAGCAATGTGTGGCAACATTGATAAAATACTCATAAATACCTATACTTATTGTATATGTATTGTTTTATATCCAAACTAATATAATATGAACTAAAATAACTAATAAAACGTGAAGAAATCGCATATAATGACCGTCCGGTCAGCACTAGGTCTATGCCGACACGCAACGTAATTATTGTCCATGCACACATGTGGCACCTCTGATACATATTATTTTTGTGTTTTTGAATGAATAAACACACATTCTTATTAAACAACAACATATTAAACACAAAGAACAACAATTAGAACATGTAGTCACGATCATTTACCCATGCCACGCGGTACTCAATTTGATAGTAAAATACGGCAGAAAATGGCAAAAGTCGCTCCCGAAAAGCGTTGATAACATCAGCCGGATTTCTCCTTCTATACAACGCTAATGTGTAAAAGAATTTGACCTCTACACTGTGACGTATTCCTAGCTTCGTTTGACGGGCTTTATGCGTCACTGGTTCATTACTTCGTGAAGTTCCGAGCTCGGGAATCGGGCGATATCGTATGGTGCGTGGCCTCACCCACAGACACACGGGAATGTGTACTCCAGGTGCGTGACCTCACCCATAGGGGCCTAAAGGTTAAACTTGCAATACTAATATTAACCCTAAAACCCAGTATCCTGAAATTCTGGGATTTACACTAAATTTTGCTGCCCTGAAATCCCAGTTTTTTAGTATTCATCTTAAAAAAACAGTACATCATATTAATTATTATTAATAAATCGATTTATACATTTTACCAACATCACGAAGTACGCATTGCAATGTGGGATAGCAGCTTCACAAAATGTTAATATCATAAAATGAAATCACAATATTAATGGTTTCCACGTGTTGATGATTTTATTAGTAATTTACATCAAAAGATTTATTTAAAATAAGGTATTTTTTGTGTTCAAAAACAGCTGAGAAAGTTGTTCAGTTTGTGTTTGATGATTCAGAGGACAATGTAGTATTCATATTGGTTCAAAAAAACCCAGTGGGTAAAAAAATAAAGACAATATTTTGGTGCTGTTATTACACATTCTTTCGTTACTGCATGTTTTCCTATGAAGGAGTGCAGGAAGGTTTTCTATGGACTGTGGAAATAAAGGCCGCTTTTCCATAGCAGACGCTGCGACATGTACAGGACAAATTTTGATTGTACCTTCGAATACACTACCTTATACTACTATATTACATTACACTATGTTTAGTGTAATAACTAAGTTATTATATGAATCTAAAGGGAGGGTCTACATGCTGGGAGGACTCGCACATAAAGCAAAAACACAGGACAGAATAAGGTAAGTCATTATTATATAACAAAACACAATTTTATGTTTTATTTCTGTTAAAATAAATAAGATGTTGGGGTGTTGTTTTTGTGTATTTTTTGCTCAGGAGCCCAGGGAAGGAGCTTTTAAGGGAATTTTGGCTAGGGTTCAAATAGTTAAATTACACTGTTGCCATCAAGTAGAGTCATTTTTCAGTATTCAGATTGCAACTAAAATTTAATAAACAAACAATTTCAAGTATAATAACTTCTAGATTTGTTTACCCAGATGAACTGACTGGAGTTGAAGGAAGAATCGGAGGTGGCTCTGATCTGTTTGACAGCTTTAGACTTTCTAAGGAAAGCAATTCTTTCTCTGAGATTTTGTTAGGTTCCTGGTTCTGTTTCTGATAACTGTAAGCAGGACTAGTGTACACTTGAACATCTTCCTGTAAGTTTAAAACAAGCATGGGTGATTTTCATATCCTGTAAGTCTAAAACAAACAAAGGTGACTCTCACTTCCTTTAAATTTAAAATAAATTATGATCACTAACTTCCTCTTACATTTAAACAAAGTAATCCCTCTCACTTCCTGTTTCTTTTAAATATAGACTACACTAATCTCTCTCACTTAGATTATAAGACAAGTTAATCTCTCTCACTTACATTAAAACAAGAACTAATCTCTCTCACTTCCTTTAAATTTAAAACTCGAAATGTGTTTCACCTTTTGTTAGATAAGAAACAAAATTGTTTTCTAGCTTTCTATCAGCTAAACAAACTACTAATTTCTCTCACATCCTATCAGTTACAAATTCACTCACTCCTAGTCCAAACGAAGCCCAAGCACTTGCTGGTGTCGAGGCCTGTTTGACATGTGACATCCTAAGAACCGAAGACCTCGATACAGTCTTCTCTTTATTTGCTGCAGCAGTTCCTTCCCAGAGTTCATCAAATGAAGATTTGGTTTTGTTGTCCGAATTCCACTCTGGTTTCTGTTTGGTGTCTGAAAATGTGAAACAGTTTTTTGGAATATTGATTTTTATCATGATTATTATACATATATTCCCCCTGTATACCCAACTCAAACATGCACACTGAGCACACAATATTATTAATTCCAAACATGGACTACCTACACAAAACATGAGAGGAGACTAAATACCTTTCGCCTAAGATGTCTCCACAAAATCTTTAATATTAAATGGCACGACAAAATCACCAATATGGAAGTGTTACACAGAATTCAGCTATCATCTGTCATTGAAACACTAAATAGAAATAGATATGCTGGCTGGGTATATCCAGAAAATGCCAAACTGCTGCATCCCAAAACAAGTACTATTCGGAGAACTGGCTGATAGCCAGTGAGCCTACAGTAAACCAATGCTGAGGTATAAAGACATGTAAATCCTCAATGAAAGACTTCTTCATAGACCCTAAAATCTGGGAAAAAACTGCTGAAACTCTGTCTTTTTTTTTAAAGGTATAATATGTGTGCAGTTGTGAAACAATATGTTTAAAGATATGGAAGAAAGTGATGGACGCAAACAAACATTTTCTGCTGCTGTGACATGGTCGCTTTCATGGACCATGGACAAAAGTCCACATTCCTGAGAAAATATTCAATAGATTGCTTCTCCTTTTTGCTTAATGATCACCTGCAAGATGCAACAGGCTATACAATAAACCTATATGTCTGGCACTGATAGCAGAGTGTTGACATAAAAATAATGACATTTTTATGTTCAAATTCTGCCACAGAGAATTGTGTATCCATACCATTTAGAATGCAATAGCAAACTATTTAATGTATTTATATTGCCTAGAAAATCACTGCAGCTAAAAAATACTGATGGCTACATCATGAATAGGATATGCTACCAATTTTTACATTTTTAAGAGGAAATAAAATATATATATATATATATTGTACTGATAATATTTCAGTAGGTTAAGAACATACAGTATTCTCAACATTAAGAACATAAAGGAGATAAGAAGAACATACAGTATTCTCAACATTAAGAACATGGGAGTGATAATGAATAAACTGCAATAAAAGAAACATTAGGAACAATCTGGTAATCAAGAAAATATTTTTACAAAACCAATAATAACAAAACTAGACTCATTCTGTCAAAATGATACATACTCTTCATTCCATCTTTGAACTTTGAGACTCGGCTCGGAGAAGTGTTTCTAAGTCTCAATGCTGCCATATCTGAAATTTAAGTACCGGTATGTGAATTTTTCTTTCACTACTAATTCATTTGCACAACTATACAGGAATATTTTAAGAAAACAAAAATAAGGGCCTAAAATGAATGAGTTAAAAAAAAAGGATTTTTCCTTTTCAATTTATCCCTCTATATTTTTCCTCCTGGTGACTACCTTTTTGTGTTTTTCATGTATATTTGTTGCCATAGCTTTTTTTTATTTCTGTAATCCATGTTTTACATGGTTTGCCTCTGAATTTGTATCCAGTGTGTGCATATCACTACTTTTTGGAGAATAGGTCCTACTATCTGGCAGTAGTCTGGTGGCATGTGCAAATCATTTAATGTGTTGTTTTATGATGTAATCTACAATTGGCATTGTGTTAGTTAAGTTAATCCTCTGATATTTTCATTTCTGATTCTATCTTTTATATAACATTGAGAATTCCACATATGTATGATGTTTCTGTGGTGACAAGCTTTCCTTTTTCTGCTAGTGTCCACGTTTGATATTGGTAGCACAGTGATGGAATGTTAATCATTTTGTTTAAGGCTATTTTAGTGTTCATGTTCACATTTTATGTTTTGGAATATAAGGGGAAAGCTACCCTAGAAGTTTTTTTTACCACATTTCACAGCCAAAATATCTGTCAACATCAAAATGAGTGGGGAAATATTAACAAAAAATAATGACCACACAAATAAATTATTTATTGACACTTGGAAACAAACAAAAAGACTAAAATAACTGTCTCTACTGGATATATCCAGAAAGGAATATGACAAACACCATCTACTGCAAGAAAGAGAACTAAAAAACAAATACCTCTCCCCACCACCTTGGGAGAATTTGCACCAACCAAATATCCAAATAAAATTACTAGATAAAACAGCCAATAAGGGAACACTAAAAACAATCCTGCGGACATGTACCCTAGACACTATAAAAATCTACCCATCATTAGTAATCAAGGCATACATAGATGGATCAGCTTTCAAGGCCACTTTCATGCAGGATATGGCATCCATTAACAATACCCTGATGGATCTGCCTGCAAGTTCTGTTACCCTTATGGTAAAATTGCTCAAATTATAAAGCAGAGGTTGAGACCATCAAGACAGCCATTAAGATAATACACCAACAGTTTGATCTCATGGAACAGAAACCATCAGACATAGTCATTTTTATAGACTCTATGTCAGTTTTGGAAGCACTTAAACATACCCCATATGAAAATCACGATATTCTTCACATAGCTAGAGAAGTGCACAGACTTATCTTTGCATATTCAAAAAATCAGTCTGACCATGCAATGGATCTCTGGACACAGTTATATAGCAGGAAATAAAGTATGTTCTTGTATGGGCAGACTTGCAAAAAGAGGTGCCTAAAAACAACAAAAGCAAAGACCTTGTAGTATGGAAACAGTAAAACAAATTCTCAGAAACAACACCACGGAAATATGGCTGAACGAGGGGCAAATGGGCTGACTGGTCGAAATGTATTTAGTAAAATTATGAGATTATTTGGCCATGGCCAAAGGACAATGACAACATAAACAAACTCTGCAGGAGAAATCAATCCCTTATCTTTCAGTTTCGAACAGGACATGCAAGGATCAATAGTCATTAAACCGTATCAAACCTCAGCAACTACCCACTTGTAGACACTCTTATCATCCCAACAAAACAGTGGAGCACTTCCTTATTGATTGACCTTACCTTTTAACTGCCAAGAAAAAACTTCTACAGACACCCTTAACAATAACTAACTTACTGTATGGATTGCTAAGTCAACTTTAGAAGACCTGAACTATTTAAGAATGACACTGTACTGACAAGAGTAGAATTATTCAACAGCATTTGGATATCGACAAAAAAAATAATAAGGCTGCAGGAGAGAAATTATGTACGGTAATTGTAAACATAGCATTCAGCGTGCTAAAAGTTAAACAAGTACAGTTGACAGGAATATCATTATTACATTAGATAACAGATTACTGCAATTAAAATACCATTAATTTCTTGTATAACACAAACATGCATTGTTAGCATTATAAACCTGTGCACAAATGAAGGTGATGTGATTTAGAAATACCCTAAAGACTGTCTCTCAAACGAGGTAAGCTACATATTTTTAATGGAACAAAAATATTGTATTACGGTCATGAACAATATAAGCATAATACTATATGACAAATATCAAAACAGATTATCACTTAGATTTTTTCTAGAAAAAAAAATGTCAAAAATGTTCAGTTCATAAGAATGTGAACAGACTATAACATATTGTCTACAACAAAACACATTATTGTCATAATCTCTAAATGTAACTGTAAAATAACACTAACACATTGTTTCCAGCAAAAAGTATTATTGTCAACAATAAAGTAATGCTAAAATATTATTTCTAATAAAACACTGCAGTCTTTTCAAGATTTTCAGTCATTCTCAGGACTCTCATTCCTTCTCAGGACTTTTACTGGAGTATTTTTAATCCTTCTCAGAACTTTCAGTCCTTCTTTCAGGACTCTTTTTCAGGTTTTCTCCACAGTTCTTCCAGCTGCTTGAACAGATGAATGCTCACCACAGATGTCTGGCACTATGGATTTTCTTTGGCAATAATTGCATACACAGTTGTTTAATTGTCCCAGACCATAAGGTCACACATAGATCAAAGCCAACATGTCCCAACATAAACTCTGGTCTTAGGCTGAAAGTTACGTGTCTTGGCCAGAGGCTTTAATTCCACATTTAACAAACTAAATTAATGCTAACATATTATCTCCAACAAAAACACAGTATTGTTAACATCACCAAACCTGCACTTGCAGTGACTGCTAAAGACCTTGGCCTTCCCTCAGGACTTGTGCTTTTCTGAAGATCTGATGTACTTTTACGAAGCCCACCATAACGAATACCCTGGTTATAAAAATAGTGTCAGCTTGTATTAGGGAAAGTTTGAACACACAGAACTAAGACTCAGTGTTCTTCTTTGCTAAAAGATATCAAATTGAGTTAATGGAGAACTACAGCATAAATGTGCACCATATATGGTAAGTAAATATTTTTATTTTTTTAAAATGGTTACAGTAGCAATTTTATGGTGAACAATATACAAAACCGACATTTCAACCAAAAGGTCTTTCTCTAGATAGGGACTAACAAACAGAATGAAACCACAAAATCAAATGGAGACCAAATGCAAGTAATTTAGTAGAAACTTTAATTTTGGGGAATGCTAGGTGTACCATTACTGCATGTGGGTCAGTAGATCTGACAGAAGTATATGCTATGCTCCTGGTGATGATCCTGGATACTACTGCAACAAACATCCCGTACAGGTATCGAAATATCGGGATGTTTGTTGTTGTTGTGATAGTCCTTGTCTCGATCGGTCAGTTCTGGTGACTTTGTGTGCACGGTTTGAAAGGCTTGATGAAATCGCATCTTTTTTTGGAGATGCGGTTAGTCAAGTATGGAAGAACGCGTGTTCAATAGTTGCTAGGCGATTTGGTGCTGTTGAACGGACTGGTTCAATTCCCGTTAGTCTCAAGAATTTTTTTTAATTGTCCTCTGGCTTCCTACTTATATTTACTTCTACAAACTCATAGGAAATAACACAAAATTTCATAAAGTGGATGTAATAAATGGTTATCATCATCATCATGTGATGGACAAACAACATTTAATAATAGAAATGATAGTGTTGCATGAATATGATTAAAGAAATTCTGATGTTACAAGAAATGTTTTATGAAAAAAACTAATGCATTAATTTATTAGAAGCAAGAATGAAGTACACATTAAATTATTAGAGGAAAGAGTTATGACCTGGCTCCAGTATAAACCTCTGAACAGAAAATTAACAAAGACTTCATTCATAACATATTTGATTATTACCTTTTTTTTTGGTTGGTCATTACTTATATACTTGGAGTCCCAAGGCCAAAAAAGCCATGGTCGACCAATGAAATTCACAGAAATAATTTAAAAATCAGCTTTTCACATCATTTTTTAATTTCTGTACAGAGGTCTTTACTGTCAACAGTAGCAAAAGAGCTATCAGGAAAGTAGATTAATATTGCGTGTACTTGTGGGATCTCCATTCCTGCTTTTTTGTACACAGCTCTCAGTAAATATACCAATGGTTCCTCTGGCGTGTCTCGTAAAATCTTGTTCATAAGTTCCTGCAACATTCAAAATTTAGTTAATTTATACCGTGGAGTACAGTAATGAGAAGAATCTGAAAGGGAATTAAATAATGCACTCAACGAATTTTTATTTGCTGATGATCAATGCCTTATTTATGAAGAAGAACAGAAGTTACAAAAATCATATTAACACACTCATGACAACATGCACCAAGTATAACATGAAAATAAATACGCAGAAAACTGAAGTAGTGAAAATCAGCAAGTCACCAAATCGAGTGAACATAATAATAACCAAAAATAAATTGAAAAAAACATCTTAATTTAAATGCCTGGGAATTATATTCTCAGACAACGGAAATTTAGACAGAGATTGAAACAAGATGTCAGAAAGCAATCATAGTGACATACCAGCTATCACCTTTACTGCTCAACCCAAAGATCAAGAGATCTTTGGAAGTCAAGAGACAAATGATAAATAGTTTTTTATGCTAACACTTTGCTATCAATGCCAGACATGGGTGCTGACAGCAGCCCAGCAGCGAAAATTTAAAACATGTGTTATGAAATGTTAGAGAAAAGACGCAAGAGCAAAAAACTAGACAAAATGAAAAATTATGAAATCAGGAGAAGTATTTGTATAAGACCATGCACAGAATATGTTGAGAAATAACAAATAAAATGGTTTGGGCACCTTATGAGAATGAATCATAACCAATTACTGACAACAACATATAACATGAGAAGATCCGGATACAAGGCCAGAGGAAGACCTAGAACAAGATGGATAGATAATATCAAGAAAGCCCTGAACAAATACAGATTCAATGTAGCTAAGGCAACACATCTCGCCTTGAATAGACAACTGAAGTTCCCATTCATCACCTATACTCTTAACAGCAAGTGTTGATATTCAGACTCTCATCCACCTGAGGATAGACAATATGCAAAAGACAATTATACAGTGAAATCCCATTGTAACAAATTAATCTGGACCAATAATATATGTATGTTATAAACACAATTTGCTATATACAGTTATATACTGGTAAAACATATGGGAAAAAATAGAAACAAAACTGCTAATACTAATAACTTTTATTTTTCCAGTTGCAACATACACCTGTGAAACATGGACCTTAAGTAAAACAGCAGCAAAGAAGATCAACCTTTGAGATGAAATGCTACAGAAAGATACTTAGAATATCATGGAAGGAAAAAAGAGAAACTCTGATATTATAAACACATTGAAGATGCCAGAGTGTTGGTTACTAAACACAGTTGAAAAAAGAAAATTACACCTGTTTGGTCATATAAAGAGACATAACTGTTTAGAAAGACAAATAATGGAGGACAGAGCACCTGGGGGAGGGAGGAAAAAGGGCAGACCAAGAAGACGATGGACTGACGACATTAAGGATAACATGAATACATTGTTGGAAAATGCAAGTTGCATGATCCAGGACAGAGAGGGTTCAGGGAGTTTATTGGGAAGACAATATTCTGGAGAAAAAACTTCACATGACATATCGATAATGAATAAACTTATTATGGATTTTAAAAAGTGTTGTTTTATAGAGATATTTGTTATAATTGAATGTGCTGTAACGGGATTCCATTGTATAAGATTTAAACATTCAAACACACGTAAAACCCATCAAGTGTTGTAGGGATACAATGAATGCATCAGCTGACAAAGTTCTCCGGTGATTTCTATCTTCAGCAATGTGCATGACTGAGGAAAATATTGACAGGTCCAGTCTTTTATGTTGCCTGTAACACTGTCTTCCTTTTCTCCTTCCATCTTCAACAATCCCCTGATGAATCATTTCTGACATCGAATCATGTTGGCTTCCATGTGTATATTACTACCAGTAGTTCAAACATCAGCAAACCATGTTGGCTTAAATGTATATGTTGCTAGTTTAAAACATCAGCATCATCAAGTGCTATCCCTGCATTTAACTCAATTCATACGTAAGCCCGTTATAATGGGATTCCATATATACCATCCAAATTGGCCTTATTTGGTTCGTAAATAACAAGTATTATTATTCTTACAATTCTTATATTTTTTATATTGTATATGAATTTCACATTCAATTATCTTTCTTTTGATACCTTATATGACTTTCCATAGCTAATACTTAGTCTTCAGGAAGCTTGCGCCTGAATCATGTTGCGGTCAAAAAAGTTAGCCTAAAATTAATTACGTCTAAACCCCGGGTATAATTACGTGTTTAAAGAGTTAAAGTTGACTGAAACAGACCTCTAACACCCTTTGTCTATTTTCTTGGTGACACACTCAGCTAGACTATAACCTGTCCATCTCGTGATGTTTCCCTTTAACTTGTATCTCTTCCTATTTTTGGAGTATCACCCCACGATTCCACTTCAAGTAGTGTCTACAAAAAAGTGTCAAGTCTTTTTAAATGTCCATAATATTTTATTTGTTTGACTGTTATTTCCTTTAATAATTATTTTTCCATATGCAGTATAATTATTTGTTTCTTTACTTCCATGTTGATTTTTGGTTACATTAGCAAAGGTGACAGCTGGTCTATGTCATAGCATTTGCCTTGAGGTGTAGTCATGTATGTTTGTTTAGTATGGCATTGATGTTGTCTATACATCTTTTTCTAGGTCTGCCGTTGGCTCTGAATCCTGATTCCATCTGGTAGCTCTTATGGGAAGGTGATCGTTCATCCGCATAAGTCATAAGATGCCCAAACCATTTTATATGTTGTTTCTCTATATATTCGATGCATGATGTGATATCTATTATCTTTCCGATGTTCTCACTGCGCATTTGGTCGAGTCTGGTGACTCCAATAATCTTCCTTAGATATTTCATTTCGCGGTGAGATGGCTACTGCCCTATCCATTAAAATGTGAGATCGCTAACATGACATATCATCACACCCCTACGGCTCCAGCATTAATAATTGATGTGGATTAACTTTAGCTTTTAAACACTTGTAAGCAAATTTGCTCTATGACAACAAAATTACCTCAAATAGTGCCCGTATACGATGCCTCTCCATGTATGCATGTATTCCAGATTGTGAAGTCATGATGCCAAAAGAGATTATTCCCAGAAATTATTGTTGTTGCCCGTCGGACATTGATAAACAACGAAAATTCAAAAACTATAATTTCTGACGCAACGAGAATAAATCTTTTGTAATTTTTAAAAAGCGAATACAAACGTAAAAAACGTTTATTATCATCTGACAATATACATTTGTTAATGTAGATAATATAATTTGCTTAAAATATTATACTGGTGTGCTGCTGAATTTTATAACTTTAAACATTTTTTGGTACTACTTTTATGGCAGTCTGTAACCAAAGCAAACGTAGTAAGATACATTCGCTATTTTCTTCCGAGCTTTCTTTCGTTTAATGTTAGTTGAGAGACCGCACACGACACATTTGTGCTTCGATCTCCCCCTGAATATGTCCACAAATACACGATGACTGACAGTTCATTACTCTTTACGCTGTTTGTTAATAAACATTCTATGCAGATCGTAATAATGTTCACTTCTTGCATTTCGTTTGGTATTCTACACCTTTCAACTGAATTAATTAGGACACAATTCATTACGTTTTTGGTTATTGTTTGGATTTCGGTTGGCTACTAATTACATTCTTGAAATTTCATGCCAAATAGGGCCTAAGGTTCATAAGCAGATGCGGCCTATTTTTACGGAACTAATCGTATACATTATTTAACGAAACGAACTTTCGCTAACGGCGCATACAACACAGCATCCATAAATCTTCGCACAACGCAGAACCCCATCCTACTCTGGAATACTCTTTGAAGTTGGCAGCTCTCAGTTCGTTACGCGAAGATCGAATTAGTACTAGCAGACGCTTCGCGTTTTTTTTTTTTTTTTTTTTTTTTTTTCGTATCCGAGTCACGGAAGCTCCAATGACATCAAACCTACTATTAAAAAGATGGACTAATATCACGTGATGAGGCCATATTTGCGTAACATGTACCGCCAACAATAGCCAAGGCGACTCCAAGTATATATTGACCAACCATAAGCCCATCAAGGGCCCTCGTCCGGTTCACAGTCAGACCTACGTGATAATTCTAGATAACAGATGCTACATGTCGCATCCATTTATTCCATATTACGAAATAGCTGGTTTGATCAAACGTAATACTCATGTCTTATTGGGAAACTTTATTTCAGCATGCATGAAGAAAATTAAGAAGTAGAAAGCCGTAGATGGGGTGATATGAGGCACGGACATCTAGATGAAGGGCAATAATGTTGCGATGTCACAACAGTCAGTTGTCAACATGCGTTGCCCGAGAATCCATTCTTTGGACGAATTTTCATTAGTATAGTGGCTTTTACTATAATAGCCAAAAAATGTTTGAGCACACGAACATCTAGACGTAGGCCTACTGGCAGAACTAATGTGACGTCATAGCAATGACCGATTGTCAATAAATATTGCCGTATTTCCTTCGGAGTATACCATAAGGGCCTATGTAGATCCAGTTCTCACTTGTAGGCCTTCTAGAAAACAAGTTTTAAAAAACCTAAACCCCCCCCCCCTTAGTTTGCATACGGGCCTGTTTGTGACAAATGATCAGCCGCATCCCCTAAGATAATTGATGCTGTGTGAGATCAACATGCGGGACTATTCCGGAGAAGGACTTGGTAAATAATGTAGGCCTACACGGAATCCCAGGAAAATATTGTTGACAACCGCCCCTTACCGTATGCACGTAGTTATTCATTACTGTTATTTCTAGATGCCCGTGATAAGCACCACATGTGCCACGTCCCTTTTTGACAATATCCTTGTGTGCTAATCTCCCACAGCATCACTTATCTTGGTTTATCCTATTTTTTCTGTGCATTTCATTGGCTGGCACAACAAAGTATACTCAAAGCAAGATGAGTGACGCTGCGTGAGATAATCACGTAAGAATATTCTTTTTAAACAACAGGACTTGATATTTACTGTCAGAAAAACCCCAGCAATGTTTGTTGACAACCAACTATCCTTATGACGCCATATCGTATCCTCTTGTATTTAGATAACCATGGATTAGGTATGTTGATTATCATCTTCGCACACCGGACACGTCCATAGGTGCTCCGCTTTCGCTTCGATAAATCTCTCAGAGTATAACGGCTGACGGTTCCGGTTCTATGTTGGTTCACTACTCTTTTTGAAATCTTTGTTAAGGGTTCTCTTCGGGCCACGCCCATCCTCACTCCCAATTCTTACATTCTTGATATTGACGCATGCTTATTCATGTCAAAATCCTCTGATCGTGAGGACTTATTGAAGAGCAGTATGTCTGCTCGGTCCATAGATAATCATGGATGAGGTCATACAACGTTTGTGCATGCTGTAAGCCATCTACCTATCTATGTTCCTTCCGCGTCCAATACGGTGCACAGATCATAAACCATAGCCACTTTGAGCGATGTGAGGCTACCCTTTGTAATCCTTGCATGTTGTTGAGACCCATCTTTCTATTTATGTTATTTCAGCGCCGAACACGATGCATGCGCAGAAACCAGAGCTATCCAGTTCGAGCGATGTGATGATACTGTGCGCAATTCTTGATTGTTGTTGAGATCCATGGTCGTACCTTCTTTGATTTTGAGACCCATAGTACTACCCAAATTTGTTATAAAATGATACGGTATAGAGGGGTTTCACTGTATTCAAATAATCGAATTATTCTTTCTGTATCTACAGTGAGCATTCAGCTCTCACATCCACATAAAAGATTAAATATGCTCTCCGGCTCAAATGACAGGAAAACCAGTGCTGATTATATGAGAGTGAACAAGATTGATGCTAGAAATAATACAGTGCAAGAGATTTGTATACATTGATACAGATGAAAATATAAGAGACAACTGGTTACAACAGAGATGAGATGCCTGAGAAAAGCCACAGGAGTGACTAGAAACACAGAACTAGAAACGATGTCATAAGAGAAAGAGTGGGTGTCATATCAATTCTACAATACATACAAAACCAACAGATACAATGGTTTGGTCATCTGGAAAGAATGCCGTATTATTCATTAGTTTATAAAGCAAATACGAAGAGAGGAGAAGCAGAAAGAAGAGCCAAGGATAGACCTTGATCTACAACATCAAAGAGACATTACACGAACACCAAATAACATTACCTGAAGCTGCCAGAAAAGCGAGAACAAGAACATTGTATCTCCCTCAACACACATAAAGGGTAAAAGAGGAAGGAAAGAAGAAGAAGATACAGAGGAATCCTTCTATAGCGCGTTCTTTGCTAACTAATTTCTCTATGCAACAACACTTTTCAAAATCCCCAATTATATTTATTCTATATTGTTTGTACTGTATGTAGTGAATCTCTGTTATTGCACATATGCCTACATATTTTGTTGGTCCGAATCAGGTTGTTATTACGGGATACCACATAATTGATATATGGCACACACATAAAGCCAACTATGTAAATCATGATCTTAACCAATCTAGAAACACAAATCTATCCCAATTGAAAACAAAATGCAAATCATAAATGCAATCTTCATACCGACATTGTGTCATCAATGTCAGATGTGGACACTAACTAAAGAACAAGAGAGATGGCTTACTAGAATATTGACACTGAGAAAAAAATCACCACCTAACATAATTCAACTGGATAAAGCGTGTCAGAAATAGACTGGTATTATGGCAGAGGTTACAGTACAAGAGCTTGTCCAGCTACACTCAAAAGCACAAGACATAATTATATACGCATATGGCTTAGTCAACAGAAATACAAATACATGCGGTTGGGATTTTGCTGCCTACAGAAACGGCTTGAAGTTGGTTGAGAGATCATCTGCATACTCCACTATCACATCGAGCTTGAGGATGGAAATACAGGAGTTACAGCAGCACTAAGATGGTTGATAACTGATACATCAACCCACTCAGTAATACATACTCCCAAAGTATGCTGCGCAAGATAGAAAAGAACATGCTGGGAAAATTATGGGTTGCATTATTGAACAACTCAGTAGTACGTG
Organism: Meghimatium bilineatum; assembly: GCA_034231615.1. Taxonomy (NCBI): domain Eukaryota; kingdom Metazoa; phylum Mollusca; class Gastropoda; order Stylommatophora; family Philomycidae; genus Meghimatium; species Meghimatium bilineatum. Next base: position 29,227,304 of record CM067306.1, read on the forward strand.
GCATTACATGGATATACTGCTCAGGTCACACTGGTGTCAGAGGAAATGACAGAGCTGACTCATTGGCAGGCAATGCTGCAAATGACGGCACAGTATACTGAGAAGAGAAAGCTGACAATCAAAGCAGTCATAAATTCATTGCAAATTGAAGACGTTGATATTGAGACTGAAAACGTACACATACAAAGAATGACAGAAATGGAAGTGATTAGAAGTTAGGGTAGAAAATGTATTATTTTTTGGAAGAACCAAAGATCACGTAATCAACACCTGACTAGGACTTTGAGTCTACATACACTCACTCAAATGGCTGCTGGAACGGAAAGTGGAACACTTATGAGAATGCCCTGTGTGCTATGATGCTAGTTTCTAATCAAACATCAATCAAGAGAAAGCTTAGGGCCTACTATCTGTAAAATGAGTTATCTAAGAAAAGCAGTAAACAGAACAAGAAGAGATCATGTGAGGTATGAAGAGATTACAAAAACTGTTGGAACAACATCAGTGTTCAAATAGATTGAAAAAAGAGATGGAAATGGTTTAGTCACTTAATGAGAATGAACCCTTATTGGCCAAAGCACACAACATGAGAATGGAAAAAACAAGAGGCAGAGGAAGACCAAGAAAAAGCAGATTGAATGAGTGATTGCATAATCAACACCTGTCCGGGACTCTGAGTCTACATACACTGGGATGGCTGCTGGAATGGTAACGGAGCATTTATGGGTATGTCCAGCATACTATGATGCTAGTTTCTAATCAAGAATCAAGATTGAGTTACCGACATTCGGAGATGTCATAATATTACAGCATATCATGTGACCAAATATGCCATAGTCCTTCGAAAACCAATCGTCATTCAATCCAGCATCAATTTCTTACAGCAAAAGAAATGACAATAAATACTGTACCTGTAGACAGAAAGGTAGAGAAGTATAAAGTGGTGTACTATTGCTATTGAGCTTGAGGTGTAGATATTGACCAGCAAGAATCCCAGGTTAAGTTGAACAATTATACTGGTATATTTGGATGATTGGGTCACTAGGCAATTCTACTCATGTATAAATGTATAATGATGAGTACATGTTACAAGTACAGTAGAATATCTCTATAGAGCAGGGGTGGGCAAACTTTTTGTGCAGAGGGCCGCATTGAAAATTGTAAAGCTATTGGAGGGCCGCATATAATATTATGTACGTTTTTGTTTAAAATTCTCGGTAAGTAATCAATTAAATATTTTTATTGTAAAGAAAGGTAGTTTTACATAATGTAGATAACTTCTGAAATAAATTACATTTCTAACAGTCTTACACTATAACAGTATATTTTCTAATATGGATAAAAGGTTTTGCAAATATTTTAACAATGTTTGTGTATTTAAAATTGTGTTTGCGGGCCGCAAAATATCCAATGGCGGGCTGCATGCGGCCCGCGGGCCGTAGTTTGCCCACCCCCTTCTATAGAGTATCCTTTTATAACATATTTCCCTATGTAACAAAACTTTTCAAAATCTCCAGTTATATTAATTCTATATTGTTTGTACTGTATAAAAAAAAGTAAAGTAACCCATAGCATGTATTAATGCCGTAGGGGTGTGAGATGTTAGCGATCTCACATTTCACAGGCTCTGCAAATGAGGGCGGTAGCCATCTCCTCTCCCTCGCAGTTTTTACTTCCCGGATTAATCCAGTACCGATTTAAGGCTGGGTCGACCTGGGAGCCGTTGCGATCTGAAAACATTTCCGCCTCAGCTGGGGAATGAACCCAGGACCACTCATATGCGAAGCCAGTGCACTAACCACTGCGCTAACGCGGCTCCCTCACTGTATACTTGTACTGTATACTGTATATCGAATTTCTGTTATTACATACATATTTAGTTGGTTCGGACCAAGTTATTATAATGATATTCCATTGTAATAATAAAACAACATATTAATTTTAAAACATCTTTAAAAATAAAAATGTGCATAAAAGTTCCTTGCAGTTGTCTGGCAACTGATGGAAGAAAATATATGTTACACATATTTATTTATTCACTATGAATACTTTGGTATGTGTGTTGCTATGGCCAATGCCTGATTCGTGGATCTTCTCTGACTTTTTGGTAATTATATATATGTAAATTTATTGAGAGCCACAAACATTAAGCTGAGACCATTCAACATTTTGGTTAAATAGGTTTCACAAATCCATTTAAAGATTAAATGTCTGCCTTAAAAGTGCTCTACAGACTGTGTGAGATTGTTGCATATATTAGAATAGCCCAATCTAAAGAGAAACATTATAGGTATACAAAGACACTGATAAATCAACATCGAACTGGAACTGTCATCTGCTACAATCTAATGGATATATTGAGTCAGGGATAAGAACATCTGCAGATTTATTTGATGTGCACTAATGATAAATTGCAGTCATAGCCCATGCCTGCCTCAATTTCTAATTATGGCAGTCTCAAAGAATAACTATTGGTAGTAATCTACAAAACAATAAAAGAAACAAATTATAATATATTATAATAAAAATTGTATATTTTTTCATTAGTAAACAACAGTAAGATTTTTTTAACAGTTGAGATCAATGCTATCAACATAAAGGATACCTGTAATCAATAATTATTGTAAACAAACATTCTTAACTCTATATGTACATACGAGTTACTTCCTCTGAGTAGGAGACTTCTTCTCCAAGCATTGTACACCGATGAGAGTTAGTGTATTCCAGTCATCTGTGTATGAAATAAAGTTCTGGAGAAACCACCCCATTGCACATAGGATGTAAGAGATAACTGTTTGTCCCCATCGAGGCCAACTCCTTGAAGTGGAGATGGGGCATAGTCCAGCCAACAGAGGCTGGAAACAGCTGATTGGTCATGCCATCCATGATATTGAACAGGACCAGTTCTGCCCAAGCAATAACTGGTACTGAATTATTCTTCTTCAGTGTTCATTCTTAAACTTTCACTGGATTTCTCTTGTGGCAGAACAATGGTCCTACTAGATTTCCAGCAGGATGTAGTCCAGAGAATGGAAACGCATTGTGTCGCTGTTTTATTTGCGCCAATGGCCCGACACATCCGTCTTTGGCAGGTACTGAATTTGACGGTACCAGGTAGAGAGGTGCAACCAGCAACCATGACATCACGCAACATGACTAGATAGTATGTCCCAACATGTTATCATAACACAAACAAATACATAATACAACTAAACAACAAAATTGCAAGTAATTCCTGGGGATCAATACAACAACAATCTCCATAAGAGAGAGGTCCCAGTTTCAATGTGTCACATTCCTTTTCGTGCCTGATTGTTGGTGTTCAATGAGAGAGTGGATAGGATGAATTGTCTGCTATTTCCAGCGCTAGAGCAATAGATCATGCTGACTTTTTGAACTCTTATGAGAAACAAGGGCAAATGAAATCAATTTTGGTGATGATTCCTTTTCCATGTCCAGAATACTGGACTGGGCTTGAGAATCGGCATTGCCAGAAATGAGCACTACTGTGAGCTTAGGAGAATGTTTTATTATCAACCAACAAAAAAATGGAACTGTCAGTCATCGTGTAATGGTGCATACACTCAAGTGGAAATGGGAGCACCTAAGGAAGTGTCAGGAATGCAATGATGATGATCAAATGACTAATCAACTCCATAAGAGTTTTTGCAATACATTTAGAAGTACATAGATGTATGGTCTGTGTTCTTACATGGAGACACAAGAAGAATTCAGACTTCTAAATATAAGTGCTACAGACATCTGTTACACATCAGTTATACTGAACATAAAATAAAAATATACAATCAGAAAGATATAGACAAACGATGTAGTCAAATACCACTTTTAATAGTAGCGATATTTGATTGATTTTTCTAGACTTGTCCGAATGGCTGAGGACAGAGGTACTTGGAGAACTTTGTGTGCTGATGTCTCCAATATGACCTGAAGAGTTATGGATCTTGTTATTAAATTATTATAAAAATGGAAGATTCATTGACTTGATTTCACGACTGGATGGCCTAAGTTGTGGTTTAAGTTGCTTATCACATATAAATGGTTAGCTTATTTTCAAAAGCGCAAATAGAAATTATGGAATATTATGGAAATATATCACAATTCATCTATGCTAAACAAATAAATTATATATTAAGCAGCATTGTAAAATATTATGGAAGAAAGAGTGAAAGCTCGCAACCCAGGGGATCGGATAAATAAACAAGTGTAAAAAATTATTTCATGCACACATTAACTGACAACAATTGGCATGCAATTAGTTTTAGCTAGTAGCAATATATCCTCACAGAAAAAAATAATATACAGACATAGTATAATTATATATATCATACTGTCTAACTGAAATGTGAATCTACTGTGTCATTGAAGTATTAATAATAGCTTAAGGAAGTGAGTCTAACTGATTTATTATAATGTATGCTTTGATCAGATGTGAAATATAAGTTATTTGGCAGAGAAAAGACGTTGATACCCTGACATGAAGTCAGTGAAAAACATGCCACTGTGAAAGGCTTTGTAAGTCGGCAGTGTGTACACAAATCCTTTCAAAACTACGTAATAAACAACCCAGGCAACACATCTGGCTTGGAATGACAAATGAGGATCCCACCCTTCACTTAATGGCTAGTGTGGATACAACCAACTATCATTCACCTGGGGAAAGACAATAGGCTGCTTTAACTGTAACGTGATGAAAGCTGGGAAATAACAAAGTCACTGGACAAGAGATTAGATTTTAATGAAAATAGGTGTCTTTTAAGGCTCTTAACTAATTTCACCTGAAGGAACTCATACGAGTCGGGAATCATATCTCTTCGGATAATGCATCTTGTATGAGTCTCATAGTAAGTGTTATTTATTTTGTCATTTTCTGTATTTATATCAACAGAAGGATGGTTCTGATCGCAAGTGTAATATGTCTACATTACTTCTAGGCATGATTTTGATATGCTATAGTATGAATTTTGTAAGTTATTGATAAGTTTTGAACATGGAGGCATATGACAAAATTTTTCCTTATACTTTGTATAGGCCTATATATATTTTCTAGCTCACTTATTTTTGTGAAAGTATAATGATTTTATTTACTTGAGTCACATTAATTATTGAAATCCAACCTGGCAATTACTGGCAATTGGTAATGAGCATTGTGTTTGCAAATTTACACTACTTATAAGAAAAATCTGTCAAAAAATTTGATCGAAACTAAAGATCTATATTCAAAATTGATGGATCCATGTCACTTTTCTTTGTGAATAACACACCTGATTGAAACACTAATGTCTATATAATATAAATTTTTGTATTCATAATTGGATTATCTACCAAACTGATACAGATTGAGTGAAAGCTATTGATTAGGAAATCTGGTAAGTTCAAATTTCATAATTTAAAAAAAAAGTATTTTTAATTTATACATTTTATGTTATTTTTAAAATCAATTTTTAAATAATAATTGTTTTTCAAAATTAACTTGTGATAATCACATTCTCTGTGTCCATTCCTGTTTCAAAATATATATATATATATATATATATATATATATATATATATATATATATATATATATATATATATATATATATATATATATATATATATATATATATATATATATATATATATATATATATATATATATATATATATATATATATATATATATATATATATATATATATATTACATTATAATTTAAATATATTTAGAAATACCATTTCTTGTTTCCGTGATGGATGTGCAACAAAAAAATCTCTTAATAAAATAAATTCTTTCCAAACACTAAAAAATAATCTAGAGTGAATTAGTTAAAATTAGTAGCTCATTACTTTAGTACTTTAGTATTATGATGTGATCACAAGAAGTGTCGTCCTTTATGTTTTCCTATATTGTGTTCTTGATAAAGGCCTTATTGTCAAAATGTCAATCTGTGTTGTTTCCAGGGTTTTAGTTTGGAATGCATATTCCCCAAGGTGATTTTCCTTGGCACTGTTTGCCATTCTATGTTAATCCTTTATTAATTTTAATATAAATTTATTTAAGGTTAGTTATGTAAAACACAACCTCTCCTAACTCAAACCCTAACCCTAAAACAAATTGTCAAATTAACAATTGATAAATATTAATTGGAAAACATTGCCAATAAAAATAATCAAATTAATAATAATGTTGAGGGGGGGGGGGGTATGATGATACCTGTTGCAAACAGAACTGTTTCCAGAAATTTATAAATCTTCCTTACCCTGTGTTTTCAATTTCCACACGTTGGACCATAGTTTTGCTTCTATCTTATATATTTTTTTTTACGTTATAGATTTTCAAACACTGGAGAAAATATGGACCAAATCACATGTTACAGGCAAGAAGTTTGGAGACAGAGATAAACATAGAAGTGAAGTGTATTTAAGCTTCAGATTTGAGAGACGTGTAAGTAAGCTTCAGTGTGAGTAAGGAAATCCCATAAATAAAAACCTCTTCACTACAGATACTTTTAAAACCAGCATATGCAATTTCTTGCTGTGGCTTGATATGGGGAGAAAATAAACAGTGGGACTTGTCATGCATGTCTTAAGAGGAGACAAAGGTGAACTGGGTGTGGGAGTTGCCTACCACATCCCATAAAAAGTAAAGGTGAACTAAAAATAATTCCATGTTCCAGTCTATTGTGTTGGATAAAAGGCACAATTAGTCATTTTGCAAACTGCAAGAATTCATTCTGTTTTCTAGCCAACATCCTACTGATTAGTAGGATTTTGAGAATGTAATGGTGCTGTGTTATTTGTGTCTTTCAGCCCAGCACATCCAATTTCAGCATGCTATAAATGTAACAATTACAATTTTAAAAATTTCACAGGTATAAATAAAAATTTAAATATAAATTATCACAAATTAACAATTAAACATTAGATTTTCAAATATATAAGTAAAAATTATCGCAACTTAAATTATAACAAAATAATGCTTTTGAATGACAATGACAAATAAATTAAAATGTGATTCAGCAGCTTTCTAAAAATTATTTTATGAACAAATAAGCTACCGGTAAAATGAGAAATGCTGGAAAGAAATTAGGTTTAGTTGGCCCCCAATAACATTCAATTTCCCTAACAGTATTCTTACTAATGGCCTTCAATGTAATATCAGAGAGATGAAAAAATGAGATTCCTCATGGACTTTTGGAGTATCATGTTTCAAAAAACATCACAAATGACCAGCTTTACAACATCACAAATCTACAGGAGGCTGTTACAGGGTTGAGATAATGGTCATTTCGTGGACAAATGTAGTCATTTTGATATGTCACTGGTAATCAAATGTATGACTGGGTCATTTTTTTGTTTGTTTTGACCAATTCTTTTTTTTTAAAAACATATTTTCTTGTATGCGATTCTAAAATAAAACCAGACTTTGAAAATGTGTCTACATGTGTTTCCATAGTATATGTTGTTGGTAAATCAGAGATGTAATATTTTTCTGTTATTTTTGTTTTGTGTAGAACACAAATTGTAAAATGTAAATTATTCAAGAAATCCCAGGTTTATTAATACAATCAAATCTCATTATAACAACTTGCTCTGGACTGACAAAATATTTATGTAATAATGGAAATTCTCTATATACAATATCAGACAAATTGTATTAAAGACGAGGCTGAAGATGTTTTGTTTGTTTGTTTTTCGTTCGCTCCATTGTAACCATCACGGATATCCGTGCGATTTCCGCCGGGAGCGTGATTACGTTGTGCCACCGTTATGCGCCTTGTAGGCCTAGCACATCCGATTTCGGCATGCCTTGACAATTCGGGTGGGCTACCCTTAGCCTGTGACAGCCTCTATATCTGTCTCCAGGCACGCGTAGTGAAGACTCTTCGCCCAGACGATTTTCTTGCTCTCGTCTCACTCGAACGAGGTGTTCCACTGTCTATGAACTTGCCTCGTGTAATTGGACGTGCTGTGCCTGTGCCCATTGGGCACTGAACCGTTTCTCATCCATGAGCCTGGTTCCTTAAGGGGAAGAACTCAACAGAGGAGTTGGACCCTGGCACTTTCGCCCTCTTAGCCGAGGTGTCATTCACCGACATCGTGTACCCCTTGTCCAAGTTCGAGTCTCACACCACGCGTTTGAGAGCAAGGCGTTCTCGAGCTGAGCGTCCTTGTCCCAATAGCGCCTGGGCCCATCAGGTACTGAACCCTTTCTCTCTTCAAGTGTATTTCCGGTGTAGGAAAACCTGACAGTAGAGTTGGGCCAGGGCTAAATCGTTGTCCCTTTTGTGCCTTAGCGAATCGAGTACGGAACCCTTTCTCTCTGCAAGTTACTTCCGGTAAAGGAAACCTTGACAGTAGAGTTGGGCCAGGACTGCCATCGTTGTCCCTTTCTTGCCTACACCCATCGGGTACAGAACCCTTTCTCTTTGCAAGCATATTTCCGGTTTAGGAAGGCTCGACATTAGAGTTGGGTCTTTTGCTTTACCAAACGCCGATGGATGGGTCTGGGTCTCTGCCTGTTAGGAACTCTGGTAACTAGAAGCCCGTCTCGAGCTGACGGAGCTTGTAGTTCCCTTTCCTAGGGACTTTTCACTTTCTATTTGCAGTTCGCGCTGCCCTCTAGCGCTGTTCTGCCCTTTCATTGTTTCATTGTACTCTGTATGAAACATATTTGTCTCTCGCCATGCATTTACCTTTACGTGCATTTTACATTGGCCGCCCCTCCAATGTTCGGACTGGACTGACTAGCTTCACTGTATGTCGACAGTGTTGCTATATGTGGTGATGCTGTTGGTGTCGGAGATATTGTCTGTCTCTTGTGCAGTCAAATCTCTTTCCATCTGCTACCTCCACATTCTCGGACACGATCCCCAAATGATTTGGCCAGAATCAGCACGAGCTGCTGTATTTCTGTTTCCAGGGTGCACCACGTGGAGGTACATTTGGGATCTTGGTTATCTGCTAACCCTGGGTCCGCCTAGAGCAATGCGTTCCCTTTGCACCCCCCAGGCTGAAGATGGCTTTAGCTTTTATGTCAAGGCTAAACTTAATTTGGAAAAGCCACATCAGTGAGAGTGAAAATCAAACTTTATAAAATCACTAGTGCTTTCTACTGTGCTGTATGATTGTGAGAGTCAGAAACTCACTGCGGACATGCCGAGACGAATACAGGCCTTCAAATACAAATGTACCGCAGAAGATGAATGTGTCGGGCCATTGGCGCAAATAAAACAGCGACACAATGCATTTACATTTTCTGGACTACATTCTGCTGGAAATCTAGTTGGACCATTGGCCTGCTACAAGAGAGATCCAATGGGAGTTTGAGAATGAACGCTGAAGAAGAAGAAATACAAACATTAAAGAATAATTCTACGAATCTCCTATAGAGAGCAAAATAACAAATGTGTACAACAGAAATGAGATGTATACAGGTCCGCAAGAACCATTCAATAGTGAAACAACCAAAACTTGCATGGTTTGGACATATATGCAGACATTATTCCTTGGCAAAAACAGTACTACAGGAAACAGTCGAAGTTGGAAGAAGCAGAGGACAAAGAAAAGCATAGACAGACAACATCAAGGACTGGACAGGACAAGATTTTTCCTTACTCGTCTGCATAATTGAAAATAGAAATTGCTGGAGGACTGTGTTAATACATCTAGTTTTGTACCCCTACAACCCTAATAGGCTATGGGTATTTAGATAGATAGACATACAATATAAACAATAGCAAATAAATATGAGTGGGAATTTTGAAGAGTGTTGTTAAATAGGGAAATTTATTATAAAAGGATGTACTATATAGTTATTCTACTGTATAAAGAACTGCATTTAATAAATTGAATCACTAAACAAAACTAATACTCATAACACTCAGAAAAAAGGAATGTAAAAATTACATTGAATAAATTGAGGCAATAAAAAAAACTAATCATTACAGCACTGCAACTAGAGAGCAACAAACGATCAAGTTGTTTAAAACTACAGTAGTAGCAGAAATGACACACAAAACAATGATGTAGGTCTATACTTCTTCAATGTTCATTCTCAAAATCCCACTGGATCTCTCTTGTAGCAAGACAATGGTCCTACTAGATTTCCAGCAAGATGTAGTCCAGAGAATGGAAATGCGTTGCGACAAAATAAAAATAGAAAAGAATTATAGTAGCATAATAGAAATAGTTACATACAAAGAGGGTTGTTCCTTATTACCACTGCAGCAACAAGGAACAGCCAAAGTAAGACTTGGACAAGATGGCATTGCAGACAAAGGATGGTGATGTTTTTAAAAATGACGAGCAGTTTGCAGCAATGCTTAACATGCATAAAAGTTACAAATATAAACAGAAAAATGGTTAAGGGACCTCATAAATATAATTGTTTTACTATGTTTCACAAAAATACAAATGATTATACTGGATTTTACCTTCCTAAGGTACAAAACTCAGTGTTATTTCAATATGAAATAATATTTCCATCAGAATCAATGACCAAGTTGTGGAAAAAACTTGTCAAATTCCAAATCATGCTCACTTGTATAGGCATTGACGTATTTATTCTCAAAATTTCGAAAAAAATATGCATGGTCTAGGGTTTTCCTAAGCAATCGGGTCACCAGAAATTTATAGCCTAAAGCAATATTTTCCGGGAATATGCGCAGATGGATATCCAAGTACCTACTGTATCAACCCATGACTAAAATATTTTAGCACTAATCAACCTCTAACTAAAATATTTTGTTATCACTTATTAACCTCCTAAAATATTTTTTATCACTAATCAACCTGTAACTAAAATATTTTATCACTAATCAACCCCTGAAAAAAATTATTTTATCACTAATCAATCCCTGATTTAAATATATTGTTATCACTTATTAACCTCTGTCTAAAATATTTTATCACTACCGGTAACTAACTTCTGACTAAAATATTTTGTTATGACTAATCAACACCGGACTAAAATATTATGCTATCATTAATGTTCATTAATTTTTCCTTACTAAAATATTAAGTTAGCACTAATTTAATCCATGACTAAAATATTGTTATCGTTAATCAATCCCTGACTAAAATAGTTTGCTATCACTAACCAACCACTAACTAAAAATTATTTTTATCACTAACCAGCCCCTGATTAAAATATTCTGTTATCATTAATCAACCCCTCGATTAAAATATTTTGTTATCACTAATTGACCCCTGCCAATTTATTCCATTGTAAGAATATCCTAAGAATGGAGCAGGTATGATGAACCCTATTAACCAGTATTTGCCAAAAACTGAAGTTATATTTGTCCATAGCGTTGCCTGATAAGTTTTAATCCCTTTTAGATACTCATAGTTTGTCTGGCCAGTATAGACAAGATATATCTGGACACAGAAATAATAACCACAAATGAGTGCTGTGACTATGCTCCAATACAAGATAATAATCATTCCAACTGTTGCGCCGCTAGTGCCTCCCATGAACCAAATATACAATACAACTGGGAATAAATATGCCAGATAACCCCAAGAATATGTAGCTTCAAAATTGCTTCTCAGATACAAAATAGTGACCACAGAGCTGTATATTACTCCAATTCCAGCATAGAGACAAAATATAATAAAAAATCTCTGATTATGAAAGCCCACACAACAGCCAACAAAGAAGCAATGGTGGTCCCGTTTCAGGACACAGTGTCTACAAAGTGGACAGTGCTTAGCTCTAGGGGGAACTGTCATAATGCAATCTCTGCACTTTGACCATCCTGAGGTGACTAATATTGGTTCTGAACTCACAACTGAATCACTGGAAATATCTACCGGTATGTTGAAATCTTGCTGACTACAATCATTATTGTATTTATCTAGTTTGCTAGTGTAGGTAAAACATGTGCCTAAGCTATATTCACTGATATTATTAATAGGCCTATTGCTTTTTTCAGCATTCAATTTCTGATTGTTGAAAAATGTGTCTGTGTAATTAATTAAATCTCTGTGATCTTTTCCACTAATTTGGTCAATATTTATCCACTTCTCTTTTATATGATGCACACTGTTCCCACTTAAGTATCTTTTGTTATAAATGTCTGAAGATGCATTTTTTGCAGATTTTGATTCCATGGTCAATTCTTTTTGTAGATAAATAGCATTCTGTGGCAGAGCTAATGAAAATAATCCTGATTTTGATTTGAAACTTTCTGGTTTCACAACCGAAAACCGAGATTTGTAGCAGATACAGAAATAATTACCCCACATGTTGAAATATATAAAACATGTCATGATTTTAAGTTTGCATAAAGTATTGTCATCTCCATCACTAATCCCTGGCAATGTAACATGAAAAAATATGATCATTGTAAGGAAGGAAAAGAAGAAAAAGTATGCTTGACATAAAAGATTGACAACTTTCAGTTGAAGGTCCAATGTGAACACCATTTTGTATATCTGGGAAGATAAGAAAATTATATGTTATGGTTAGTTGTTTAGTTAGCTTAGTTAAGTTTGGTTTAGTTTAGTTAGTTAAATAGTTAGTTGGTTGATTGGTTTATTTAGTTAGTGAGTGAATGAGTGAGTGTATAGATGGGTGGTTTGGTTGGTTAGTTAGTTAGTCATGGGATCATCATCAGTGTACTCCAAACATGTCCATAGATGCTCTGATCTCCACTTGTGTATATCTACCATTAGACTATCTATTTCTATTGTCTACCTATTGTCCTTTCTCAGCTTTTACTGTAAGGTGTTGAAGGATTGAATGTCGATCAGTTTTCGGGCTATGGCACGTTTGGTCACTTGATATGCAGTAATATTGTGAAATCTCAGAATGTCGGTAACCCCTTCAATCTACCTTCTTCTTGGTCTTCCTCTGTATCTTGCTGTTTCAATTTTCATGTTGTATGCTCTTTCCGCTGGACATTAAGTGTCCATTCTCATTTGGTGGCAGAACCATTTGAATCTCTGTTTTTCAATATATTTCACCACTGATGTTGTGCCAACAGTTCTTGTAATCACCTAATTTCTCACTTGATCTCTGCTTTTTCTGTTTGCTGTTTTTCTTAGACATCTTATTTCACAGGTAGTAAACTTTCTTTCTTGTTATTTAGTGTCCATGACTGACAATGAAAACATAATGTTAGGACGAATATTGGATTTATGATTTGCCTTTTGGTTTCCATCAGGATAAATGTGTGTTTTACAAAATTGGTTTTAAGTTCATAATTTAAATTCTTGTCTGGAGCTCTCTGTCCATTCTTCCATCGGCTGTAAAAATGCTCCCTAGATATTTAAATTCCAGCACTTGTTTCAGTAGTTGATCATTTATTTTTATGTTGATTGTATTGAGTTTTCTGATATAGATTAGAATTGATTAGATACAATTCATTACTTCTGTGTTGATCTTCATGTTGCATTTTCACAATAACAAAAGACAATGTGACAGTAAGTTAATTATTATGAAACAATGAAACGCAAACAAAACAAAACCAAACACCTACATTTAATGTTATAGGTGCCTAATTGTTCATAGCAAAAATCTATATTCTAGTGGAGATGGACCTTGTAGCACTAAAAATTAAATAGGGCCTAGGACCATTACAAAAATTACAATCACACTATTACACTATTAGTATAGTATTATCATTATAAATAGTTGATGGAAATCATAGCTCTCTAAGAAAGGAAACCATGTTTATCATCAGTATTGCCAACTCGTTTAGGAAAATTACATTTGTACTTTGAGATGAAATTATACAGAAAGATACATAGAATATCTATTATGAAAGGAATAAAGAGAGAAACTCAGATATTATAAACACACTGGAGATGCCAGAGTGTTGGTTACTAAACACACATGTGCCCACATAGCAAACAGACACATAGCAAAACACATACATACTAAACACATAGCAAAAAGAAAACTACACCTGTTTGGTAATATAAAGAGACACACCTGTTTAGAAATACAAATAATGGAGAGCAGAGAACCTGGCAGGAGGAGGAAAGGCAGACCAAGAAGACGATGGACTGGCGACATTAAAGATAACATGAATACGTCGTTGGAAAATGCAAGTCGCATGGTCCAAGACAGAGAAGGGTTCATGAAGTTCATTGGGAAGACAACGTTTTGGAGAGAATACGTCACATGACACACATTAGTACTACAATAAGGATTCCAGCTCACTGTGGCATCAATGGAAACGAAAATGCAGACGAATTATTCTGTCAAAAACAGGATGCAACCTCCCTCAAACCCGCGTAACTCAAAGCTTCATGGAAGAAAATTTATATAAGTGGCACAAGTGAAAATGACAATAGATAGCGAAAAACTGATGAAAGTCTATAAGCATAGACCTACACACAATATTGCTGAAGGTGCAGACGCGCTGGGTAGAACACATGGACCGTAAGAAAGATCATCGTCTATCAAAAAAAAGTTCTTTAGAGATCTCCAGACTAACCCCCTCTAGGCCGGAAAGACAGAAGAAGTGTTTTAAAGACATCCATAAGGCATTGGCGGACAATGATGTGGTTCATGAAACAGTCTTGAAGAGAGGTAGTGCTGACCTAATAAGGGTAGTCATTGATTTAGGGGGCATAGCGAATAAGACATGATAATGTGCACATACAAAGGATGACAAATATAGGGATGATAGGAGAAAGTGTGCCCTCTCTAGAGAGTTACGAAGATCACATAATCAACATTTGACTGGGACTTTGTATGCATACTAGATGGTTGCTGAAACGTAGAGCGAAACAATTATATGAATATTCTGTGTGTCATGATGCATGACCGGGTTCTAATAACTGCCGACTGTCTCGCATGTCTTTCGTTGTGTTCTTTACCTCTTCTGTCTACCAAGCAGTTATTTTTGATTTCGTGCCTTTATGGTTTTTATATCCACATATGTTTCTTGCTGTTTGTATGATGGTATTTTTAAAATATTTTCATTCTTCTTCTACGTGTTGTGTGTTTTCAGGTAGCTTTGCAAATTCTTCGTTAACCTACTGGATATATTTTTCGAGCATATTTGTTTCTTCTAATTTCTGTATGCCTATATCTAGTTGTCCCTGGTGCTTTGTGATTTTCTTGTGCTTGATATTTTTCGCTCTGTTTGTTTTGACTGTTATTATTGCTGCTTAATGATCAGTATCGAAAGATAAAAAAAAAAATATATAAGAAATGGGCAACAAGCAAAACGCATGAAGATTATTTAACATACACGACAGCTAAGATTAACACCACAAAAATCATCAAATCTGCAAAAATTATGTCATGGCAAGATTATGGAGAAATGTTTAACAAGGATAGACAAAACGCACTAAAGATGTTCTACAGGAAAATAAAAAACAAAGGAAATAAAAAAGACATCTATGAACCAACAGAAATAATCAACGATGAACATGACAACATACTAAATAGGCCCCAAGAAATCATGGAAACATTACTTCAAGCAACTGTTAAATTTAAAAGAATGAGAAGAAATCACAACAATAAATACAATAGAAGAAGACCTAGAACCATGCATCCTGAAATCCGAAATTTAAGACGCAGTTAGACATGCACCAAACAGCAAAGCACCAGGAATAGACGGCATACCTATAGAACTCATAAAAATGCTAACAGTGACAGGTATAAAGTGGTTACACGGATTGTTTAATGTGATATGAAAGACACAAAAGACACAACAAGAGTGGAATACAGCAGTGATTGTTCCCATCTGGAAGAAAAAAGGCAGTAAGAGGGACTGCACTAAGTATAGAGGCATATCACTCTTAAGCCACACAGGAAAAATCTTTAGTAAGATACTTGAGAAGAGGATGCACACATATATAGAACCACATCTCAATAACACGCAAATGGGCTTTCGAAAAAAAATTAAAGCTGTACAGACGCAATATTCGCCCTAAAACAACTTGCAGAAAGAGCGACGGAACAATAGCCAAGATTTATATTTGGCTTTCATTGACCAAGAGAAAGCTTTTGACAGAGTGGATAGAGCACAATTATGGATAATATTTCAGAGATATGGAGTTCCACAACATCTGATAAGCCTTTGTCAGATCGTATACGGCAATAGTCAATGCGCAGTAAAAACGAGCGCAGGCACATCCAATTATTTTCAAATCCACTAGGGAGTGAGACAGGGATGTGTACTATTCCCCCTACTGTGTATAACATACATAGACCACATTTGCAAGGTAGCAAAGACAACGGAACAAAACAACCTGAAGAATAACTTAAACGAATTGCTATTTGCAGACGACCAATCACTAGTAACATCACCAGAAGAGCAACTACAAAGACAAATAGAAAGGTTACATCGAACATGCAAAACCTTTAACATGAAGATAAACATAGAAAAGACCGAAGTAATGAAGATAGGAAGAACAGAAAGAAACACCAATATATATATATTGGAAACAACAGACTTAAACACGTCACAGATTTCATATAATCTAGGAAGCAACATAACAACAGACAAGAGCAGTAAATAAATACAGAATAGATGTAGTAAAGCATGCCAAGCCTTGGGACAAATGACAGCAATCTTCAGAAACATGTAGATTTAAACACCAAAATAACAGGATTCATAACAATTATTATGCCAACGCTGTGTTACCAAAGCCAAACATGGACAACGATAGCACAAGACAAACGTAAACTAGTGACAGCTGAAATGGCATGCTTGCGCAGAATCCCAGGAATATCGCTAAGAGGCAGAGTGAAAAATGAGGACATTAAACAAAGAACCGGTACCGCCCAAATCTTGGAGTATATTAAAAGCCAACAGATCAAATGGTTTGCAAATGGTTTGAAATGATCAGCAGACTACGACAAGATAGTATCCGTGCCATACCACAGCAAGCTATGCTACACAGATACAGTGAAGGCAGACTTCGAAAACGATGGACCACCGAATTAAAGTGGTGACAAATTCCACAATATACTCAGCACACACGAGGGCCATCTCTAGAGAGCTCTTCTACCCCTGGCGCTGAAAGGCAATAGAGGGTTTAGCGAATAGATAGATAGATAGGTCTCGCATGATGCTGGTTCTATGTAGGAAGCAGCAAAATGGCAACACTGTTTATCATAAACAGTTTCTATTTCCGGTATAAATTTGTCAACATTCTCAACTGACAACCAGGGATTGTGACTATTATTTACTACGACACAATGTTTATCTGTGTCTTTACAAATAATTCGCAACTATCTTGTGGATATCAATTGAAAACGTTAATTTTCAATTATTATTCCAGCAGAATGAGTTATTTGTTATGAGACGGTAACATAATTATTATGATTAGGCCCCTACTGGCCCTAACAAACATACCCGGTGTAACTTAGTCACTAAGTTAGTGTAAACTAACTAAGCAAGCAGTAGCTCTGTAGTCTGTAAACTGTAACTAGAGACTGAGTAGTGAGTGAGTTGGCCTAGGTACTCAGTCTCACTGTTCTGCAGGTACATCATTATGTGGTCAGCAAATAGGGCCTATCGAAAATGAAGTGTATATTTATATTATATCATCATCAGGTGCCATGCCGGGTGGCGTAGGCGGTCATGGCTCTCCACAGCTCTCTGTCCACAGTATTATGTATCAAAGTCGTTGTTGTTTCTTTGCCGTGCCAGGTTGTCAAACTGTCTAATATTTTCTCACGTTGTCGCCCTCTGTCTCTGGTGCATTCAATTTTGCCTGTTGTGATTATGTTCTCTAAACCTGCCTGTCTCATGAAGTGGCCAAAAAAAGAAGATTGCCTTTTTCTTATATTGTTGATTAAGGTCCGTTTCGCATTTAACTCTTTTAACACCTCTACATTAGTTTTTCTGGCAGTCCATGGTATTCTCAGCATTCTTCTGTAGAACCACATCTCCGTTGCCTCCAATCTCCCACTTTCCAGTTTGTTTATTGTCCAAGACTCGCACCCATATGTTAGTATAGGGGTTATATAGCACTGCAGAACTCTCTTTCTCACCTCTAATGACAAGGTCATATTACACAGTATATTTTTCATTTTTCTGAATGTTGTTTTTGCCTGTCCTATTCTGCATCTTATTTCTGTTGAACTTCTTCCATCTGCTGTTATAATTGTACCTTGATATTTGAATTGGTGGACCTGTTTTAATACTATATCATTCACTATGATCTTGCAAGGTGTGTTATTTTCTTTCTTTGAAATAACCATTACTTCTGTTTTCTTGATATTTAGGAAGAGGCCTTTCTCTTTGCTTTCTGTGACTACTACTTTAATTAATTTTTGAAGGTCTTCCTCACTTTTTGCAATCAGAACAGTGTCATCCGCATATCTCAAATTATTTATGTTATGTCCTCCCACTGATATTCCTGGGATATCTACTATTGCACGCAATATGTTTTCACTGTATAGAGAGAACAGGTCTGGTGAAAGCACGCATCCCTGTCTGACTCCTTGTTTTATTTGTTGAAAAGGGCCAAATTGCTTTCCTACTCTTATTGCTGCTGTTTGTTGCCAGTACATGTTCTTGATTATTCTTAAATCCTTGCTGTCAATGTTCAGATTCTCTAGCATGTGTATAATTTCGCTATGTTTAACTTTGTCAAAAGCTTTAGTGTAGTCTATAAAACAGAGGTACAGATCTTGGTACAGAGGTACAGATATATAGTATATTATATACTATATATATATACTATTATCTATATATATATACTTAGTATACTATATTATATACTATATAGTATGCATTGCATACTGGTGGTTCCCGTATCAAGCTGTTAAACAGTACACATTTCTCATAAAAATTCCCAGTACTACTAATACTACTACTACTGGCAACAGAATTGAGAAAGTCATATTATGGATATGCCCTACATGTAACAACATACATATACTTAGTATTGTATTACTAGCATAGGGCCTACGCCTAATAGAATCCTTCTACAGTGGAATCTATAGTATAGCACATACGTTTATTTTCCTGTGTAACAATACTTTTCAAATTCCCAATTAGTTTATTCTTTAATGTAGGCCTCTATATCATTTGATAATGATGATGTAGGTATCATTCACATATATAATTGTAGGCCTATCTAGCAATTTTTTTATTATATATTTTGTCAGTTCATATTAATGTGTACCCATGATGTTTTTTTTAAATAAATGGACTGCACTGTATTAGTTAAGAATACTATACAAGTTAAGTAAGGTAATGGTAGATCCCATGGCAGCAACTTACCATCAGTGATAAAGGTATATCACAAAAGACTAAGTCCCAGCAACTATTAAGTGAGGTAGCGAGTTCTGTTCCTTGCTGTATTTACTTTCCCAATCTCATATGTCATTTACCCATTTACAGCTGGGTTGACAGTCAAATGTAACAATATATATCATTACCTATGCTAGGATAACCTAGATATGGTTTCTGCCCTTGGGTAGAAAATACATCCCAGTTCTATTGTGCCAGTAATTCTTCTTCTATGTTTGCCCTCTGATAACAACACAAAAGTTTGTGTAATTTCTGCCAGGAAACATGATGTGCTGCCAGTTTCAAAGCAGAGCTGTGTTATTTTATACCTGGCATGCCAAAATCCGATTTTGGCATGCTTTTAATTTTAGAGGGCTTCCCCCCTAGCCTGTGACAGACTTCCTATCTGTCACCAGGCGGTGAATGTGTATTGACTCTACTCCATGATGTTTATCACCCACTGTACCCTACAAGCCAAAATGTGTCCCTGGTGACAGTCTCTGAGGAGGTGGTAATCAGAGATTTAGGTTTGGTTCGACTACATTTATCTCGCATGAAGTGTTCTGCTGCCAGTGAACTTATCTTGCATAATTAGACGTACTGTCCCTGTATCCACCGGTTACTGAATCTTTTCTCATCTGTAATAATGATTCCAGTATAGGAGAAACTGGACAGTAGAGTTGGACCCAGATTCATTTGCCATCTTAGTAGAAGTATCAGTCACCAACATTGTGACCCCCTCATCCAAGTCTCAGTCTCTACACATATTTAGGAGCAATTAGGACTAGTAGCTTGTTCTCAATCTGATCAGTACTCTAGTTTTTCATGGTGCATATTCTCCATTCTATTTGCATGTAGCGCTGCCCTCTGGCACTGTGCTTCCTTCTCATTGTACTCAATGTTATCCTCACATGTACAGAGACTTGCGCTTGACTCATGATATTCGTGATGACATTTACCCATGTCAGGACATCAACTTTACCATCAATTGACGTACAAATTTCTACTTTGATGTGTGTCATCTCCAGTTGACCTAAATATAAATTGCTGCATTGACTACATATATATATATATCTACAGTTAGCCCATATATCTACTGCATTTGTTCAAAAACTCCTGCAGATTAGCAGGATCTAGTCCAAAGAACAGAATGTATTGTGTCATGGCTTACAACTTTTTTATGAGATTTTATATTTTGTCCTGACACATCTGACATTAGCATGACTTCTGGGTCACTGGCCTTATAAGGGAGGGGATAATTAACTCCACCCCTTAACCTTCTCAACTGCCTCTTATGACATACCAGTACATAGAAGTTAACAGTGTTGCCATTTTTTCTCCCCTTTCAAGCCCACAAGCACAAAGGTGGACCTAGATTTAAATTGGTACGTTGACATGCAGGGTGGGCACTACACCATGCCCAATTGTAGTCCTATCATGAAAACACCACATCATCAGATCATACCATCATGCAATAGAAAAACTATAGTAGATGACATGCATATATATTGAGACTTTATACCTATGGACAATTCATATAACTTCATCGCCCACGTGTTGCCGGGGCCCGAAAGGGGAGCAAAGAATAGCAACACTGTTTACCTTCCACGCATGTCGTAAAAGGTGACTAAGGAGATTATGGGATGGAGTTGACTGTCCCATCCCATATAGGGTCAGTGACGCAAAGTCATGCTGAAGTCAGATGTGTCAGACCGAAAGGCGCAGATATCGCAGCAATGCTGTAAACCATGACACAACGCATTACGTTCTCTGGACTACATCCTGCTAATCTGCAGGAATTTGAGAACGAACGCAGAAGAAGAAGAAGATATAACTTCATCTATACAACTGTTTTTTTCAAGCACTTTGTGTCCTATTTGTCTATATGCATGCACCTCTGTGGTTAGGATGGAGCCAGAGATATATTGCACAGCACTGAGGAGGAGGAAATTAACAACAAGATGAACTCAGTCCAAAAGAGTGTATGCTGAAAAGTGATGAGTCAAGTTGAAAGGTGCAGATACTACAGCCTTGCTGTTAAACTGTGATAAAACACACTACTCTTTTTAGGTTGAAGAAGATATATAAATTAGCGGACAATGACAATTTTTATGAAAATTGTTTAAAACACACATTTTCTAGAATGTTTATTGACAATACATTTGTTAAAATTTGGGGTCTAAAAGGCCAGGTTTTTTTAAACAAATGCACCAGAGAGAACAATCATTCACACTTGTCGTGAATGTGAAAGTACATAGGAAATTTAAAAGAACTGGATATAACAGAGACAAATCAGGTAATGTGATATATGAAATGTTTTCTTCTTTCTATGGCTTATATTTTGTGTGGTGGAATATGGGTAACCCACATACAATGAAGTCAGTCCCCTACACCTTTTCAATCATTTTGTGTGGAGAGTGTAAATCATTTTGTACTTTTGAAACATCTTGTAATTACATAAAACACAGTTTGGGGCTTTACAATATACATACAGCACAGACTATCTCTATCAGACTATAGAGTATGAGTAGGAAAAAATACATATAACAGTTTACAAGAAGGTCTCAACGTTTCAACCTTAAGGTCTTTTGATCACATATCAAACATTCTTTGTATACACCATTTCAAGTCATATATCTGCCCAGCTGTTGCATTATTTTTTTACAATGCAGCCATAAAAAAAGTTTGTATGTTATTATTGCCATAAGTTTAATTCCTCTTAATTGTTTCATCTATATTATTTGTCCTTTGCAGAATGTTGTCCTCACTGCCACTCTATATGACTCAATAGAATGAGAAGACTCAATATATTTCACCTCTTCTGTTCTTTGCAACATAATGAATATCAGGTGGTAGAACAAAATCACAAACACAGAGATACTGCAGGGAGCAAAATTACCATCAATAATGGGAAATACTCAGCAGTAGACAACTAAGATGACTGGATCAAGTGCAAAGAATTAACAACAACCATATTCCACAGCAGACACCTGTTTGATGAACTTTCCAAAGGTAAAAGAACAAAAGGAGATACAAAGATTTATGAAAGACCTCAATAAAAGACTTTTCTATTGACCACAATAGCTGGGAAAATGTGACACAATAGCTGGGGAAATGTGATACAATAGCTGGGGAAATGTGACACAATAGCTGGGGAAATGTGACACAATAGCTGGGGAAATGAGACCAAAGATTAAGTGTATGGTCTATTGTCTATCTCCAGGTGAATGATTGTTGATCGCATTCACACTTGCTGTTAAGAGTAGGGGTGGTATTTTAAGCTGTCGTTTCAAGGCCAGATGTGTCGCCGAGGTTGCGTTTAGTCCATGTTTGTTCAAGGTTATCTTAATGTTTTCTATCCACCGTTTTCTTGGTCTACCTTTGGCTTTACGCCCGGATATTCTTGTATTATATGCTCTTTTTGGTATTTGGTTTGGCTTCATTCTCATAAGGTGACCGAATAATTTTACTTGCTGTCTCTCAATATGTTCGATACATGATATTATACCAACTCTTTTCCTAATTTCTTCATTTCTTATTTTATCTAGTTTGGTAACCATTGCAGCTTTCTCAGACACTTCATTTCACATGTCCTTCAAGAATGTGCAAACTATGACACATTAAGATGCACATACTGGCCTTCTGATACACCAATGAATGTTAAACTTTATGGTACAAAACAAGAAATGGAAAACACTGTCCAATTTATACAAGAAACAACACTGCAGATATAGACATTATTAGCGAACGAAAGAAGAAGAAGAAGAATTTCACATGTGATGATTTTTCTTTGCTGCGAAGCTGTTAAAGACCATGTTTGACATTGGTAGCACAGTGTTGGTACATTGGGAAAAGGTACAGTAAATTTTAAAACACTTTTGAGGTACAGGCTAGAACACAAATAACATGTAAAGCAAAGGCCAATACAAAGTAACACTGGCTACTTGACTGATTAATTCTGATTAATAAAACAGGAACCGGCTAAATAATTGTCTATACAAGTAAACTTAAGTAGGAAGCCAGAGGACAATTATTAAAAATTCTAGAGGCTATGGGCCAATGGCCCAACACATCCGTCTTCAGCGGTAATTCATTTGATAATAAATGTTTTTAAAAAGTTTTAAATATTGACAGTAAAGACTTCAAGTCAAACAAGCAATTTCCGCAGAAGACGTGTCGGGCCATTGGCGCAAATAAAACGTCGACACAATGCATTTCCATTCTCTGGACTACATCGTACTGGAAATCTAGTAGGACCATTGTCCTGCTACAAGAGATATCCTGCAGGAGTTTGAGAATGAACGCTGAAGAAGAAGAAGAAACAAGCAAGTAAGAGATGACACCAAGCAGCAATATGTCTCTACATCAGTAATAAGAAAATGATTTACTTATATCGGACAAGTACTGAGAATGATCTATACGTTGATATAAAGATGTATGCAAATACGATATACATGATACAGACATTGATAGAGAATTATGGGAACAGGATGCCATGGATCATGTTGCATCGAGGGGTAAGATCAGGAATGGTATAAAAACAAAGGAGAAGAGATAGTTAGTTCAAGGACTGCACATCTAAGAAGACACACAATGGTACATGCAGGCCGGTAACTCCTTGTACCTACTATGGAAGACTATTTGCGCATCCGATTGGTCTTGTGAGTCATATCCATCATCGCCATGGATTATAGACTATATTTCTTATAGCAAAATAATAATACTATTGTCTGGAAAGACAGAATGGTGCCTACTACTTAGAATGAATGAAAATAGACTGCCACTACAAGCATTAAATTAGGTACCATATGACAAGAGAAAGAGAGGAAGACCATAAGAAACTATTTGCAGAACAACTATCAATTAGGGTATGACTATGGTTCTCAACATACAAGAACAATACACAGTAGCATCACATCACTCAAACTGGAGATCACTGGTTTCTGCCCTATATGCCATATTCTGTGCTGAAGGAACATGGATGGATGGACGGATATAGATAGATGGATGGATCTGATACATATTTTTACTGCAGTCTCCTATTCATTCAAAGAATAAAAATAAGATTTTAACACTCTCAAAATATCACAGTTATCTTTGTTATGTTATGTTATGTTCCTCCAGGGCCATAGGCGGCGCATAGGACAGAAACCATAGCTTTCCATTTCTGTCTTTGTGTTGCCAGGTCTTTCAATTGTTGCGTGTTGTTTAGGTTCATTGACATGCCTTCTCTATTAATGGTTCTTCGTAGAGTTTCTCTAGGTCTCCCTCTTCTTCTTACTCCAGGTGGCACCCAATATAGTGATTGCTGGGGAATTCTTAGGCTGTTCATTCTGAGAACATGGCCGATGTAAGTCCAACGCCTTTGTCTAATGAAGGAAGATATATAGGTTTGTTTGCTTTCCTCTCTTATAGTAGTGTTAGATTTAAAGTCACTCCACTTAACGTTCAGAATGGTACGTAGGCATTTGTTTTCAAAGGAGTCGAGTCTTTTATCTGTGGCTTTTGTGGCTTTCCAACTTTCGCACCCATATGATAGAATAGGGATGATGTTGGAGTTAAACAACTTGAGTTTTGTGGTGTTTCTTAGTGTGTTTGACGTCCATATGTTGCGTAGTTTATTGAAAGCACCCGCTGCAAGGGCAATACGGTGTAAAATTATTTTTTTTTAATGAGTCTCCATCCAATGCTAGATTGGTGCCTAAATATGTAAAATTGTTGACTTTTAATAATGGAACATTTTGAATTTCTATGTTGTCGTTGGATCTCGTAAAATCTAGTATATGAGTTTTTGATGTGTTGATTTTCAACCCTATCTGATTTGAGTAGTGTTGGAGATTGTCAAACTTAGATTGAGCATCTGTGTGGTTTGCGCTCAAAAGGGCTAGGTCATCTGCGTAGTCAAGATCTTCGAGAACGGTATTATTAATCCATTTTATTCCTGTCAGCTCATTTTCAGTGCTCTTTCTCATGACCCAATCAATAGCGACGCAGAAAAGTAATGGGGACATGATGCATCCCTGTTTAACGCCCGTAACAACTTGGAACCATTCTGACTTCTCAGTGTTTGTTTGAACACAGCAATGTGAGTTGGTAATCTTTAGTTAGGTAAATATTCCCCTTATTGTAAGGTATTCTTCTTTCAGTCTGGATGTGGCAGACTTCACAAAGGCATCCGAAAGTATCTATTGGGTCAAGGGGCAGAAAGGTGTCATAGAGTGCAATGACAGTGAGACAGAAAGGCACCTTGATCATATTCTGCACCCTGACGCACACTCGGCCATCTCGACTTTGTCTTGCAATAAGACTGTGCGCATAGGTGCGAGAGAGTGAGATTGAAGACATTGTGCAACTCTCCCTCACTTTAATCCAGTTTCATCACGCAAGTCATGGCATCATCTTAATGCCATGCTCATCTTCGCTTGCGAAGCAGGAACATATCACTTCTTTCAACAATGGACATTAGTCCAATATTTAGTTATAAATAAGCTTTCAACCATCAAAATATAGTGGTCTTGGTTTTGGTAATCCAACGACCATGCCTTCTGGAGATTATTTAGTTCATCACATTTATCATTACCCTAGGCATAGCTATATTTAGGTCATATAGCTAGCCTGCATGACAGCAAACTGTTTTTTTTGCCTATGTCTTGCCGCCCAAAATGGGAGCAAAGAATAGCAGCACTGTTTACCTTCCATGCATGTTGTAAGAGGCAACTAAAGAGATTATGGATTTGAGTTGGCTGTTCCATCCTATACATGATCAAAGTGACCCATATTCATGCTTAAGTCAGATGTGTCAGCCCAAAAGGCGGAGATATCGCAACAAAGCTTTAAACTATGACAATGCATGCAGTTCTCCAGACTACATTGTGCTAATTTTAAGGAGTTTGAGAATAAATGCAGTATAAGATGTCTTAAATTTGCACCAGAACAGTATTGTCCAAGTTAGCATTTTCATTTCTAGCAACATCCAAGTGACACAATAATTCATTGTCTACCCACAACTATCTGCGTGGGCAGATTTAATTCTGATTTTGTGTGTGTCTATACTGAATCGGTGAACTAAAATCATGTAGTATATCTACCTCTTATCAATACTTCTAAACTTATACACTCCTGCTTATTAGCAGGATGTAGCCCAGAAAACTACATTGTGTCATGACCAACAGATTTTCTGCAAAATCTGTGCTTTTTATGTTACTTCTTATGACATGCATGGGAGGTCAGAGTGTTGCCAATATTTGCTTCCCTTGTATGTCTAATAACACACTGTTCAATGGTGTTTACTTATCTCTGATGCATGTATGCCCCCTTACATTATCATCTAAATTTATGCTGAGTTAGATATGGTGCCATTACAGACGTCCGAACCAACGGAAATGTCTGCAAAGACCTGAGCATAGAAGAAGACTGGCTCCATAAAATATTAAAAAATGCAAGCTAACATATTTCGGTCTCAAAAAGAGACACATTGGTTTAGATAAAGAAATCATGGAGGAAAAAGTTCCAGGATAGAGAACAAGAGACAGACCAAGACTACAATGGACACATAATATTGAAGACTTTCTGAGCATGACACTAGAAGAAGCTGGGCAGCTTACACAGAACTGAGAGGCTTACATAATGGCAGTGAGGACAATGTTCCGTAAAGGATACGTCACAAATATAGTGCTACATTTCCTGATAACAAATGTTATAAACGCATGTTGGGTAGTGTTACCGAGAACATAACATCAATATGTTTGTGCATGATAGAATTAGTCAACAAGAACCACTGCTAACAATCATGAAACTTTGTAAGCTATGGTGGCACGGGCACATGATGAGACATTTCTCGATGACAAAAGATGTTCTTCAAGTTACAGTCAAGAGTGGAAGAAGATTTGATTGCAAAAAGAAGACATCGCTGGATAATATCAAGGACTGGACAGGGTGTTAAGTTTCCAAACTCATCAGGATGGTAGAGGATAGAAATGTGTGAAGATCTTTCTGCACCAAATATTTCAATGTGACACCCATAGGGCCATGACAGGCTATGGGTTTTATTATTACCGGGGTATTATTATGTATCCTGATCCTGAATTAGACTAAAATCCTCCTAGTTAATAAATTCTAACTCAAGCGAGAATCTTTGATATCTTATTTCTAGTGAAAACCAATGGTTGATTGATTATCTTTGTTCCTAATCATAACTTCGAGATACTGCATCATCTTTGTGCAAAGAGATCTCCTATATCACTAGCAGTAAAGAAAATCAACTCCGTTGGAAGATATGGGGTGTATTTCTTCTTCTGTGTCAATGGCTAGAATGCAGGACCTGGCAGCAAAGGATGGTGTTGCAAGAAACGAGCAGCACATAGAAATCACAAGAAGGGTTTGTTTTCAAGGGTTTGAATTGTGGTTGTTATCGAAACTGCGTGAGATTGGTGTGGAGATTGGAACAGCCCATGAAGAGAAACATAGAAGAGATTGATGTGTGAGCATCGGACTGGAACTATTAGCAGCGACACTCTGATGGATTTATTGAGATGGAAATTGAAGCACCTATGGACTTGTCCAGTGTATGCTAATGATAACCTGCAGTCATAACTCAATCATAAGAAGAGTTATCAACCAACAGGAACAGATAGTCACCATTTGCTGAAAAACATCCTTAATATTAGATTTCTGTATAAAGTGTGTTTCTGCCAGAAAAAAACACCAAATAAATACAACATAGATGCATCATAGGCCAGATGTCTTCTATTTTCAATAACAAACATGAACACCAAAACTGCACTATATAAATCGATCAAGATACCATCACTATGCTACCAGTGCCAAACGTGGACACAAACAACAAAAGAAAAAAAAATTTTTATAACATAAATGGCTTGTTTACATAGATTCCTCAGAGTAACAATAAAAGATAGAATCAGAAATGAAAATATCAGATGACTAACAAACACAATGCCAATCCTGGATTACATCAGAAGACAACAGATTAAATGATTTTCATATACTTCCAGACACTACCATCAGATAGTGCCCCTCAAAAAGCATTGCTATACAGACACTATAGATGCATAGCCTGGGGCAGAACATGCAAAAGATGTATTTTGTTATGGTCATGTAATGTATTCTCTACAGAGCGTTGTCTTCAATTAACCATCTCTGTCTTGGACCAGGTAGCTTGCATTTTTAAATTGCATTTTTCATGCTATCTTTAATGTCGTTGGTCAATCATCTTCTTGGTGTGCCTTTTCTCCTCCACTCTGCCCTCTGTATGAAAGAAAGCTCTGAAAAACCACCCCACTGCACATAGGATATAAAAACAAATTCCTTACAATTCCTGGGAGTGCCAACCAACCTCATTATTTATAGTTTATTTTGACATAGTTTTCCCATGATATTCTCCAGGTTCCAGGAGGTGGAGAAAGCAGTGTCCTGGATTTATCTGCTGGGGTAAAGCAGGAAGACGATTATGAGGCCAGTGCACTTTTAATTATTCACATTTGTTGAATATTATATGAATTATCATACATTTTGGATGCAAAGGAATCCACATTACTCTCTTGTGTTAATCCACATTACTCTCTTGTGCTAATCCATATTACTCTCTTGTGCTATTCCACATTACTTTCCTGTGTTAATCCATATTACTCTATCTATCTATCTATCTATACGCTGTGTCCCTTGTTTGCCTTGCGGCGTCAGAGGTGGAAAAGTTCTCTGGAGATGGCCTTCTTGTGCGCTGTTTGTAAGCTTGTTCCTGTGGCTTATTTGATTTATGTGATCCATCTTTTACATGGTGGTCTGCCTCTGGCTTTATAACCGTTGTGTCTGTGTCATAGCCATTTGTGGCATGCTATATGTCGGTAGTCTGGAAGCGTGTGAAAACCACTTGATCTGTTGTCATTTGATGTGTTCCAATACTGGTATTGTTTTGGTTATCTGTCAGATGTTTATCTCTTAATGACACTCCAAGTATTCTTCGCAGACATGTCATTTCTGCTGTCAATATTTTTCTTTTGTCTTGTGCTGTCATTGTCCAGGTTTGGCACTGGTTGCATAGTGCTGGAATAATAATAGTCTTGTATAATGCAACTTTGGTGTCTATGTTTACATTTTTGTTCTTGAAAATGCGTGTCATCTGTCCTAGGATCTGGTATGTTTTGTTGCATCTATTTTGTATCTCTTTACTTGTTTTCCCTTCACTCGATATAATGCTTCCTAAGTAAGTGAGCTCATTTACTTGTTTAAGGTGTTTATCATCGATGGAGATACCGGTAGTGATATTTCTTTCTTTCTTTACTATTGCCATTATTTCAGTCTTTTCAATATTGATCTTCATGTTGAATTTTTGACATGTTGTGTGGAGTCTGTTCCTATGGTCTTGCAATTTTTCTTCAGATGTCGCTATAGTACGTGTTCGTCTGCAAATAGTAGTTCGTTCAATTTGTCTTTTATGTTATCTTCTTCGTTGGTACTTGTTAGTTTACAGATGTGGTCGATATATGTTATAAAAAGTAGAGGGGATAGGACACACCCATGGCGAACTCCTGATTGAATTTGGAACTTATTGGACACACCTGCATTTGTTCTTACTGGATATTGGCTATTTGCATAAATGCTTTTGCATATGTTGATTAAATGTTCTGGTACTCCGTATATTGATAGTGTTTTCCATAGTTGTTGTCTGTCTACTCTGTATTTTGTGCAGTCTCTCTTACTGCCTTTTTTCTTCCATATGGGAATGATTGTCACGTTCCTCCAGTCTTCTGGTGTTTCTTGTTTCTTCCACATTACATTAAAAAGTCTGTGTAACCATTTTTTCCCGCTCTCTGCTGCTGCTTTGATAAGTTCTGTTTGTATGTTATCAGAGCCTGCTGCCTTGTTTATTGGTGCTTTGTTTGTTGCATTTTCTATTTCTCATAGTAGTATATTTGGTTCTAGGTTCGTTGCTGTAGTGTTTATTGTTGTGTCTTCATTTCCTTCTTTTAGATTTAGTAGTTCCTTGAAATATTGTTGACATCTTTCCATTATTTGCTTCGGTTATTTTAGTGCATTACCGTTTTCATCATTTATTATTTCTGTCGGTTCATATATATCTTCTTTGTTTCTCATGTTCTTGATTTTCTTGTAGAACCTCTTTTGTGAATTTTTATAATCTGCGTTGAGCATGTCTCCATATTCTTTCCATGAGTTGATTTTGGCAGTTTTAATGACTTTCTTGGCATTTGTTTTTGCTGTCTTGTATTCTATGTAATCTACTTGGTTTTTGCTTTTGACCCATTTCTTATATTGTTGTTTCTTTTCTTTTGTGGCTTTTTTGACTTCTTCATTCCACCATGCTGTTATTTTTGGTTTCTTTACACTATTGTTCTTGTATCCGCATGCTTTTCCTGCTGCTTGTGTTATAGCTTCTTTGAATAGTTTCCATTCTTCTTCTGCTGTTGTAGTATCTACTGGTAATTTTTCTGTGATTTTTGTGTGCGTATTGCTCACGTACCGTGTCGTCCTTTAGCTTGTGAATTTTAATTGTTGTTGGTTTGTTATCTTTGTTGTTGTCTTTCTTCTTTCTCTTTCTGTTTGCTTTTACAGATATTATTACTGCTTTATGGTCGGTGTCTACACACGTTTGGTATGGCTCTTGCGTCTGTTATTTTCCTTCTGTTGGCTCTTCTTGTTAGTATAAAGTCTATCTGGCTTTTGCAGTCTAAATCGTTCCACTTGTACCAGGTGTGAACTTGGGATTCTCTGTGCTTGAAAAATGTGTTAGTTATAAATAAGTTGTTCTGAATGCACATTTCAATTAATCTGTA
Source organism: Meghimatium bilineatum (assembly GCA_034231615.1). Taxonomy (NCBI): domain Eukaryota; kingdom Metazoa; phylum Mollusca; class Gastropoda; order Stylommatophora; family Philomycidae; genus Meghimatium; species Meghimatium bilineatum. The sequence goes on from CM067306.1 coordinate 29,258,324, forward strand.
GCCGTTGTCATTTATCTTGCTTGTTTATTTTATCTCCGAATGGTCCAATGTACTCTTCTATACCGTATCTTTCTGGTCCCAAGTGGGAGTTAAAGTCTCCAAGTACAAATACGTTTTCTTCTGTGCTATTCTTGTTTATTATAACATTTACTGTTTCAAAAAATTCTTCCCTTTTTGTTTTGTTGTTGTGTGCATTACAGGGTGCGTATGCTTGGATGAATGATGTGTTCTAGTTGTCTATTGTAACTGTTATCGCTATCAGCCTTTCGCCCACAAAGGTCGCTTTAATGACATTTTTGGACAGCACGGGGTCAAGGAGGAAAGCTACACCATGTTTTGCTTTCACATTCGTGTGTACTCCATAGTATATTAATGTGTAGTCCTTGTGAGTTTTTTTTGTTTCCTTGGCCTTTTATTCGTGTGTCTGCTAATCCTAGTAGTAGTATCTTTCGTTTTTCCAACTCTTCTATTAGATCTACAGCTTTATTCTTTAATCCACAGATGTTAATGGATCCAAATTTGATCGTTTTACGTTTAGTCGTCTCCTGAAAACTCTTCATTTTCTATGAGCAGTATTTTTCGTCACTGTCGATTTGCTAGATCTGTCACAGCGTTGTTTCAGAGTTTCTAAATTGTTAAACCGTGTTCTAATCTATGACATTAAGATATAGAAATCACATATTCCATCAGAATTACACTGAAACACCGAAAACTATTATCCGGTCTAGAGGCTGGCAGAAAGATATCCAACCATCTTGACCGCCATCTTGACCGGAAAAAAATATTACTCTCTTGTGCTAATCCAAGTGTTAGATTCAATAGTCACCCATTTGTTGCTGGAGCCCAAAAGGGAAGCAAAGAATAGCAACACTATTACCTGCCACACATGTCATAATAGGCGACTAAGGAGATTTTGTGTTGGAGTTGGCGGTCCCATCCCATAGAGGATCCTTGTGACCCAGAAACCGTGCTGAAGTTTATCACAGCCAATCTGTAAGTCATGACACAGTGCATTCCATTCTCCAGACTACATCCTGCTAATCTGCAGGATCTTGAGAATGAGCGCAGAAGAAGATTCACTAGCCAATACACTCAAGCATCTTTACAGGGTTTATCCTGAAAACTCCTTGAGAATGCATCATGACAAGTTGCCCGTACAGGCATATAACCAAATGAGATTAGGGTTTGTTAGTTTGTTTGAGAACCCCAAAAATTGTGAGCGACTAGCTCTTACTTCCTATATGCAGTGGGTGGGTTTTTTTAGCTTTCTTTCATACCCAGGAAACGTCAGTTTTCGTCATAGTGTAATGCCTATTGAAGGAGTCTTCTGCTCAGAGGGGTCCATAATTATAATTGTATAGATGACATGATACACAGCTTCCATAAGAGAGTCTCAATATAATGGCATGTCATTTACTAAGGTTTTCTGTTGCATGGATGGTTTGTCTAGTGGGCCATTGGTAGACCCACAGGCGCAGTCGCATGCGTGAAAAAAATGGGTAGAAAATGTCAGGGACATCTTGAACAAACATGGTCATAGCATAGCCGAGGTGATACATCTGGCCTTGGAACACAAGCTCGAGCACCAATCACCTCTACGCTTAACGTCAAGAGTGGATAATAAACCACCTGGGAAAAGACATTCCTGAAAACTGATATTCCATTATTTTTAGAGCTGCATGGGAGGGGAAACCAAAGGAAACACTCAGAAAAACAATACTTAGTGAAATTATTAAAACAAATAATATTCATACTATTCAAGGATTGCATAGAATAGCTTTGAAAAGACAGTATTTGAGAGATCTGACCTCTGCCCTATGTGTTAACTTCAGCGCTAAAGGAAAATGAATGGGATGGGGGGGTGAAAATTATTATATCAATGGGTTTGTCACAATCTGATTCCCCTTCTTCTGCGATATAATTACTAAGTATCTAGTCCACTATTGGTCATGTATAAAGCAATTTGTTTTAGGTTGTTGTGGGTTACCTAGAACATGGTCTGTAGAGATGCTCCTGTGGTCCAGATTGTCATTATATAAACAGCAAAGTCGGGATAGTTGTGTATCATGTGTTTGGATGTTGTTGCTTGCAGATGCATGCTGCAGAGTCACGGATGCCGATTTGATGTAAGTGAGCCTTTAAATGACAGTGTTAGGATATCGTTAATAGTAGAAATAACCCAATTAAAAACTGGAAACTCGTGAGGTCACTGAAGGGAAGTAATATATATATTTTCTGGTTTTGGGAAGGATTGAGGACAAGTACTTTTTTTCTTTGAAATGTTTAATGATTGAGTTAGTTGATACATGCTGTTCTTGGAACAAGGTTATATATTATTTGGTTTTGATTCATGTCACCTATTACCAGATTTTATTTTTTTGCACTCATTGCTTATTATTTTGGTTTCTCACACTTTATTTTGAGTTCATGTTACCAATGAGGCCATTCAGAAATATATATTTATTTCTGGAAGACATAGAGAGAAATTTGTGGATGTTTTGTCACTGTGGCACAAAAGTACTTGGGGTGACACTTGATTAATATATATATTAATTACTGATGTGTGGTATTTAAAAAAACATAAAACAAATATATTTGTCCACTATAAAATAACGCAAGCTTACAGATACATGGGAAGTACTGTTGATGGGAGAGAAGCAGCATTTGATCATCTAGTCATGTGAAAAGATATGACTGTGTCAGTAGATCCAGGTGATGATTTAGATGTTTGACCAGTGAAGAGTGACCCACTGCTTTCTTATTATGCACTTGTCTATCTTGTGCTACAAAATTGTATGCGGGACTAGAGACTTCACAGTGTCAAACAAAAGAATTGAATGTGGGATTAGAGACTTTGACTTTCACTGTGCCCATTCCCCGCCATAAATTGACTACTGGTTATGCCAAGCTTCTCTATTGCTCCAGCCATGCAACCAAATGTTCAAATCAAAAGGATTGTCACTGTGCCTCTATGATGGGCCTCAGCCATAAGAAAGAAAACAGTCCTCCTCCCCAGTGCTCATCACACTCTGGGAGTTTGATAAATGAATCACTGTGGATGTTGATAGTTGAAACATTGGGCAATATAACATTATCAACTATTTGACCTGAATATAAATTTAATAGTTATTTTCTTCTTTTAAAATGATCAGGTTGGCAGAGAAGAAATTCACCATGTGGACACTTGCAGGACAAAGAGATTGACTGGCGACGTATCTTCTGTCTTTCCTGTTGAAGACAAGTGTCTGTGTAAGTTTATCATTGTGAATGTATTTTTTAAACAATCTAGCCTGCATTGCCGAGGGGCTTGTGAGATTGTTAAATTGTCTCAACTCTCAGATGTAGTTGTCGTTCAAAGCACTGCATAAGTCTTGCTGTGTTACATAGCTCTGGCAATATTCCTGAAACATTTAAGCAGTGCGTAGATGTTCAACTATAGTTGAATGAAATATTCTCCTATACAAAGTATGCTTTGACTGAAGAATGAGGAAGATGAACGTCTATCAATTTCCTTTGTTCCATGTGAAACATAGAACTACAACTGTTACTCTCCAATGATTTCTTTGCTGCGCTGTTCTTGTCATCTTTGCCCACGAGGTCCCACTTGATTTGGTCTTCTCCTCTACTGTTCTTCTCCAGGTAAACAACAACATCTAAACTATCATAGACTAAACTATCATAGACTAAACTATCATAGACTAAACTATGATAGACTAAACTATCATAAATGAAATCTTTAGCAAGACTCCAATGGTGACACCAAATTATATAAGCAAGATTTCCAGTTGCAATAAATAGCTGCAAGACATAGACATTGAATAAAACAGCGACATTAATTGCTGAGTTAAAATGATACGCTATAAGAATAAGAATAATAAGAATAATAATAATAAAACCCATAAACTGTCAGGGTCGTAGGGGTGTCACATTAAGACATTCGGTGCAGACAGATCTCCACACATCTCTATCCTCTACCTCCCACCCTCCACCGTACCTTGAAGAGCATCTCTTGTCATTGAGAAATGTCTCATCATGTGCCCATATCACCGGCATGTGATGAGATTTTCTAAGATGCTATAGGATTTCTAGAATATATTTTCTTATGTATAGGTTATTTTGTATTGGGTATATGTCGCTTTAACATATGAGTGCTGTCTAAAAATTCTACAATAGTTGAAAAGTAGTGTTCTGTGTGGGATAGGCTTCAATTATACATTATTTTGATCAAAGTTCTGTTTACTTCTGAAAGAGCTGTGTTTACAATTATTTTAATTTATTTCAGATTGTGAAGAGCGCAAAGTGAACTATGATGATGACTGTCCCTTGCATGGATCTCTCATTTATGTAGATAACGCAGAGGTGATTTGTGTAATAAATGTATAAATTGAGGATATTAACAAATATAGGAATTGGCATAAGTTTACTTCTGCGTTCGTTCTCTGCCTTCTGTGGGTCAGCAGAATGTAGTCCAGGGAACAGAATTCATTGTATTAAGGTTTACTGCGTAGCTGCAAAATTTTTGTATTTCGGCCTGACACATCCAACTTCAACACAGCTTCTGGGTTACTTTGACCATATATGGGATGAGAATGCAAACTCCACCCCAAAACATCCTTAGTCGCCTCTTACCTTATGGAAGATAAAGTGTTTCTATTCTTTGCTCCCCTTTTGGGCCCCTGGCTAATTACTGGCAATAAGGGTAATAACTAGAGATCTTATAGTTTCAAACAAGTACAGAAATATATGTAGACTAGATACTGTTGGAACCTGTTGACACCTCAGTGTCAAACAAGGAAAGACAATTGTATGTGGGACTAGAGACTTCTCAGTGTCCAGGAAATAATCATATGTGGACTAGAGACTTCAAAGTGTCAAACAAGGAAAATCTTTGGATGTGGAAGAGAGTTATATTTGGGACTAGAAACAGTGTCAGAGAGTTGTGTTTGAGGCTAAATCTTTTAGTGTCAAACAAAAAGTGCTACGAGTGAGGAAGAGAGGTGTATGTGGTACTAGAAATCTCAAAGTGTTATATGTGAAACTAATATTAACTCAAGAAATGTAGAGAATTGACTTAATTGTACTCACATATTTCCCATATGTACGCCTTGGATCTCAACAAAACAGTATGTCTCCTTCTATCACTACCTCTCAAAACATGCAATTGGATAGATTTTACTTCTTCATTCACTCTCTGTTAACCAGCACAAATTCATGTGATTTCCCCCGGAGCGTGAAGTACATTGTGCTATTGGTTTCACAGACGAGCTGCGTTATTTTGAGCCTTCCAGCCCAGACATACATTTTCAGCATGTGTAGATTCAAGCATTAATCCACAGGGTTTTCACAAACAATGTATTTGTGAACAAGATAATACATTCCGCTATCGTCCCTGATGATTGATATTTTCCTAACTCTGCAGCAGCGCATTTCATCAGAGAGTGCCTCACATGAAATCTAATACCATGCACATAATCTGGAAATGCTAACCTGAAAAAAGGTCCACAAATACTTACTAAAGGGTGATTTGTGTATGGTTGGTTGCTGATCCAGCAGTCCATGGGCTCATGCACTTTGACCCAATGCCATTAAAACTGCATTATATTTCTGGGAAGTCTGTGGATTTTCGGCCTACCCTGTGCTAGAGCCAGTTTGTCTAGTGGGCCATTGGTGGGACCCACAGACGCAACTGCATGCGTGTGATTTGTGTATAGGCTTTACTAGCTGTCCAAACCTCAAGTCAGATCAGCACATGCATGAACAATTGTTTAGGTAGTGAAAATTGAACCTACAACTTTCTGAACACCACAACATCATAGAGTCAACATGAAACTAGGAACTTCATAGTGTCAATATCCAGCTGTATGTGTAGTTTGATGACTCATTGCCAAATAGAGTATTGTTGTGCCAAATAGAACATTGTTCTATCTATCTATTGTCTTTTCTCTGCTTTTTCTGTTAAGCATTGCAGGATTGAATGACAATTAGTTTTCAGAATATAGCAGATTTGGTTGCTTGATATGCAGTAATATTGTGACATCCTAGAACATTGGTAACTCCTTCAATCTATCTTCTTCTTGGTTTTCTTCTGCCTCCTGTTGTTTTAATTCTCATGTTGTATCCTCTTGCTGCTGACCAATATGGGTTCATTCTCATTAAGTGGCTGAACCATTTCAGTCTGTTTTTCAACATATTGGCCACTGATTTTTTCCAACAGTTATTGTAATCTCTTCATACCTCGCATGCTCTGTTCTTGTTTTGTTTGCTACTTTTCTTAGACATCTCAATTCACACTATGTAAGCATTCTCTCTTGTTCTTTTGTTAGTGTTCATGTCTGAAATTGATAACACTTCTTCTTCTGCGTTCGTTCTCAAACTCCTGCAGATTAGCAGGATTTAGTCCGGAGAACGGAATGTGTTGTGTCATGGTTTACAGCATTGCTGTGATATCTGCGCCTTTCAACCTGACACATCCGACTTCAGCATGGCTTTGGGCCACTTACCCTATATGGGATGGGACAGCCAACTCCATCCCATAACCTCCTTAGTCGCCTTTTACAACATGCATGGAAAGTTAAACAGTGTTGCTATTCTTTGCGCCCCTTTCAGACCACAGCAACACATGGACGATTGATAGCACAATTTTGGTACAAAGATTGAATTTATAGTTTGTCTTTTGGTTTCCATCACAATAGATGCATTTCAAGATTGCTGTAAGTTCACAGAGCATTGTTACTGTGTGAAATAGAGCATCATTGCGGTGTTATTATTGTTTACAACATGATTCTTGATTAGGAACCAGCATTCACTGCCACAGCCGAGGCCACACATCTGGTTTTAGAACGCAAGCTCAAGCTGCAACCACACCTACACTTAACAGCAAGAGTGTATAACAAACCACCTGGGGAAAGACAATAGACAAATCACCACACAAGGGGTATTCCCATAAATGCTTTACTTGTCATTCCATAAACTATCTAAAAGTATATAAGCTCACTGTCCCAGTCAGTTGTTGGTTGTGGGTTCTTGTCTTTCCAGTTATTGTTTACAACATTATTTATTTGCTTACACCATGTACGTCATGTGTTACAGGTGCATTATGGGAATAGCAATGTTGAAGGTATATACATGAAGTTCAACCTGGACAGAAACATGGCGTCACAAGAGGAAGTAATGCTACATAATTCATTAGGAGGGCATTCTGGTAAGTGTACTTATGTTTAAATCTGATTTATTTGTATTTTTTTTTAAATATGATCCTCTGGATTGTGAGCTTTCACTCTTTCTTCCCTGTACCAGGCAGTGGTAGGTGCATATATTCTTTAGCTGTGTGTTGTCTGTATAGAGGGTGTTATTGATGGAGAGGTTTGGTAGTAATAGTTGTTTCCACAGGTCTTGTAATGCAGAACATTCTATAAGGTATTGCATTACTGTTTCCTGCTGCTGTCTGTTGCAGTATGGTGTATGACTGTGATAATTCTTTGTAGGTATTGGTTGAACGTTGATTGCATCGTAAATATTGTGGTCTGGTAATTCATCAATGTATCACATTGAAATGTTGATATATAGAAGACTAGGGAGAATTTCATGGTAATAGAAAAAAACAAACAAAGATGTTCTGACAAAAGTGTGTTTGCAAAAAGAACTATGTCGTTGTATTGATTCCTAGAAATTATGAGCAATTTTCTCTTACTTCCTATATGCAATGGGGTGGTTTCTCCAGAGCTTTATTTCATACTCAGAGACGCTCTTAGCGATATACAATTCTTTGTGGAAATTGTCTTCTAATCAGAGGGAGCAAATTCTAGGGGCTTTGTTGCTTTTCTACATTTCCACAACATACAGATTTGAATCTCTTCATCTCCCCTGCCAAGCATCCCTTCCTGTCAGGTGTCCATAGCAACCTAGCCCTGGGCCATGGCCACTGGTATGGATGGACCAGCCAGCTATGCATTCCCCGCCATCCAATTGAATAAGGTTAATCGCTCTTAATAAGGCATGTCATCATCATCATCTATACCGGCTGGCATAGGCGATCATGAATATCCACAGATCTCTATTACTAGCACTATGTATTAGGCTCATTATTGACTCTATGCCATGCCAGGTTGTTAAACTGTCCTATATTTTCTCATGTTATCACCCTTTGTCTATCTTGCCTGTTGTAATTTTATTCTCCAAACCTCCCTGTCTTATAACGTGGCCAAAAAATGAAAATTGTCTTTTTCGTATATTATTGCTTAAGCTTCATCTCACATTTGACTGTTTAAGCACCTTCACATAAGTTTTTCTGGCAAGTCATGGTATTCTCATCATTCTTCTATAGAACCACATCTCTACTGCCTCCAACATTCCACTATCCTGTTTATTTATTGTCCAAGACTTGCATCCATATGTTAGTATAGGAGTAATGTAGCACTGCAGTGCTCTCATTCTCACCTCTATTGCTAGGGTGATATTACACAATATATTTTTTATTTTTCTGAATACTGTTATTGTCCTTGCCCTATCCTGCTTCTTATTTCTTATGAGTTTCTTCCAACTGATATTATTGTTGTATCTAAATACTTGATCCGTTGGACCTGTTTTAATTCTATGTTGTTTACTTTGATCTTGAAAGTCTCTGAATTTTGTTTCTTTAAAGAACCATCACTTCTGTCTTCTTACTGCTTCTCTTTACTTTCTGACTACTACATTAATCAGTTCTTCCTCACTTTTAGCAATTATAACAGTGTCATCCGCATATCTGAAATTATTTATGTTATGTCCTCCCACTGGTATTTCTAGAATATTAACAATTGTGTTGATTATGCACAAAGAGAACAGGTCTGGTCAAAGTACACATCCTCTCTAATACCTTGTTTTATTTGTTGAAAGTGTCCAAATATTTACTACTTGATTTCCTACTTGTATTACTGCTGTTTGTTGCCAGAAAAATGTTCTTAATGATTCTTAAATCTACTGTCGATGTTCACATTCTCTAACATGTGGCTAACTTAACTATGTAACCTAGGAAATCATATAAAACAGCAGATATTTATCAATAGCTGTTTATTTATCACCGTCGTTTATCTTGCTTTAGATGGTCACAGTTGATATCAAATGTTGAGTTGGAGAAGAGAATATACCAGTGTCTGGTAGAGTAGTACATGAAGATGGGTAGGACACTCCCTCAGAAAGTACCTTTTCAACATAACCAGACACACTCTGGACTGGATCCCACGGGAAAAGAGGAGAGGTGGAAGGTCAAGCAATACCTGGAGAAGAGCTGTGGAGGAAGAGATCACATCAATTGGGACCTTGTAGGCATAGATGAAGAGACAACTGAGATCATTGGAGATAGTTATGGCCCTTGTTCCACAGGGAACTGAAAGGACATAGATAATTTGTATTGAATGATGGTGGCAGTGTTTCTAATGTTTGCTTCCCTTTCTTCTTCTTCTGCATTAATTCTCAAACCTACAGATTAGCAGAAGGTAGTCCAGAGAATGAAATATATTGTCATGGTGTACAGTTTAGCTGTGATATCTGCACCTTGCTGCCTGACACATACGACTTCAGCATGGCTTCTTGATCACTTTGACCTTCTATGGGATGAGTCGGCTGACTCCATCCCAAAAACCTTCTTAGTAACCTCTTACGACATATGTGGTAAGTAATAGTGTTGCTATTCTTTGCTCTTTCAGGCCCAGACAACACATGTGTGACTCCCCTTTCAAACCCAGACAATACATGGGTGGCTCTCCTTTCAAACCCAGACAACACATGTGTGGCTCTACTTTCAAACCCAGACAACACATGGGTGACTCCCCTTTCAAACCCAGACAACACATGGGTGGCCCCCCTTTCAAACCCACACAACACATGGGTAGCTCCCCCTTTCAAGCCAATGTAAAACACGGGTGCACACTAACTGAAACACTCATGTACCTGTATTTATCATCTTATCTCATATAGAGATCATAAGACAATAGTGCACATAAAAAATAAAATAGAGATTTATAAAGAACCATTGCTTTCAATAGTGAAATGATGAAAACTTGCATGGTTTGGAAATGTATGCTGACATAATTCCATGTCAAAAACCATACTATATTGAATTGGTGAGTGCAGAAGAAGCAGAGGGAAGAAAAAGCATACACAGACAACATCAAGGACTGGATTGGACAACATTTGTAAAATCTGCATCGTCGACCACATCATTGAAGATAGACATCACTGGATGACTGTATGTTGATACATCTAATATGGTACACCTACGACCCTGATGGGTTACAGGTTTATAGATAGATAGATTTAGTTTGATTGTAAACTTTTACAGTAATAAAAATAATTATTTTCTGTACAAGTATTTCATAATTGTCTGAACTTATTCCTTCCACATTTCAGACAAGTGCTTGTGTACTCAATGCCAGCTTCCTCTCCACAGCGCTGATAGATGGCAGACTGCATGCATTACAAATAGTCTGAAATGCAATGAACCTATTGAAGAAGGCATTTTCCCAGGGAGAATGACAAAACTGAAGATAAACTCTCTAATGAAAAAAATAAACAAGGATGTTGTACAAATTGGTCATGAGATTATTTCATCACACTGTGACATTATTCAGGGTGGCAACAATTTTATTTCACGAAATGAAGAAGATATACAATTGAATTGTGACAATATTACTAATGACATTGAGAGTAATTCAGAAGCTTTTTATGACTTAAGTTTGCATACAAGTAAAAATACTCAGGAAAGGCCTCACAAGTGTGATGTTTGTGGTCTTGGTTTTATTCATAGCTGTGGCTTAAAGCATCATAAAAGAGTTCACACAGATGAGAAACCTTTCAAGTGTGATATTTGCAATGCCACATTTCATGAAAACAGTAATCTGGTTAAACATAAAAGAATCCATGCAAGTGAGAAACTGTTTAAATGTGATATTTGTCAGGTAGGTTTTAATGAAAACAGTAATCTTATTAAACATCGTTGAATACATTCAGGAGAGAAACCTCACAAATGTGATGTTTGTGGGTTGGGTTTTAGTCAAAGCAGTGACTTAAAGAGACATAAAAGAATTCATACGGGAGAGAAACCTTACAAATGTGATATTTGTGATATAGTGTTCCGTGAAAATGGTACACTTATTAAACATAAAAGAATTCATACGGGAGAGAAACCTTACAAATGTGATATTTGTGATATAGTGTTCCGTGAAAATGGTACACTTATCAAACATAAAAGAATTCATACGGGAGAGAAACCTTACAAATGTGATGTTTGTGATATAGTGTTCCGTGAAAATGGTACACTTATCAAACATAAAAGAATTCATACGGGAGAGAAACCTTACAAATGTGATGTTTGTGATATAGTGTTCCGTGAAAATGGTACACTTATCAAACATAAAAGAATTCATACGGGAGAGAAACCTTACAAATGTGATATTTGTGATATAGTGTTCCGTGAAAATGGTACACTTATCAAACATAAAAGAATTCATACGGGAGAGAAACCTTACAAATGTGATATTTGTGATATAGTGTTCCGTGAAAATGGTACACTTATCAAACATAAAAGAATTCATACGGGAGAGAAACCTTACAAATGTGATGTTTGTGATATAGTGTTCCGTGAAAATGGTACACTTATCAAACATAAAAGAATTCATACGGGAGAGAAACCTTACAAATGTGATATTTGTGATATAGTGTTCCGTGAAAATGGTACACTTATCAAACATAAAAGAATTCATACGGGAGAGAAACCTTACAAATGTGATATTTGTGATATAGTGTTCCGTGAAAATGGTACACTTATCAAACATAAAAGAATTCATACGGGAGAGAAACCTTACAAATGTGATGTTTGCGGTGTTGGGTTTGTTAATAGTAGCAGCTTGAAAACACACAGAAGAGTTCATACTGGTGAATAACCATACACGTGTGATGTGTGCTGTGTTGCTTTTTCTCAGAAGGGTCATCTAAGAATACATAAAAGAACCCACACAGGAGAGAAGCCTTATAAGTGTGATATCTGCCATTTACAATTTAATCATAATATTAGTTTAAACACACACAGAAGGGTCCATACTGGAGAGAAGCCTTACAAATGTGATGTCTGTGAGGTATCATTTTCTCAAGGGGCCATTTAACAATTCATAAAAGAACTCACACAGGAGAGAAACCATATAAATGTGATATTTGTGGTATGGGATTTATTCACAATACTAGTCTTAAAACACACCAAAGAGTTCACACAGGTGAAAGGCCATACAAATGTGATGTTTGCAATGTAGGGTTCTCTCAGAGAAGTCATCTAATAAGGCACACAAGGATCCATACACAAGAAAGACCGTACAAATATGATGTTTGCCATATTGGATTTATTCACAATTCAAACCCACCAAAAAGTTCACGAGGTAGAGAGACCTTATAAATGTGATGTTTGCAATCTAGGTTTTACTCAAGGAAGCCACCTAAAAAGACACAAAAGAATCCATTTGGGAGAGAAACCTTTCAAGTGTGATGTTTGCAATGCTGGATTTATCAATAATGCAAGTCTGAAAACTCACCAAAGAGTTCACACAGGAGAGAGACCATACAAATGTGATGTTTGTAGTGTAAATTTTTCTCAAGGGAGCCATCTAATAAGGCATAAAAGAATCCATACGGGAGAGAAGCCATACAAATGTGAAGTTTGTTATCTTGGGTTCCACGAAAGTGGAAACCTAGTAAAACATCAAAGAATTCACACAGGCAAGAAGATGTACAGTTGTGATGTTTGCAATGTTGAGTTTCATCAGAAGGGTAATCTTACTAGGCACAAAAAGATTCATGCGGAAAAGAAATGTTAGTAGCATGTGCAAATGTGGCAGTATATTTCAGTACTGATCCCTAATAATATAGTTAAAGAAGTTCAGTGGAAATGGTAAACGCACTGAATGTATTAGCTACCACTGCCAAAGTCGGATGTGCCAGGTCATTGTTGCAAATAAAATGGTGGCACAGTGCATTTCCGTTCGCTGGACTACACCTTTCTGAAAATCTAGTTGGATCATCGTCCTACTAGAAGAGAGATCTGGTGTGAATTTTAAAGATAATGAAAAAAGATGTGTTACATGTTAGTAGGTTTAATTTCATTGAGCTTCCATGGCGCGGAGATAATAAACACGAAGCATCCGCTACCGCTAATTCGATCTTTGCATAACATACTGAGAGCTTCTTTCTCTCCCTCCCCCCATCTAGGGTGTTCCAGGGGAGAGGGAAAGGATGTTATGTGCAGTTTGATAGATGCTGCATTTTATCCACCTTTAACAAAAGTTTGTTTCATTAAATAATATATAAGATTAGTTGCATAAAAAAATAGGCCACATCCGCTTAACATGAATCAAAAATATTGATTCTAGGACACAAAATATTACCTTAATTTTCATTCCCAGATGTGTGTGTGTGCATCCAGCGACATTACAATTTTGTCTGTAGATTTTTCAAAAACGCTGGTGGCAATGAGTTTCCCTGTGACAATCCTGACATTATTTCTCTTATCTTGTAGCATGATTTTTACTTTAAAGCAACCAGTCTATACATAAGCACATTTGCTGTCCATCAAACAATCCAAGTACTGCCTAAGACAGATGTGTCGGACCATTGGATGACATAAAATATAACGGATGACATACTACATTTCCATTCTCTGGACTAAATCCTGCTCAAAATCTAATAGGAAAATTGTCCTGCTATAAGAGAGGTCCACCTGGATTTTGGAGAGGTCCACCCAAAAGGGGTGCAAAGAAAAGTGATACTGCTACCTGCCAGGCATATAGTAAGAGATGATTAAGGAGGATTGGTGATGGAGTTGGCTGTTCCATTACATAGAGGGTCAAAGTGAGCCATAGGCCATGCTGAATTCAGATGTGTCAGTTCAAAAGGTGCAGATATCACTGCTGAGCTGTAAAGCATGACATATCACAATCTGTTTTCTGGACTACATTCTGCTAATCTTCAGATGTTTGAGAATGAACAAAGGAAAAAATGGCTAAATTGCAGCGTTGGTGATTGTGTCTTCACCTGGACTGTATGCACCGAGAGGTTCTGGAAGCATTCATTTGTTTTCTAGGTCAATGGCCATGTGTCTAGAAATGATCTTCTCTAGTACTAAAAACTATACTTTAGTTTAGAAGAATGTCTAAAACTACATTAAAGTGTAGGTCAGGTGTGATCAAAACCATACTTCAGTATTGAGGAGGGATTTGTGATTTTTCTCACATTTTAACAATTAATTTTTGGGTGTCTTTTGTGATTATGTCAATAGCAAACACATGACATCGAAAAAAATTTCAAGTATGCGTGACCATCGTTAGTTTTGAGTGTGGTGACCAGCGTGTAAGTACGAGAACTATTTCTCTCTTACAGCTCAGCTACTTCTAGTGATATGGTTCCAGAAATCAACCATTTGGTAGTAGTGGTAAAAGCACTGAATGTATCAGTTACCAACATCGAAGTCTGATGTGTCTGATCATTGGTGCAAACAAAACAAGGACACAACACATTTCCATTCTCTGAACTGCATATTGCTGGACAGTTAGTAGGACCATTGTCTATAAGAAAGATGTTGTGGGAGTTTGAGAACGAATGCTCACACAGAAAGATTTATACTTTGTAATAATGATTTCTGGAATAAATATTTGTTTGTGAGGTACAGATGATTCTATCTAGTAGACTCTTCATGTATTAAATATTCACCATTAAATAATTTCAGAAGCTGAGAGTAACTGCTTGTTTCATGAGAGTCTGGTGTGGGCAAGTCTGAAAGTAAATAAAGTGGTAGATATAGCAATGCTGGTAATTGCTTCTGCCATTGGTGTCATTATAAGGGTAGTTACCAGAGTTATTACATTATGTTTATAAAGTCACTGTGCACTCATTTACACTGGTGGTGATACTACACTATATGAATTGTATTTACACTGGTGGTGACACTACGCCATATGAGTTGTGAGTATTTACACTGCTGGTACACCATACTAAAGAGTGCTGAAGCCTGGACACATAATAGAAAACCATGCTAAAGAACATTGGAGACAGGACACATAATAGAACATCATACTAAAGAGTGCTGAAGCCTGGACACATAATAGAACACCATGCTAAAGAACATTGGAGACAGGACACATAATAGAACATCATACTAAAGAGTGCTGAAGCCTGGACACATAATAGAAAACCATGCTAAAGAGCGCTGGAGACAGGACACATCCCTGTTTAAAACTGCTGATTATTATAAATGATTTTGATCATTCTCCGCCATCTTGTACATTTTCTTTCATGCTACTAGGCCCTCACGTTTGGCAATATTAAAGGCGTTGGTCAGGTTCACGAATGTGTTGTAAAGGTCAATATTCATACGCTGCACTTTTCCTGAAGTTGCCTGAAAGCTGTTTATTAAGAATTTTTTTTTAACCCATAACCCGTCATGGTCATTGGGTGTCACATGAGGAATTTGGTGCAGATAAATTTCCACCCATCTCTCCAAAAAACAATATTGTTGATGTTAACATTTATCAGCACTCCCCCACCCCCTTTCGACAACTGAAAAACATTTTCAGACACCCCCCCCCCCAATTGTTGACATAAATTATGGACAGCCTCTTCTCTCCCCCCCCCCCTTTCCCAGTAGTAAATATCACGTCAGCTATTCCTCTTCCTTATCTGAAGCCATGTTGACTTTGGGAGGAGATATGCATCATGGTGTGATTGCAGTCTTACTAACTAACGCTTGCATCGAGGTGTGATTGCACTCTTACTAACTAACGCTTGCATCGAGGTGTGATTGCAGTATAACATAACTCAAGCTTGCATCAAGGTGTGATTGAAGTCTAACATAACTAAAGCTTGCGTCGAGGTGTGATTGAAGTCTAACATAACTAACGCTTGCATCAAGGTGTGATTGAAGTCTGTTTAACATAACTCAAGCTTGCGTCGAGGTGTGATTGAAGTCTAACATAACTCAAGCTTGCATCGAGGTGTGTTGTCATGGCCTGAAAGGGGAGCAAAAAATAGCTGCACTGTTTGCCTTCCATGGAAGTCGTAATGGGTGATTAAGTAGAATTTGGGGTGCGGTTGGCTACCCCCATCCTAGAGAGGGTCAAAGTTACCCAGAAGCCATGCTAAAGTTTGATGTGTCAGGTAGAAAGGCATAAATACTGCAGTTAATCATTAGATCAGTGTTTTCCAACCTTTTTTCTACAATGCCCCACCTAAGTCTTTCTAAAATTTGGATCCTCCCCCCTCCCTATGTAACATATACAATGAGAAAATTGCTCTAAATGTAAGATAATTTCAACTTCTTCGAATTGCCCCCCTGAACAATCAGATTGCCCCCCTGTGGGGCGTGAGCCACACCTTGGGAAACACTGCGTTAGATCATGGCACAGTTAGCCAGTGTTGGGTTTGTCTTGTAATGGGTCACAGTGTCGATACAGAGATGAGTACTGCAAACCAGACATTATTGGATAGTAGAAAGTGGAGAAGGCCAATCCCTACCAGTAAGACACAACCACTGTTGGTGAATTGTGGAATAGTCTCCTGATACAGTGGTTAGGTGTAAATAGAAAGTCATTTCTATGGACTAGAACACAATTAATAAGCTAATATATATTGTCTTTCCCCAAGTGAATTATAGTTTTTAGTATCTTCACTTGCCATGAAACGTAGCCTGGGAACCTCAGTTATCGTTCCAAGGCCAGATATTTCACCTTGGCTGCGTTGAGTCCATATTTGTTGAAGGTTATCTTGATATATTCTATCCGCCATTTTAATGGTCTACTTTTGTCTTGATGTCCGGATATTCGTTTAGTATATGCTCTTATTGGTTTTTGGTATGGGTTCAATCTCATAAGGTTGTTTTTTACCAAACCATTTTACTTGCTGTCTTTCGATATGTTGAATACATGATATTATGTCTACTCCTTTCCTAATTTCGTCATTTATTATTTTGTCCAGTTTATGGCAGCTTTTCTCAGATAAGCTAGTCAAATAAGCTATATCACCACTGAAATAGATGATATGTCCTGTGACGGGAAGCAGCAAGTTGAGTATGAGCCGATATAATCTACTGTTGCTGGCATGGGGTTATCTCTATATTCAGGAACGTACCTTTGGTGGGGGGGCGCGTACAATGAAACGACCAAGAGAAATACAACTCCAAACTGCACCCTCTTGAGTTCTTCAGAGTACTCAACAATATCACCAAGGAAGGATCACCTTTGATCTCTAGTTCCCTGGTTATGCGTCTAGCAATAATTCTCTCCAGGATCTTCTAGTATAAATTCTGCAGTGTGATGATGCGATAACTTTTTATGTCAGCAGCATCTTTTTTTTTTTAGTTTTGACACGGGTATGAGATAGCTATGTAGCCACTCCTCTGGTACCTCTAATGTTTTCTGGCTCACATTATAATCATCTATATTATAAACATCAGATGGCAAAACAAGATTCCAGATACCGCTGTCCTTGATAAATCTGGTATCCAAGGACACTATCCTGATGTAGACACAGATTCGTTGGGCAGGTCATTTGGTGCACATGCCAGACCATCGGCTGCCAAAGATAACTTCTCTGAGCTGGAGAAGGGTACATGATCTCAAAGTGGCCGAAATAAGCGCTACAAGGACTCATTAAAGACCTCACTGAAAGCCTTTGAAATAGACCAAGACAAATGGGAAGAACATGCACAAAATAGATCTACATGGTGCTCTACAGTCAAAAAGAGCGCATCATCTTGTGAAAAGAGGAGAAATGCAGCAGCTCAACAGCGGAGAGTAGCTAGACAGTAACGGATAGACCAAAATCTGTCTACAGTGGTTATTCCATGCCCGAACTGTCCAAGGACATTTACAACTCAAATATGGCTCATTAGCCATCTACAAACTATTAGGCATGGACATAATTCAAACTGAATTTTCAAAGGTGGATGTAAAAAATGGTCATCATCATTTATGATGTACAAACACACAATAATCGTATCTTAGCTAGCATATTTTCTTCCGTGTCCTTGAGTAACCTGTACCTGATTTCATCAGGGCCTGGAGCACCATCATATGTATTCTTCTTAATAGCGAGTTGTACCTCTTCAACATCAGAATGCTGGTCTTCATTTGCCCTGAAATCCGTGATGGGTGCTTTGCGTTGATCCATGTCACCCTGATTAGTTTGTTGAAGATATCTATCAAAGAAGTCTCTACCTTTCATCTCATCTGATGTCAGTGCCTGCCTTGTGTCGACCCTCAAGCTTATACTGGGTTTCATTTCTGTTCTCCGCTTCATTGACCTATGTAGCTTCCAGAACTTGTGTAATGCTTTGTCCGTCGTGACTTCCTCTGTGATTTTTTTTCCAATAGATCTTTTTTTCTTCTTCTGCAACTTGTTTGAAAGACTCGATGGTCTTCATGATTGTACTCTCTGCCTCCTGTCTGCCATTGAGTGTGATATGTGCACATTTTCTCTTTCGTTGCCAATCCTTGATCACTTGCTTTTTGAGTATCCGTGTTGCCTCTGTCTCTTTGGTCCATCATGGGGGTTGTTGAATCTTAGGTCTCATCCACTTGTCGTTCCCAAGAATTTTTCCTCAAGCTACTAAGCACTGATTCTTTCCTGCGCACATATCTAAAAGGATGGTGAATCTTTGTCAGTCTGACTTGCCGGCCTTTCGATACAATGCATCACAGATGGTCGCTGTCATAGTATTTAAGAGCTGTCCATCTAGTATCATGTCGCTCCATGACCTACACCAGTGCGAGGTCAATGTTGAAATCTGAGTCTGTATCTTTGGTAGCTAATTTACTCATTATCTCGCAGTTCAGAAGAGTACGGCCAGTCTTGTGAAGCGCGTGATTAAATACCAGTCCCTGTGGATTGTTATTTGATTATTCCCAAGAGACATTGCGTGCATTTAAATCCCCACCCACTAGTAGAATTTCTCCAGGGAGATTATCTAGTTCGCTAATGAATTCCCAGTCATCTGGCTAATATGGGAGCAGTTTCCCATGTAGATGTTAATGATATTCCACCTTCTACCCTGAATTGTTATCCGCACTCCCAGCAACTCTCTGTTCTCTCTATCCCATGCTATTCTTCTTCTTCTTCTTTCGTTCACTTGAAACATGTCTATATCTGTAATTCTGTCTCCTTAATAAAACTCACTGTCTTTTGTAGTTCATACAGTGTCCCATAGAGCTTTGATTCCAGTGTTGTTTCCTCTGGCCAATATGTCTGCCTCAGCGTCCCATGCTATTAAGTTCAATAGTGTGTGTGTGGTAATCCTTGCCGAATGAGAATAGCTTAACCGTGATGTGTTTAGCTTGCAGAACTGACGTGGCATACGAAGTCTATGAATTTAAATATTCAGCGTGTGTCTCCTGTAATAATATTATGTCGAAGTCGTACAGTAGACGTTCCAGAAATGGACCGCGCTCACTATTGCAGTTCCACTATCCAATGTTAATGTTTATTTTGTGAATCCTTTCTATTTTCCCAAATAATCTATGTACATACAGACCCAGAAGAGATACAGTCACAAACTCAGAAGTTCTTGCACATGAAGTTTATTCTTGAGACTAACGGGAATTGAACCAATCCGTTCAACGGCACCAAATCGCCTAGCAACTATTGAACACACGTTCTTCCGTACTTAACTAACCGCATCTCCAATAAAAGATGCGATTTCGCCAAGACATTCAAAGCGTGCACTGAAAGTCACCCGAACGGGCCGATCGAGACAAGGACTATTACAACAACAGCAAACATCCAGTACTATTAAGGTCTTACCAGAACAAACCCCATGGAATGAAAGGCATGGAATGTCAATATACATTCAGACCCATGTGAAAGGAATACTAAGCGAGGACGAACAGAACAGTGTGCAGCGAAGGACAGTCACCCTCAGTTTCCTGGATGAGAAATATCCACAAGATATATGGGTCAGAGTATACACAGGTGGGTCAGCACAGAATGCTGTGAGGAATGGAGGTGCATGTGTATATATAGAATATCCACACAAGCCTAGAGATACACCGACGGGAACACCGACGGGAAAATTCTGCAATAATTATGATGCAGAAATCCAGGCAATTAGTATGACAGCTAAAAAAAACTGCTGAACTCCAACTCTGGCCTACAGCCTGTTGTATTTCCTGACATTTGCAAGGTCAGTGCTTCAAGCTCTCCAGTCTGGAAAACTAACAAGACTTGAAAAAACTACTTAGCGAATTGTCGTACCAGTATAGGGTAACCATGCAGTGGATACCCTCTCACTGAGGAATACCAGGAAATGAAAAAGCAGACCAACTGACTAAGGAAGGTGCTGCCGAAGACCAACCAGATATACCAATCACCAACCATCAGAAAAAAACAGATGATTAAGTCAATAAGAAAGCCACAAACACCAACACAAGATGACTATCACATTATGAACTTATCAGAACAAGTTATAATTCTACGTATCAGAACAGGACACAACGTACTCCGCAGTCACAAGTCTACAAAGTTCAAGATTGGCATCACGGCCGTGTGTACATATTGACAGGCAGCACAGAGTGCTAACATATACTTCAAGAGTGTTCTGAGCATGAAACTCTGAGGCAGACATATTGGCCAGAGGAAACAACACTGGAATCAAAGCTCTATGGGACACTGTATGAACTACAACAGACAGTGAGTTTAATTAAGGAGACAGAATTACAGATATAGACATGTTTCAAGTGAACGAAAGAAGAAGAAGAACTGATCCTATATGGGATGGGACAGCCAACTCCATCCCATAACCTCCGTAGTCGCCTTTTACGACATGCGTAGATGGTAAACAGTGTTGCTATTCTTTGCTCCCCTTTCGGGCCCCGGTAACACACGGGCGGAAGAAATAGGAAATGAATGGAGATCTTCAGCGTTCATTCTCAAACTCCTGCTGGATCTCTCTTGTAGCAGGACCATGATCCATTCTAGATTTCCAGCAAGATGTAGTCCAGAGAATGGAAATGTGTTGTGTGGCCGTTTTATTTGCGCCAATGGCCCGACAGATCCGTCTTCGGCGGGAATGAATGGAGATAAACACTGAGGAAAAAATCACTGACAAACGTAATAATACAAGATAAAGCGTGTCGGAAATGAGCTGGTGTCAGAGCCCAGGTTACAGTGTATGAGCTCGCCAAGTTACGCTCGAAACTACAAGACATAATTATATACACAGACGGTTCATAAGCTGAAATTCAAATAAAAGCATTTGCGATTTCTTGCCTACAGAAACGGCGTGAAGTTGTTTGAGAAATATGCATATGCCTACTCCACTGTCACTTCGAGCAAGAGCATGGAGATAGAGGGGGTTACGATAGCGCTAAATTGGTTGATAACTGATATATCAACACACTCCGTAATACTCACACTCTCAAGGCAAGCTGCACAAGATATACAAATTCATGCTAAGAAAGAAATTTTTTGGCTTACTTAATAACTCAATTATTCAGAGCATTACATAGATATACTTCACTGGTCATGCCTGGGTCAAATGAAACGAGAGAGCCCACTTATTGGCAGGCAATGCGGCGATAGATAGACAACCCACTGCTGAGAAGAGATAAAACTTGATTAAGACATTTTAAATTCATTGCAAAATGGAGATGAAGTTAAAGAGGCCTAGAACGTATACAAGAAATTGTATACTAAGATAGTATAGTAATATAGCAAGATAGAGGGTAATGGAAGAAATGTACTCTTTTTGGAAAGAGCCGAAGATCGCGTAATTAACACCTAACAGGGACTTTGAGGCTACATACACTGTGATGGTTGCTGGAACGGAAAGCGGAGCACTTATGCGAGTGTCCCGCGTACTGTGGTGCAAGTTTATAATCAAGAAGAACCAAGGAAGGATAATCTTTAAACAATAGTAACGTAGGAGAGGGGAATTCTGACTTCAAATCCTAAGCAGGTGGAGCTCTCAGCATTTATAGTAGAAGAAGGAAAACTCTAAAAATAAACCTCCACTGCCGTGTGGATAATCCTTGCTGGATGTCTTGGGAAAAGTTTTTGGGTTTATTATAAGTTGTGTGAGGGATAGGTCTATGTTGTGGAAGTATCCCACCGTATCATTTCTATTTTAATGTTTTGATTTTTTAAACTTTACTTCACCTCCCCACACCCTTTCACGCAATCCCCTCTGTTATTGTGAACGTTGTTCACAAACGTCATTCTACCATCAGATCTAGCAACATTTATTTCTACCATGCTGTTCGACTACACCGTTTTTTTCCCTTTGATATTACTTAGATTTTTCTCTTTTACTATACTTACTCTGTTGCTTTTCCTTTGACTTTCTCTCTCTCTCTCTCTCTCTCTCTTCTGTTCTTGCCGCATTTCTCTTTTTTGTTCTCTCGTCATATATCCCTCATCATCTTCTTTTACCCTCTTACATCATAATTCTCTGTAAATATTCATTTCTTGCTGTTTGTTTTTGTCCCGATTAAGACTTTATATTCGAAACGTATTTTGTTTCTGTTGATGTCGTTAGCGTGCTGTGTATTTTCCTACAACACTCCCTACATGGATCTGCCCTCTCCCCCCGGATAATCCGTGGGTGGGTAATGTCTAGGTTTGACAACAAATCAGAATTGGTAATGTTTTGTAGTGAGAAAACCATGTCAAAAT
The DNA here is from genome assembly GCA_034231615.1 of Meghimatium bilineatum. Taxonomy (NCBI): domain Eukaryota; kingdom Metazoa; phylum Mollusca; class Gastropoda; order Stylommatophora; family Philomycidae; genus Meghimatium; species Meghimatium bilineatum. The sequence continues at coordinate 29,281,001 of CM067306.1, forward strand.
CATCCCAGTTTTAAATATTTTTATGGTTTTGTGTTTTTTAAAAGTATGTTTCTTGAGAAAGGTTTATAGATATATTTTATCTTTTATAGACAAATCCCCACCCTCTTAAGAGGTCATATCTATGGCTCTATAGCTCTTTATACTCCTGACTCAAAAGTAAGACAAAAGACGGAAACATCACTGGACCGAGAGGCGTAAAGTATCCCAACAAAAGCGTAGGCATATCAAGACTGAAAATCAGTGTCGTGAAATTACTTTATATCTCACACTCAAATATAGAAAAACGTAGACGATTCGGATGGTTGAGGACAAGTGTAGATAGAACACTCTAATCCAGTAAGCAGCCTATTTGCGTGTAAGACATCCAACAATAAAATAATCAAAATCCACAGAAGTCGTATTGGCAACAGTTTTTTACGTTTAGGACTGAGCTCAACGCCTACGCTTTCTCTCGCAATCAAAGAAGCATATCAACAAAGTCTTCTTCTTAGTACGTTCTCAAACTCCTGCAAATTAGCAGGATGTAGTTAGTAGAGATGAATGCGTCATGTCATGGTTTACAGCTTTGTTGCGATGTCTGCGCCTGGGTTTGACAACAATTTGATATCACATATCAAAGAAAATCCCACCCCTCGTCCTGACTTCTGTCACTTTGATCTACAGGGGATAGGGCAGCCAACTCCACCCCATAACATCCTTAGTCGCCTCTTACGACATGCATTGAAGGTAAGCAGTTTTGCTATTCTTCGTTTCTCTTTCGGACCTGTCAACACACGGGCTATAAAAGTACTCATTTTTATTTTTATAAAACTTTTAGGGCTTTTTTTTGGTGGCACATAACTAGTCATTTTTTGACACAACTATTCGTACCCACTGATGTTCCAACTTCCGGTTTAATGGTTGGCCTAGCGAACTTAGCAATTTCGTCTGTACATTGCCATTTCTTACAAATATTATGCAATCAATTTTTATCACTGTGCTTAGCCATATAGGAAAGTGTTCATATAGAATATTTACTGTTGATAGAATATACTAATAATAAGTGCAACTATCGATATCGCAAATCGGGATATCCATCAATCACATCAAAAAATCATTTTCTTCAACATATACATCATAATATTCTGTAATTCATGATTAATTATTGATTCATTTTATTTTTATTAGCCTGGTGGCCAGTTTAGTAAAAATGACAGAAAATAATAGAATTAATAACAACTTGCATGCGTACGACTTAAGCAGGAGACAACTAATGGGGTTTTGTGGGTGAAGATGGCTATCCCATGGACTTTAGCCGTAGTCGCCTTAGATTTTAGAACGACCCATGCATGATGAATTCCGATGTCACTTGGGTGACTGTGTTACCAGTTAATACCTAACAGACCGTGTTATTGTCACTGACTTGTGTAGTGCTGTCAGGCCAAAAACTACAAAGTAGCCAAACATGACATAATCATGCATTCCAGCAAAGGCTTGAGAAAGAACGCAAAAGTATAGTATAGCCTAGGCCTACTACACTATAGTTGACTATAGTAGTCCCTATGTTAGGCTAGTTCTCATACATTAGACCTATTGATACAACTTATGTCCTCGCAACTTAAGTCAACACATGTGACCACATCTCTTCCCATATTCACACTCTTCATATTCACTCTATATTATATATATTCAATATTATTCACACTGCAGCATATACACTCTTCCCATATTCACTTTCCGCATATTCACATTGCATATTTAAATCTATCTTCTACCTTCTGATTTAATGTACTACATCTATGGGAAGACTTGTTGCAACAGAGATGAATTGTCCAATTAGAGATCTCTGAGTGGAAGATGGGGTCAAAGGTGAAAACATCAGAGGACTTGCGGACACAGTGCCGGTCGTGGATTGCATCAGGGGACAACAGATAGAGTGATTTTCGTGACCGTCCAGACTGCCATGAGATGGTGTCTTTCAGAGGACATTGCTATACAGATGCAATGGATGCAGGGACAGAAAATGACCATGCAAGAGATAGATTGCAAAAATAGAAGAGTCAGGGAAGGCAGACATATATGAAGCACACAAAAAAGCTGTGTCCAGAGAACTCTCCTGCACCTGAAGCTACAAGACATTAAGGGGTATAAAGCGGAATAAAAATTTACATTCACTTACCATAAAACAGACTTTTGTCCTGACCAACAAAATATTGATGTAAGATAATTTTGCTATTTACAATAAATAATAAGTAATATGGGATTTTGAGAAGTATTGTATTGCTAAATCTGGAATTTTGTCATAAATATTTGGGCTATAATAAGACTCCAGTGTACTTGAGGCTTCTAGTGAGTAAAACCTCAAGAAATAATGGTCTATTCTATCAGCTGACCCAAAATAACTGTCCACCTCTGGTTTGGACCTACTTAAATTAAATCAATCACTGATTTTGAGCAGGTCATTTAGAGTTTGATCACACACATGGTAGGCTAACTTTGGTTAACTATTCTGATGCAGACACAGATTTGTTGGGCAGGTCATGTGGCGCATATAAGATACTTCTCTATGGTGAGTTACAGGACACATATTATCAAGGTGGCCAAAAGGTGCTACAAGAATCAATAAAGATTTCACTGAAGCTATATGGCGCTCTATAGTGAGCAAAGGCACAGCATCTTGTGAAAATAGGAGAAATGCAGCAGCACAACAGCAGAGAGTATCTAGAAAGTCATTGATAGATAAAAAAAACCATCCCACTGGTTATCCCATTTCTGAACTGTCCAAGGACATTCTTGGCCAGAATAGTGCTTTTTAGCCATTTACAAACTCTAGTCAGGATATAAATCTAACTGAATTTCATAAAGTGTACGTAGCAAATGGTCATCATCACTTTGTGATGGACAAACACACAAAAAAACTCTGGTAACTCACTTTTGCTGCTTCAATAACTGTTTCACAAATGCTGCTGGGTCATAAATAATTTATTTATATACATCAATGTTAGAGTTTGTTTGAAAAGAAACTTTCAGCTTAAAAAAAACCAAATAGTTTTTGTACTGTTGATGCAATAATTTAGAAAATATAAATCAAATATTTTTACTTTTCTCGGATATGAGGAACAGAAACTATAATTTGTTAGTCGTCAGCTTATCATGGCACTCCGGACATGGCGATAAGTGCTCTGACATAATCCTTCAGCATATGATAACTAACTGTTCTAATTCTGTGTTGGTTGATAACTCTTCGTTTGATTCCTACATATCACTTGTTTCTTGCAACACCATGCTTCACTCCCAGGTCCCTAGCCATAGACATGAAGAAATCCATCATTCAACTGGCATAACTACTTAATTGTATTCAAAATATCAGCACAGGCCATTGAACAACCACAAGTCACTCTGGCAAGTCTGTCTGCTCTGTCATTTCACCAATTCCATGTGTCCAGGTATAAAAATGAAAGTAACTCTCTTCAGTTCAGACTTTGTAATAGACTCCAGCCACTTAAAGTATAGATATCCTGATTAAATCTTTCAAAGCAAGCAATAGAATGAGTAAGAAAACACATCTGTAGCACTCTGATAATCCAGCCATATCATTGACCTGACCACTTGCATCATTATACTACTAGTAGTTGTATAAAAAATACAGAAGTGGTACTTCCTTAATACACTTCCCTCTGCATTGAACTGTGAATGCCCAAGCATTGCACATACGTCAAACCATAAAACCATCAATGTAGACAATAATATCTTCATCATGAATTTTCACTGATCAGTCTGGACTTCACTGGGATGTCATGTTTCCTGGAAAGTGCAGTGATCACTTCAATGGAAGTTGTAAACTTGATAGGCTTACTTTTCAACTTTGCTCTGTATTCTATATCCCCTAATGTACATACCCGTTTAATAACCTCTTCTGCCTTGCCAAGCCATGACTGTCCCCCTTTTAATCTGTTTTCTATGATCTTTTCAATATGACCATGTTGTAGATCGGGTGGGCAAACTACGGCCCGCCATTGGATATTTTGCGGCCCTCAAACACATTTTTAAATACACGAACATTGTTAAAATATTTGTAAAACCTTTTATCCATATTAGAAAAAACACTGTTATAGTGTAAGTCTGTTAGAAATGTAATTTATTTCAGAAGTTATCTACATTATGTAAAACTACCTTTCTTTACAATAAAAATATTTAATTGATTACTACCGAGAATTTTAAACAAAAACATACATAATATTATATGCGGCCCTCTGCACAAAAAGTTTGCCCACCCCTGTTGTAGATGGTTCTTGTCAGCACAGATGTATGAACGAGCACAGCAAATATTCACTCTTTGCATTATGGTAGGATAATCCAGCAAGAAGCACCTTGCAACTAAACTATAATTGAAAATGCTGAAGATACTTCCATGCACATGTAAGAAATGAAAGTGGATGTTGACATGAGAAATATGTGTACTTCTGTGTGGTACAGAATATTTCTTAAGTAGACTCTATAGTCTGATCAATGGTTCTGAACCTTCTTTTTGGCCTGTGGTATCATTTTCAGACAATTTTCCTCTGTGCACTCTCTGATTTCCAACACAAGAGTTTATGTGATTTATGCCAGGGAGAGTGAAGTAAGTTGTGCTGCTGGTTTCACAGCACATCCATTTTCAGCATATTCTGAAATTCAAAAATGTTTTCCCTTGCTTCTCTCTTCCTGTGAAATTGTTGTGGCGTGGCCCATATGGTCAACTCAACATTGAGGGCCACTGGTCTAAATAATTAATTAGTCTAATCTTATTTACCAGTAAAAGTTTTGATGGACACCAAAAGAAAATCATAAATTAAATCTTCATACCAACATTGTGTTATCAATGTCAGACATGAACACTAACAAAAGAACAAGAGAGAAAGCTTACTCCATGTGAAATGAGATATCTAAGAAAAGCAGATCAAGAGGAGATCATGTGAGAAATGAAGAGATTACAAGAACTGTTGGAACAACTTCTGAGGTCAAATATATTGAGACTGAAATAGTTTGACCACTTAATATCAATGAACCCTTATTGGCCAGTGGCAAGATTATACAACATGAAATGGAAACAGCAAATACAGAGGAAGACCAAGAAGAAGGTGGATTGAAGGTGTTACCAACATTCTGAGGCATCACAGTATTACTCCATATGTAAAACCGATTGTCATTCAATCTGTGACGCCTTACAGCAAAAGAAAAAACAATAGATATAATCCTATTTATTTTATATTATAAGTCTAAATTGCAGCATTAGTTGCTTTAGATATCAATAATTAATGACTGTCTACGTTTTATTTTTCTATTTGTATTTTGTTTCAGAGTCCTATGCAATAACCGGAACTGAAGATTTAGACCACAACATCAAGAACCCTGACTCTTTGGTTAGTGGTATGACCCATCTTGGAGCTACCAGACAGAAAGAATTTTAGAAAATAAAAATGGAAATGATGGAGACAGATAGTGACCTTAGTGTCTCCGATAGAATTAGTTTAGCAGTCAACTCCAGAATATATGATGAGTGTTCAGTTATGAGACATCCTACGGGAGATACACTTTACAAGTGTGATGTTTGTGCACTAAGTTTTGATAAGAGTTGTGATTTAGAAAGTCATAAAAGAATCCATACAGAATTGAAACTCTTTCCATGTTCTGTTTGTGGATTAGAGTTTCATGACACCAGCAGACTTATTAAACATCAAAGAATTCACACAGGAAAGATATATCATGTACGTAGCACCAGGGTTGCCACTCATAAAAGAATCCAAATGAAAGAGAAGCTGTACAAGTATTGTGATATAGGTTCCTCATCCAAAAACCATTTTAAAACTCACAAAATAAGTCATACAGGAGAAAAACATAACAAGTATGATGTTTTTGGTGTTAGTTGTACTCAAACTAATGACATAAAAAGGCATGCAAAAGTTTCTACACGAGAAAAGTCTTACAAATGTAGCATTTGTGAGTTAGCTTGTCTAGATTTGAACAAACTTATTCAACATAAACGTATACATAGAGGAGAGAAAACTTATAAATGTGATATCTGTAACATTGGTTTTATTGAAAACATTGGATTAAAGAGACATTTAAGAGTTCATACAGGAGAGAAGCCTTACAAATGTTACATTTGTGAAATAGGGTTTTCTCAGCTTCTCACACTAAAGGCACACAAGAGAATTCATACAGGAGAGAAACATTATAAGTGTGATGTTTGCAACGTACAGTTTTTTCACAGTGGCAGTCTAAGAGCACACAAGAGGAAACATATAGAAGAGTGCTCTATCAACTATGAGGTATGTTTGATATAGTGTCTGTACTTTTATAATGATGATGATATAATCTCTTTAGCTGTAAGCATGTAGCTCTTGACAGCTTATATTCTTACTGACAAAAGCGCATGTTCTTCTCAGTTGTGTGAGGTGGCACCCGAACTCATAAGGTTGTCTCAAAGGCTTGGTTGTGTAAGGAAGGTTTATGGATGCATGTTTGTCCTTGATTAATGGCATTTCAGTGCACCAGTATTCAAGGGTTACCACATCCTGCTAGGAGCACAGCACACTTCTGGACCAACTATCTCACCGTTTTTGTCAGATTTGTTGACTCATTTGCAGTGATAGCTCATCTAGCAGTCTTTGCCACCTAGGAGTCTAGCACAAAAGAACAAAGGTGCAATATCAGCTGTCCTGCATCTCTTTGTCATCCATGGGGATTATTTGACAGAAGACAAGAGTGAGAAATGGAGAAACAAGGTGTGACTGACTTTTCACAGGTGAGAGATTGTCAGCTTATTCCCCAACTTTTCTTAGTCACCACCTTCGGCATGTCTGGAAAGGAGACAGTGACTATATTCTTTGCATCCTGAACTAGACGTCCAGAATCTGGTTGCCACACAGGTGATGTTGAATGATACAATTAACCACATGATGATGATAGAACCCAGAGGGAGTGCAAGTTTATCACTCTTGTTTTCCAGTGTGGTGCCAAGACCCGAAAGAGGAACAAAGAACAATACTATTACCTTCCAAGCAAGTCATAAGAGGTGACTAAGGAGGTTTTGGGGTGGTGTTGGCTGGTGGTTGGCTCATGCACACACACACACACAAATTTTTAGCAGAAAAAGCACCAAAAAAAGATTTTTGTTTCACAAATTTAGAAAAATGTTTCAAACTCAAACAATTTTATTGGTGTATAAATACAGTAATAGTTAGTCAACTTTTGCCACCATATGGTTAAATAAACAGAAGACGTTAAGAAAAGACTGACAATGGCTTTGACTCACTACTGAAAATTAACCACAATTTAGTAGGGCAGGATCACCTACCACTCATGTTAAAATTAACTTATATACATCTTTGGTTTTGTCAATATTTCTATGTGGCTGTGGGACCTGGACTCTTTCTTAGAGAGAAGAATCCAGGCATTTGAAACAAATGCTGTAGACATGTATTGGATATCTGTTACAGAGAACATAAGTCAAATGTTTGGGCATGATAGAATTAATGTATTATCGGGTCAACAGGAACCACTGTTAACAGTCGTGAAACTTTGCAAACTTTGGTGGTGGTACTTGCACGTGATGAGACATTCCTCAAAGATATGACTGGATAATATCAAGGACTGGACAGGGTGTTAAGTTTCCTAATTCATTAGGATGATAGTTATACGTGATCTTTCAGCATCATGTCTCAATGTGACACCCCTACGATCCTTACCGGTTGTGGGTTTTATTATTATTATTATTATTTCTCATTTAAGGAACTAGTGCACAATATTTTACAGAAGGCAGCAGCAAGTTTTGAAGAAGCTAATGCCACCTCTGCTGGGAAGGAATTAGCAACAAACCAGACTTGTATGCTTCCAAAAGAGGAGAATCTTCCTTGTAAGTGCCTTCATTTGTAATGCTGTAGTCTGTTTTCTTTTTGTTTCACTCATCTGGAATAGCCTATATATTCAGTTTTTATCTTGTCTATTTCCAGTAATTGGGTTGGACCATTTTGAGGAATAGGGCCCAGAATGATCCTTACCCAGATGTCCATTACAGAGCAGACATCTTAACATCTATTTAGATATAGTTATATTCCTATTGTATTGATGGCTGGCATCCTGATTTCTGTGGTGCCTCTCTTTGCTGGTTGCCTTCATCTTCAACACCGTTACCTGCTAAGGCAGACTAATCTTGCTCATATTTAGGAGTTTCTGACCAGACTTAGTTTTCAGCCACTAGTAGCGTACTCTAGTCATGTCTCCTCTACAAGGAGCTGACCAGACTACGTTTTCAGCCACTGGTAGTATAATCATGTCTCCTCTACAAGGTGCTGACCAGACTACGTTTTCAGCCACTGGTAGTATACTTAAATCAAGACTCCTGTACAAGGAGCTGGTCCCAGTGGGGGTTTCTTCTTCAACTGAAAAAAGTGCTGTCTGACATTTTTAAACATTGAGGAGATGTAAAGGAGGCATGTAAGCCACTTGGGGGGGGGGGGGGGGAAATGAGTGGCTAAGGACAATGAAAGTATGTACACCATGTGATGGAAGAGTGACTGATGACAGATTGACTGATGACAATGGAGGTATGTACACTATATGAGGGAAGAGTGATTAATTGGTTAATGACAATGGAGGTGTGGATGTCATGTGGGGAGAGTAATGGGAATGAAAGTGGCTGATTACAATGGAGATGTGGATTTTATATAGGGATAATCTGATGGGAGTGGAGGTGTGGATGCCATGTGTGGATAATCTGATGGCAATGGAGGCGGGGATAATCTGATGGCAATAGGGGTATGAATGCAGTGTGGGAATAATCTAATGGTAATGGGGGTATGGATGTCATGTGTGGATAATCTGATGGTATTGGAAGTGTGGATGCCATGTGTCGATAATCTGATGGCAGTGGAGGTGTGGATGGCATGTGTGGATAATCTGATGTCAGTGGAGGTATGGATGCCATGTGGGGATAATCTGATGGTAATGGAAGTGTGGATGCCATGTGTGGATAATCTGATGGCAGTGGAGGTGTGGATAGCATGTGGGAAATGCAATAAGAAAAACATTCAGTAAGTGAGATCAACACAAATAATACTGAGAAAATGCTGAAGTCAGATGTGTCAGGCCGAAAGGCGCAGATATCGCAGCAATGCTGTAAACCATGACACAACGCATTCCGTTCTCCGATTTACATCCTGCTAATCTGCAGGAGTTTGAGAATGAACGCAGAAGAAGAAGAAGATACTGAGAAAGAAAACTTAAACCTGACTACACATTTTAGTTTTGGGTACATTCCTGGTAAATGGGCCTACCATCCAACATTTTATAAAATCTGTGCTGATCTGCAATTTAAAAAATATGATAAGTCCTTGGAACTTTTTAAAATGCAGGAGACTGTTACTTCTTCAAATGTATGTCTGTTCTTTCCCAGATGACGTACCTACCATGTTTTACCTGTTTAAGGAATGTGAACGAAGTTAAATATTACGCGCAAATCCATTCCCAGTTTGGGATGCAAAGGGACCACATGGCTGTTGGCGGACTCAGGGTTAGCGAATAACCAAGACACCCCCACCCCAGTGGTGCACCCTGAAAACAGAAATACAGCTGTTCATGCTGATTCTGGCTAAAAAATTTGGGGATCGTGTCCGTGAATGTGGATGTAGCAGATGGAAAGAGATTTGATTGCAAAAAGACCGGCAATATATCTGACACCTCTGTGTCAACACATGCAGCTGCACTGTCAACACACAGTGAAGCTAATCAGTTCGTCGGCGAAAGTACTTTAGGGGCAGCCAATGCAGATGCTATGAAGTTGGCAGGTGTTATGAGAAATATTAAGAATCTGTGCATCACTCACCATAAAGATAGTATAATGAGTACACTGAGAGGGAAGCACAGTGCTAGAGGACAGCGTCATGTACAAAGGGAACGAAAAATGTTTCAAGGAATTCAGTACTAAAATATTGTTTGCTCGAGACATGCTTCTAGTTACCAGTAATCTCAGCCGGGTCCAACTATACTGTCGAGTTTTCCTATACTGGAATTCTGTTCATGGAGAGAAAAGGTTCAGTATCCAATGGGCACAGGCGCAATCGCCACAGGCACAAGGGGACATGCTCTGTTCAGCTCAAGAACAAAACGCTAGTCCCTGACACTCCTAAATATGTTCATAGACTCAGACTTCAACGAGTTCACGACATTGGTTAACGACACTTCAGCTAAGTGGGCGGGCGAGTCTGAGCCCAACTCTTCTGCCGAGTTCTTCATAAACCGGAACCAGGTTCTTCCCCCCCCCCCCACCCCCTATCAAAACTCTATATCAGTTGTTGGCAAGTTCAGAATTGATACTGCAGCCATTTCACTAATAGAAAATGTACCGGCAGAGTGACACCACAAACTACTAAACAATTGCATTCTGCGATGACATCACAAACTACTAAAAAATTATGATCATACAATTATTTAAAAATTATGAGCACATGCGATCTGGGAAAGAATAGTATATCTAAGGTTAGTTTCTTCTAATGTATACCTAAGATTGTATTATTTCTTCAAATTATATCCAAGATTGTGTTACTTCTTCAAATGTATACCTATGACTGTGGTACTCCTTCAAATGTATATCTAAGATTGTGTTACTTCTTCTTCAAATGTATATCTAAGATTGTGTAACTTCTTCTTCTAATGTATATCTAAGATTGTGTTACTACTTCTTCTAATGAATATCTAATATTGTGTTACTACTTCTTCTAATGAATATCTAACATTGTGTTACTACTTCTTCTAATGAATATCTAAGATTGTGTTACTACTTCTTCTAATGAATATCCAATATTGTGTTACTACTTCTTCTAATGAATATCTAATATTGTGTTACTACTTCTTCTAATGAATATCTAAGATTGTGTTACTACTTCTTCTAATGAATATCTAATATTGTGTTACTACTTCTAATGAATATCTAATATTGTGTTACTACTTCTTCTAATGAATATCTAATATTGTGTTACTACTTCTTCTAATGAATATCTAAGATTGTGTTACTACTTCTTCTAATGAATATCTAATATTGTGTTACTACTTCTTCTAATGAATATCTAATATTGTTACTACTTCTTCTAATGAATATCTAATATTGTGTTACTACTTCTTCTAATGAATATCTAAGATTTATAGAGTTTGATTGCTCTGTAGTCACTGTCATCATAATGCTTTGGAGGGAAAAACAAAATTTATCCTTAATTTTCTAAACATAGCAGAAATCAGATATGTCTTTCCTTTGTCGCAGGTAAAACTGTGACACTGTGTATCTTTACTCTCTGGACTATATCCTACTGCAAATTTAGTAGATAGTAAGTTACAACTACATTAAAAATAATCAGACAAACAAATATTGGAAACATGAGTAATGAAGTTTTGCTAATCACTCATTCCTTCAATTATTTGTTTTCAAATATATTTTTGACAAATGTGTTTTCCTGTGTTTCTAGTCAATAGCCAAACTTATTGCCATTGGTTTCCAATATTCTGTTTGGAATCTTGCAGAACCATTGTTCTTATAAGAGAGAAAAGTGGAAGTTTGAGAATGAGTGCCAACAATTAATTATTTAAACTCATTACTTGTTTATTTCAGATCACAGCCAGAATGAGCTCAATTTCTCTATTATTGATGTCAAGAACATTGAACAGATCTGTGCAGAAAACGTTGAATGTATGAGTCATTTCTCAAAAGTTATGTCAGCGGACAACAATATCATGGTCAACAAAACAAAAGACATGTCTTGTGTGGCTACAGATGGGGAGGAATACAAGACACTGGAGCAGGATGTGAAAGATGTTGTTCTCAGCACGATTGAAGGTCAAACAGTTGCGGAAGACACAAGCATGAATCGCAGTCATGGATGTATGATATTACTAAGTGAAGGAGAGATAGGGCACTCTGATAATGACTGGTGTGTGTATGAGGGAAGCACTGAAGTAGTCACTGTTAAATCTGAACAAAAGAAGCGTGGAAGAGGACGTCCTGGGGGAAAGTCTTACAAATGTGAGGTTTGTAGCGAAGTGTTTTTTAGAGCACGACACCTTAAAGAGCATAGAAAAACACATACAGGAGAAACATCGTTCAAGTGTAACATTTGTGATGTAGAATTCCCAAGAAGAAGCAGTCTACAAATTCACCAGAAGATTCATAATGGAGGTAAAATTCACCAGTGTGCTATTTGTGGTCTAGCATTTTTGCAAAACTGTGATTTGAAGAGGCACGAACGAATACATACCGGAGATAAACCTTACAAATGTGATATTTGTGGTGTGGGATTTTCAGAAGCAAGTTACATTAAACGACACAAAAGAGTCCATACTGGAGAGAAGCCTTACAAGTGTGAATTCTGTACTTCACGGTTTTCTAGAGGAAGTCACCTCAAAGAGCACAGACGAATACACACAGGAGAAAAACCATTCAAGTGTGATGTGTGCGATATAGGATTCTCGCGAAGATGTGGTCTTCGAGATCATCAGAAAATTCACAGGGGAGATACAACTTATATGTGTGGGGTGTGTGGTTTAGGGTTTCCCAAAAATGTGAACCTTATCAAGCATGTCAGAATTCATTCAGGTGATCAGTCATATGTCTGCAATGTATGCGGTATGAAGTTTCCCAAAAATGGTACTCTTCTAAAACATATGAAACTCCATACGAGAGGACGGCCTTTCAAGTGTGACGAGTGTCCTGCAGATTTTGTTCAGAATGCAGATTTAAAGAGACATAAACGAACCCACACAGGAGAAAAACCGTACAAGTGCGATGTATGTGGGGTTGGGTTTACTGAAGCAAGTTACATTAAAACACACAAAAGAGTCCACACTGGAGAGAGACCTTACAAGTGTGATATCTGTGGTGTGGGATTTTCTAGGGGAAATCACTTAAAAGCACACAAACGAATACACACAGGAGAAAAGCCGTATCAATGTAATATCTGTGAAGTCAGTTTTTCAAGAAGTAGTAACCTGATAGTACACACAAGAACACATACAGGAGAGAAACCTTTCAAGTGCTCTGTATGTGATAGTTTATTTCATAAGTATAGCAACCTAATGAAACATCACAGAATTCATACAGGAGAGAGACCTTATATGTGTGATGTTTGTGGTGCAGGATTTCATCTGAGTGGAAATCTAAGAAAACATAAAAGAATTCATACAGGAGAGAAACCTTACAAGTGTGAAGTGTGTAGCCAAGATTTCGCTCAAAGCTGGGACTTAAAGCGACATGCAAGAGTGCACACTGGAGAGAAACCTTACAAGTGTGATATTTGTGGAGTAGGATTTTCAGAAGCAAGTTATATTAAGAGACACAAAAGAATACACACAGGCGAGAAACCATACAAGTGTGATGTTTGTGATGTAGCATTTTCTAGGGGAAGTCACCTCAAATCACACAGAAGAATCCACACAGGAGAGAAGCCTTACACGTGTGATGTGTGTGGTGTTGGACTGTCTAGTGGAAACAGTTTAAAATCGCATAAAAGAATCCATGAAGGTGATCATCCATATAAGTGTGTAATCTGTGCTAAAGGTTTTTATTTTAAAAGTAATTTTTTGCGACATGAGAAAACCCATTCTTAAAACTGGTTTCACGCAAGGTGGGGATGAATTAAACCCATTAGCTGTGAGCAGGTAGCATCTTGACACATTATGGTGATGAAATAATTCCTTTAACTGTGAGCAGGTAGCATCTTGACACATGATGGTGATGAAATAATTCCTTTAACTGTGAGCAGGTAGCATCTTGACACATGATGGTGATGAAATAATTCCTTTAACTGTGAGCAGGTAGCATCTTGACACATGATGGTGATGAAATAATTCCTTTAACTGTGAGCAGGTAGCGTCTTGGCACATGATGGTGATGAAATAATTCCTTTAACTGTGAGCAGGTAGCATCTTGACACATGATGGTGATGAAATAATTTCTTTTAACTGTGAGCAGGTAGCTCTTGGCAGCTCATAAACTTTTGGGCAAAAGTACTAGTCCTCCTCAGTTGAGTAACCAATGTGATTACCAAACTCATATACGGTTCAAGTGATAGTTGTGTTAGGAAGCTTATGGATGCATGTTTAGTTCCCCAAAAGGAGGCTTTCCTGTGTGGCAGTATCCCAGGATTTTCACATCCTACCAGGAGCACAGCACACACTTCTGGACCAACTATCTCATCATTCTTCTTTCAGATCTGTTAATCCATCTGCAGTGATGAAACATCTAGCATTTCCCATCACATAATAGTCTGCCACAAAAGGACACAGATGCAATGTCTGCTGGCCTGAATCTCTATGTAATCCATTAAGATTATGTGATAGATGACAAAAGTATGAAACTGAAACAAAACATGTAGTGACAATGATTTTTAAACAGGTAACAGGTTGTCAGCTTATCCCCTATTATACAAGATTTCGATCTGATACATCTATTTTGGAAGTAATTTCCAACAGTGGGGGACATCGTGTGTTTGCAAACTCTGCCAAATGTGCATATCAGGTCCAAGTATTGCATGTAACACTTCTTATATTTATCATAATTCCTAACTTATTTATGCTTAAATCTGAATGTGTAATATCTAGTTGTTTAAATTTAACCCTTTAGTTGCTACATTGTTTTCAGTAACCGACCTGCTGTGCTAAATTATTCTACCCATTGACTTTCCCCTTGTGCAGATTCCTTTTCTTGTTTTAAAAAAAGAAGAGCTTCTCTGGCTTTTTATTGATACCAGAAAATATATACAGCATGGGTGAGATAATCGACGTGTGCTGGCACTTGGTGATGTCTCAGAGTAAAATCAGTTTAAGCAACGAGGGGATAGAAAAACAAACAAATACGAGTTAACTTATCTAGCAGTCAGAGGGAGGAACAAGTAAACATGTGTGTTGCAGCTAAAGGGTTAATAATGAAAGTTATGTCCTTCATGATTATATTGATTTTTATTTCACGGGAACATACAGGGGGAGAGAAAAATGAGGGAAGCCAAAGAATACCTAATTTTAAAAAATAGTGGAAGATGAAGGATGTTGGAGCCTCATGGACAGGACAGAATTGAAAATGATGACTAAATAGAATTTGGCAAAGAACAACAATTGTAGCTCTTTGTTGCACTAAGAACAAAAATAATAACTGTAGTAAATTGGCAAGAGTGCACTATAGTCACTAGAAGCTCAGCAGTAGTAAACTGACAATATTTCACTCTAGGAGACTCATATGTGCTGAAGCACTAGAAGCTCAGCAGTAGTAAACTGACAATATTTCACTCTAGGAGACTCATATGTGCTGAAGCACTAGAAGCTCAGCAGTAGTAAACTGACAATATTTCACTCTAGGAGACTCATATGTGCTGAAGCACTAGAAGCTCAGCAGTAGTAAACTGACAATATTTCACTCTAAATTTATGTTCCTTCAGCGCCAAACACGGTGCATAGGGCAGAAATCAGAGCTCTCTAGTTTGAGTGATGTGATGCTACTGTGTGTAATTCTTGTGTTTTGAGACCCATAGCCATACACTCTTTGATGGTTGTTCTGCGAAGATTCTCTCTTGGTCTTCCTCTTTTTATTTTTCCATCTGGTACCCATTTTAATGCTTGTAGTGGCAGTCTTCATTCATTTTAAGTATATGTCTGAAATAAGTCCATCATTTTCTTCTTATTGTTGTAGAAACATATCACTGTTTGGTGTCTTCTCTTACTTGCCTATTTGATTGAATTCTTCCCAACCAATATTTAAGAGTCTTCTAAAACATTTATTTTCAAATGAGTTCAGTTTCTTCTCCAGTGCCTTTGTCATTTTTCAACTTTCGCAACCATATGTCAACACAGATATCACATTGGAGTTAAACAGTTGTAGTTTGGTATGTTTACTTAGTTTTTGATTTCCAGATGTTTGTTAGGTGGTGGAACGCACGTGATGCCAACTTAATTCTGGTAGAGATCTCTTTTGTTGTATCTCCATCTTGTGTCATTTTGCTGCCTAAATAAGAAAAGTTATCAACTGTCAGAATTGTTTCTCCGTTGAGGATGATTTTAAGGTTACAGTTAGTGAAATTCATGAACTTAGTTTTGGTTGTGTTGACCTGGAGGGCAATTTGTTCTGAAAGGTAACAAAGTTGTCAAAGTATTTCACTCTTGGGAGACCCATATGTGCTGAGTATTTCACTCTAGGGAGACCCATATGTGCTGAGTATTTCACTCTAGGGAGACCCATATGTGCTGAGTATTTCACTCTAGGAAGACCCATATGTGCTGAGTATTTCACTCTAGGGAGACCCATATGTGCTGAGTATTTCACTCTAGGGAGACCCATATGTGCTGAGTATTTCACTCTAGGGAGACCCATATGTGCTGAGTCAATAGAAACATGAAGATTCAGCTATATTAAACAGACATAGTTGCAGACGAACCACAGGTACTCATACTCTTTCAGTGGATTGTGAAAGTTATGTATCCTGAATGTTTCCGTATTATACTGATTAAACACACTTTTTATTTCTCTACAGTATTTCTAGATTTCTCACATCACACATAATTCTCCAAATTTCCCCACATTTACACAGACAATTGCTGCAACAGTTTCTCTCATGTATTCATTCTTGTGCTTTCTTAAATTGCCACTCAGTTGCTATTTAAGGGTGGGTTGAGGAAGTCAAGATCCTTTAGGAAAATAGACAAATGATACTTTATATTAAAAACTAGTATAAAAAGAAAGATGGTTTTAAAGGTACCTTCTTTGCAATAAAATTACAGGGAAAATAGAGGCTTCCCTGCCCCCACCCCTATACTGTTCATAGGCAGTATTATACAGTGTATAGTGTTGATGATCAAGACTGCATTAGCATGAATGTGTTTTTCTGATTGTTTATTGATTGTTCATTCTGTTTTCATATCGTTATATGTTCAACATATATGTTTATTGTACAATGCATGGATTTGATGGCAAATAATATTAAATGATGTCATAGATTTTGATACCATAACTGTTGCCCAGACCATTCCTTGATGTTACCCATCCAGGATTTTCTCTGTCCTCCTCTTCTCCCGATCTTGACTGTTCTTTGCAAAATAATTTTAGAAAATGAGTTGTGTCTCCTTACATGGCCAAACCAAACAAGCCACTGCCAAAGTGATGCTTTATATATAGAATATCCACACAAGCCTAGAGACACGATCAGAACACCGACAGGACCATTCTGCAATAATTATGATGCAGAAATCCAGGCAATTAGTGTGGCAGCTAAAAAACTGCTGAACTCCAACTCTGACCTACAGCCTGTGGTATTCCTGACAGATGCAAGGTCAGTGCTTCAAGCTCTACAGTCTGGAAACCTAACAGACTTGAAAAAACTACTTAGCGAATTGTCTTACCAGTATAGGGTAACCATGCAGTGGATACCCTCTCACTGTGGAATACCAGGAAATGAAAAAGCAGACCAACTGGCTAAGGAAGGTGCTGCCGAAGGCCAACCAGATATACCAATCACCTACCATCAGAAAAAACAGATGATCAAGTCAATAAGAAAGCCACAAACACCAACACAAGATGACTATCATATTATGAACAGATCAGAACAAGTTGTGGTTCTACGTCTCAGAACAGGACACAACCGACTCCGCAGTCACATGTATACAAAGTTCAAGATTGGCAACACGGCCATGTGTACATGTGGACAGGCAGCACAGAGTGCCAAACATATACTTCAGGAGTGTTCTGAGCATGAAACGCTGAGGCAGACATATTGGCCAGAGGAAACAACACTGGAATCAAAGCTCTATGGGACACTGTATGAACTACAAAAGACAGTGAGTTTTATTAAGGAGACAGAATTACAGATATAGACATGTTTCAAGTGAACGAAAGAAGAAGAAGAAAGTGATGCTTGATGATCTGCAAGTTTGTTTATTTTCTGCCAAACACAAATATTTTTCTTGTGTTAATTATAACTAATTCTTAAAAAGCTTCTGTAGCACTTATATTCAAAAGCCTGAATCCTTATTTCTGTCTTGATTCTTTATTAGAAAACTGGCCTCACAGCACGTGGGGCATTCCCATAAGTGCTCCGCCCTCTGTTCCATCAGCCATTCGACTCGATGGTGTTTCGAGTCCAATGCCGCCGAAACAGACGTCAACATCAGGGCACAACTCTGGCCCTTACGACACGTTTCTTTGTTCCACCCGCCCACGCCATGCCCGTAACTAGTTCAAGCACAACGTCGGCCTGCCGGAACAACATTGATTCTGTGTCTACATTGAGTGTCCAGCCTTTAAGTATACTTAGCACTAGCGATCTAAATAGATTGGTCTTTACGTAATAGTGTAATGTGAAGTGTGACGTCTGAGACGTGTCTCGATTCTATCTCTCTGTTGAACCTTCTTAGGGAAAATACTACCTAGATATTTGAACTTCAAGATATCTGAACAAGTCAGATGCGATATCTGCACTTTTTATATGACACATCCAACTCCATTATAGCCTATGGATCACTTTGACTCTATGGGATGTGACAGCAAACTCAAGTATTGTCTATGTATCACTTTGACTCTCTATGGGATGTGATGGCAAACTCCAGTATGGTCTATGTATCACTTTGACTCTCTATGGGATGTGATGGCAAACTCCAGTATGGCTTATGTATCACTTTGACTCTCTATGGGATGTGATGGCAAACTCAAGTATGGCCTATGTATCACATTGACTCTCTATGGGATGTGATGGCAAACTCCAGTATGGCCTATGTATCACTTTGACTCTCTATGGGATGTGATGGCAAACTCCAGTATGGTCTATGTATCACTTTGGCATATCCATCTCCACTTTCCTCATAGAATATGTCTGGCAGGTAATACTGTAACTATTCTTTGCTCCAATTTTGGGTCCTGGCAACACACAGGTATTGTTTCACCTTGATATTATCTATTTGTATGTTTAATAGGTTCGGTGTACTTCTGATTTTCATAGCTTCTGTTTTTTTATATATATAATTTCATATTTTAGCCGCTGCAGTTAGTTATCAACGAGTTGATATGTTGCAGTTATTATTTTAATAGTGTTTTAATTTGAGAAATTCTTTAATGTGATATTTGATCTGGAGTTTTGTTTATTTTCTGGATAGTGGCTACTTAGCATTAAAAATAAATGTTTTTATAAGTTTTGTGTTGTTCATCCGTCACAAGTAATAATATATCATTTATTATATCCCTTTCTTGAAGTTTGTTTAGAGCTTTGTCCTTGTCTATGAGTTTGTAGGTGGTGGATAAGCTCTGGTGGTCCCAGCTGTCCATGGACAGGTTGGGAATTGAATTATCACTATAGACTTTTTTTCTTCTTCAGCGTTTATTCACAAACTCCCACTGGACATCTCATGTAGCGGCATAATGATCCAAGTAGGTTTCCAACAGGATGTATTCCAGAGAATGGAAATGTGTTGTCGCCTTTTAATTTACGCCAATGCGCTAACATCCATCTTCAGCAGACTTTAGACTGTTTGACCCCCTTTGTTTTTCTAATTAGTTTTCTTTGTTTCACTGTTAAGCTGCTGCATTTCTCCTGTTTTCACAAGATACTGCACCTTTTTTTATTGCAGTGAACTATGCTATTTCGTACAGTGCCTTCCCATGTGTTATAGTTAATGCCAAATCCTTTCAATAATGTCTTTAATAGGTCCTCTTTGAACATCGTTTGATCACTTTGAGAGTGCTTATCCTTGTGCATCTTACCATAGGAGGAGTAATTTTGGTGAGCTGGTCATCTTGCATAAATACTATGGGTATGTATTCTATGTGAAAATGCTGCCTAGATAACAGAATACGTTTTGTCATAGTATACAGTTCAGCTGCGTTATCTGCGCTTTTTACCTGACACATCCAACTTCAGTATTGGCCTATGGATCACTGACTTGCTATGGGATGAGATAGCCAACTCCGGTATGCTTATTGGTCATGTGAAACCCCTACAACCCTGGCAGGTTATGGGTTTTATTATTACTATTATAATACGTACTACCATGTCATATGGACACGTCGATCAGACTTACAACTGACTGCAGAGAGACTTAGAAAAATTCTCACAATATCAACATACTGCAAATTCTGAAAACTCGAGGTAAACACCAGTAAAACCACATATACCATATTTACATTTAGCAATAAACAAAACAAAAGAAGAAACTTGTTCAGCTGAACAGGAGGCTAACCTTCAACAACTTTATTAACAATATCACAGAAAAAACGTCTAGGAGGTTGAACATGCTATAGCGACTTTCAGTTACATCCTGGGGAGTCAACAAGACAACACTAAAACATGCATACATAAGATGCGTCATATTCATATTAGACTATAATCTCCCCTTGCAGGTCACATCATCAAAAATATCTTGCACACACTTGGACAGAATTCAAAGCCAGGCTCTCTGCTTCATTTGTGGTGACATGGGATTAACACTAATAGTGGTCTGTGAAATCGATGCAGACAGAGTCACTAGACATTAGAAGAGAAAAGACAACTATAGAAGTTGTAGAAAGATACAAACGACTCCCACAAAACCATCCTAACAAAGTAGTAGTCAACAAATGGACACACAAAACAAGACTAAAATAAAAATCCCCAGTACAACTAGCAGAAGAACTTAACAAGAAACATCACCTTCATGGAGATAGAGAGGATTCTAAAAGAGTATCAAATATCCCACCAAATGCATCCTTCATACTACCCCAAATAAACACTACACTAATTAAAAAAACAGTAACCAAGGCAACAAACCAAAACACCCATAAGTCCATTGCACCAGAGACTATCGACTCCCACCCCAAGTACTGGATCCAAGCATACACAGATGGGTCAGACTTTAACGCCACCATCAGTGCAGAATATGGTTCTCTGATAGTCCTCCCTGATAAAGGTCAGTCCATGTGCTCATGCCCTTTGACCCAATGGCACTATATTGCTGGGAAGTCTGGATTTTCGGGACACCCTGGGCCAGAGAATAACTATCACACCACCAGGAAGGTAGGTTTCAACCTATGCACTGCTTCGAGCCACTGCAGCCAAGATAGGGTTCACTGTACCCATTCCCTGCCACCAAGTGACTACTAGTTATGCCAAACTTCTCTATTGCTCCAGACATGCAAATCAAATGATTGTCACGTCCTGAGTCACTGCCTCTGATGGACCTCGGCCATAGGAAAAAACATTGCTGTCAGTTTCCTCATCCCCAGTTATGTGCAGTACATCTCTGGCTCCCTCCCAACCACAGAGGGTACATACATATACAAAAATAACAAAGCATAAAATACATTGCAACAACAAAATAAAAGCATAATTGTATAGATGACGTGCCATGAAGCTTCTCTAAGAAGATAACATCAATATAACGGCATGTCATCTACTAAGGTTTTCTGTTGCATGGGTAGTTTGTCTAGTGGGCCATTGGTGAGACCCACAGATGCAACCGCATGCATTCCTGACAAAGCATCAATAGAGTTATCTACTTCTTATAGAGTTGTGCAGCAACTATGATGCAAAGGTTTATGCAATCTTTCAAAAACACTCTCATACATCACCACCAAATACAAAAATGATGCAACACGCCCAATAAACCTAGCAATATTCACAGACTCCCTGTCTATTCTACAAGCCCTTGAAAACTGGAACTCAACAGCAGAGAAAACCATACGCAACATACTTCAAGCTACATAGATATTTGCATCTTATGGCTTCATTACTACATTGAATATCTGGCCACACGGGTATCAGCGGGAATGAAAGTGCTAATAAACTTCCAAAAAAAAGGGAGCAAGTATGCCACAACCAGTAATTTCTACTAACCTTAGAAAAGCTAATCACATTATCCGCAATAACTGTAAACAGCATTGGATGGGCCACTGGCTCAAACGGAAGAGTGCTGTATGCAGACATGTCCCAACCAGATCCACATGACCGAATAAATAGACTACAGCAAAGATCAAACCACAATGTTTAGGCTGCAAACAACACATGCACAACTTAACAAACACCTACAAAGAATTACCGCATACCATACTGAAACAGACGAGGAGGAAACAGTAAAACACCACCTTATTGAATGCCTTGCACTACAAGACCTATGAAAACAACTGTTACCACCAAACCGCTCCATCACTAACACCCTTTATACAGACACAACACAACTGATGTATAGACAACTGTAAAAACTAATGAAGTGATGCTGAAAGAATCATGTGAGGCGGAGGTGGTTAATACAGCGGAATCTCTCTTTTAGTGCATCCATTTATAATAAATTTCCTTCCTTAGCGTCATCATATGACATATTCTTTCCAGACTGTGGTCTTCCTTATGGATTCTCTAGACACTCCGCGATTCTAGGCAAATTGACCTGCCGCAGCTAGAGACACGTTAAACAATTTTATATATCACTGCAACATCGTTGTCTTGGGCGCCCTCTTCCCCTGTTGCCGTTAATTCTGCCTTCATCTATTCTTTTTATGCTGTTATTTTTCTTTATATGAATGACCAAAAAACATAGCTTTTTTTGTCTTTTGCAGATTTGGCGATATCTTTAAACTGTTGAACCCTGTCGTCTTTGGTCTGTATTAATTGCAGAAGAAGATCTGGATGTGCTGTCACTTGCTTTTTTGCCACTCTGCAACTACTCTGCGTTATCACTTCCATGCACATTGTACCTCATCATTCCACCACGGGGGTTGATTCAACACACGTGCCCTGGTGGCGTGTGTCCTACGTTTGTCCTTCCTAGTTCTGCTTACGATGGGCGATCATCCTGGAAGGACTTAACTTCAGCTTTCAGTTGTTTACTTATTCCTTTGTCCACAACAAGACGCACGGCAAATGGTCACTGCCATGATGCTCCAGCACATCCCATCTACATCTGGGTGCAATATCAGCTGTCACTAAGCCAAAATCAATTGCACTGTTGTCGTTGCCATCCCTAGCAGCCAACCTTGTCATGCGCCCGTCGTTTATACATACTAAATCCATATTAATCAGATCCTCCTTGAGATCTATTCCCTGTTGATTAGAGGCAGTATTGTCCCAAGATCTACATTTGGCATTAAATTCCCGCAGAAAATGACATTTCTTTCGTCCTTTACTATCTCACCTAGAGATTTCCAGTACTACACGTTCATGCTGGCATTGTACGCATACACATTGACGAGCAGGAAAGGGTGCTGTGCGTTTTGTATCCTGACAGCTTGCAGCTGAATGTCATCATTATCCCATTCAGATATATCTATCTCGATCACGTCAGTGCCCTCTCGACAGGAATTACTTGCCCAAAGTGTCGTCTATCGAAGAAACTATGAAGGCTGGCGACGTGGAGACGGTTTCCCATTCCCAAACGCGATTCTTGTAGAGCCACAATATCTGCACTGTAGATTAATATATCCAGTTCTGTGTGTCTTCTTTCAACACTAGCGACATTCCAAAACAACACTCGTAACGATTTCAAAGACATACGAACGACTTTAGATCTGTGACGCCTGGCTCCAGCGCGATGACTTTGTCGTTTCGTCCCGCCACGTTTAGGACGTTTACGATTGCCAGCCATTTTTTGCGTACTAAGCCTTGCAATAACGTGAAATAACGACTACACTCATGAAAATTTCAGCTCTGGTGCACGTACTCCGTCGCACCGGCGAAGATCTTGATAAGTGGACCCCCTGTCAAAATAAATAACACCACATCCTAGACGAAATAATGAAATAATCCATCTTTCAAGAGATGTTTTCATTGATGCTGGCGTAAAAAAAGATAAATCATATCAAACATTAGGGACAGACAGTCAAGATTTCTAGGGCATGTGCTGAGAAGAACACAGCTTGAACACTTAACTCATTGGGGACCGATCGCCACTATAACGGCTTTATAGTATGGGTCTACAGCACCTTTCGTCACTTTAACGGCTTCGATTTTAGATCGATCATATATTGATCGGTTATATTTCGTTTTGCCCAGTTCAAGTTTTTATGGTAACCTCTGAACATCCAGGAAACCACTTCCTTTAGAAAACTGAAGACGTCTCGCGTGGCTGCAAAAGAAACCATTTCTTTGACCGCCATACGCTGCGTTTGTTATTTCCGAAATTCTGAAAAAAATGACAACGCCTACTACTTCTAGATACAGTGCAGAACAAGCTATGGTTATGTTTCAGAGCTTGCTAATTAGTGAATCGGATAATGATGATTCCGATAGTGATTATAGTAAAAGTTTACAAGACCTTTGACACTGCCTGGCACAAATTCAAAATGATAAGACTAAATATGATTTTAACGTGCGTTTTGTGATCAAAGAATAGAATCATATCTCAATTTTTTTAGCATGAAATTTAGAAATTTTTAAGAATATACATGAGAATAGAGAATAGGACTACTTCAAAGTTTCATGGAAGTAAAAGCTTTGATAAAATAACATGTAACTACAGTGCCGTTGCATGCAACCTTCGTTGCGGAGACGGTATTTGATGATAATGACAGTGTAGAGAACTACGGGAAACTACAGGAAGACAACAGCAACAAATTGAGCAGCAATAAACAAGTCGAGATTTTTCGACTGTGAACGGGACTTTGCCGTCTAAATGCGCATTTACACCAAATCGATCGTCATCAACACTCTGCGACTTGCATCTGTCCAGGAATAACATAGAGGACCTATATGGGCATTCACCAGAACCAGGGTCATAGATACGTCTTCGATAAGGGGGAGGGGAAAATGTACCGAAAGAACTACTAAGAGAAATAAAGATCAGGCAAATAAAATACTTTGGACACATTAAAAGACATGACACCTTATTGAAGACCTTACTTGAGGGTAAAGTCAAAGGGAAGCGAGAAAGAGGTAGGGAGAGATACAAGTGGGAGAGTAACATCACACGATGGACAGGTTACAGTCTAGCAGAGTGCACCACCAAGACAAGAGACAGGAGATGTTGGAGATACGTTGCAGCCAACCTTCGTTGCGGAGACGGCACTTAATGATGATGATAGCACTGTGAATGTTTATGTAGTTGATGCATCTGTTATTCTTATGGTGAAACCAATTCCATTCTTGATTGTTCTTCACATAAAACATTCAAGTAATAACTGTTTATCATTGATGGTACCAAGACTCTTGTCTAGTTTATCCTTGATGGTACCAAGACTTGTCTAGTTTATCCTTGATGGTACTAATAATCTTGTCTTTTTTCTCCTTGATGGTACCAAGACTCTTGTCTAGTTTATCCTTGATGGTACCAAGACTCTTGTCTAGTTTCCCAATGATGGTACCAAGACTCTTGTCTAGTTTATCCTTGATGGTACCAAGACTCTTGTCTAGTTTCTCAATGATGGTACCAAGACTTGTCTAGTTTCTTCAGTAGTTTGCCATCTCTCTGAACAATATGAATATACAATTGTCTGCAGTGAGATTTGAACCCAGTACTTTGGCCATCACAGACTCAAGAGTTTGTGAGCTGGAGGAAGTGGGAAGAAGCTCTGAATGGGTAAAGCTCTGAATTTAGCAAAGATAGAAAATTATTGACAACAGCTGTGATTCAGCTAGGACGAGAGTGCAGTGACAGGGCTGCCAACAGAACAGAAGGATGATCCAAGAACTCATACTGCAGCACTTGAAGCTACATATAATTTACACAGATGGCTCAGTAACACAAGAAACACACATGTGTGGTTGGGGTTTCGTGGCCTATCAAAATGGCAGGAAATTAGCCAAGAAGTGAGCTGCATATCCCACTATAACATCAAGTACGAGACTGGAAATAAAGGTAGTGACGGCAGATCTCACTTGGCTGGTGACACAATCACCAACAGACTCATTGATTTTATTGAACTCTCTATGCTGTGCAAGATAGAAAAATGTTATGACCAATTATACTGTACGCCTAAAGAAATACTACAAAGGAGGTGCATCTAATGTAGTACCGTAATGACACTGACAGATTATGGGTTTATGAATAGATGGTTCATTTGTCATGTCAGAGGTGTTAAGTCTAAGGCATATGGTTCTTGCATTCCATGTACCCAGTCTGAGTATTACTGATTGCTTATTTTGTCTAGGTACTATTCATTCATTCATTAATTTTCCTTTTGCGCTGAAGTTAGCGCATAGGGCAGAGGTAAGATCTCTCCAATTATGTCTGTTCAATACTATTCTGTGCAGTTCTTGAATAGTATGAATATTGGTTGTTTTACTTTCTCTAAGTATTGTTCTTCTGAGTATTTCTTTTGGTCTACCCCTTGCTCTTTTGCCTGTAGGTATCCATTCAAGAGATTGGTGGTGTATTCTGTTGGTGTCTGCGCGTAGGACATGCCGATGTAGGACCAACGGCGTTTTCTGATAAAATCTGTGATGAAATTTTGATGTGTCTCTTCTCTGATTTTATCATTCGATTTGAATTCACTCCAATTGGTGTTAGTTATCCTACGAAGACATTTGTTCTCGAAACTCAGTAATTTCTTTTCTGAAGATAAAGAGCTTTTCCAGCTCTCACATCCATATGATAACACCGGAATAACGCAGGAATTAATTAAGCGCATTTTCGTGCGTGTGCTGATTGACTTTGATTTCCAGATATTAGACAGTCTGTTAAATTCACTTGATGCTAGGGCAATGCGAGTTGTAATTTCTGCCATGACATCACCGTCGAGTGTTAATTATGAACTGACTTCTGTTACACAAATCGGTTTGGACTTTACACGATGTTAGTTCATTAATCCAACGATCGACAGAATGACCTCACTACACATAGATTAGGTACTATATAGTACCTAGATTAGGTACTATACATTATTAAAATCAGTTTTCCAATGTTTCATCTATTTCAATGTGTCCAATGAAGAAGGCAGAAATAATGGGCAACACCTAATAGCAGTGCAGATTATGCCAGGTGTTAGCTGACCAGTACAACTAAATTGCTGCTCTCACTGAAATGAGTGACTCGTAGTGAACTTCCACCAATTTAAGAGAAATTGAAACTTGTAAACTGTCCCTTTCCATGTTGTGTACATGAAGAGGCGTTCTTCAAGGTATGGTGGAGGTTGAAAGAAGACTAGGAGGCCAGAAGAAGACATGTCTAGATAATATCAATGACTGGGCAGGGTGTGAAGTTTCAAAACTTATCAGGATGGTAGAGGATATAGATGTGTGAAAATCTTTCTCTACCAAATTTATCAATGTGACACTCCTACGACCCTGACGGACTATGGGTTTTATTACTATATCAGTATCTTTTTCCCACCTCATCTTCTCCTACCACTGCCATTTAACTATGATCAAATTTTATGACGCGACTAATGCATGCAATGACATCGCCAGCATAATGTGAACGATTGGCTTTCATCCAATCATATCGCCCGTACAACGTGAACGATTGACTTTCAAACCACAAGCTAATTCAACCAAGTTGGGTCTGTGAAGTGAACCAAAAAACCCCTCTACCACCGAGCCAACATATGGAGAAAATGTGTGTTTTTAAACAGTGTTCCCCACCGAAGACGGATGTGTTGGGCCATTGGCGCAAATAAAACGGCGACACAACGCATTTCCATTCTCTGGACTACATCCCGCTGGAAATATAGTAGGACCATTGTCCTGTTACAAGAGATATCCAGTGGGAGATTGAAAATGAATGCTGAAGAAGAAGATGAAACACTTTTCAGAACAGAATAGACTTCTGGAGATAGTGCCCACTGCAAACGTTTGATATTCAACACTAAAACAAAATTTTTTTACTTCCAAGGCAGGAAGTCTCCATCTCCTGATGTTTTTGGCAGTTGGTGAAAATTGTGACTTTATTGGCACTTCATAGAACTAAAAGGTTTAGCTTGATGTGCAATTTTAAATTTAGCTAGCTGACAAAATTAGGTTTGCCTCTTCTGCTATAGATGTAAAACTGGTTACGAAATAATGTAGCAAATGTTTGTAGTGCTTAGATGGCAGGAGTAAGTTCAGCCTACAACTTACAGCTGTATATTTCCATGTGACAAGACTAAAAAACCTTGGTGGAGATATCCACAGAACTGTAAGTCAATACATCTTCCATTCTTACAGTGAGTTTCTTGGCGGAGACACCCAAAGAATTATATGTCAATAAATCTTCCATTCTTACAGTGAGTTCTAAATATGACATGACTGAAAAAAATCTTGGCGGGGACACAGAACTGTTAAGTCAATAAATTTAAATTAACATTTTCATTTTCACGTTTTGTGTCTTACTAACTCTAACCTTATGAAGTAATCATATATGATCAATGTACTTATATATTCATATTCTGTATCCATTCCTCTTTCCAATGATATATGACACATACACTATTTATCAATATTAGCATGTCAAGTGATACAATGGAAAACACATGTAGGGACATTTTTCTACCCCTGAAATTTTTTCATATTTTTATTGCTTCTGGTGTCAATCAGAAAAATGTACATAACTTTAACATTTATTGATATAAATTTATCAAATAAAATGCATAATGAAGAAAATTGGATATACTTGTGTAAACATTCTTGAAAAATGGATATCATCAATGACAAGTATGGATACATTTGGGTAAGTCACAATATTTATACTAATAAATTAACATTTTCATTTTCTTGTTTTGTGTTTTACTAACTCTAATCTTGTGAAGTAATCAAATATCATCAATGTACTTATATATTCATATTCTGTATCCATTCCTCTTTCCAATGATATATTACATATACACTATTTATCAATATTAGTATGTCAAGTGATACAATGAAAAACACATGTAAGGAAATTTGTCTACTCCTGAAAATTAATTTGGTCCAAACCTAAAAATAATCAAGTCCTGAAAGAGTTAATAACCACTGAAAAGATCAAGCGGAGAAGAGACAGGGGACGACAAAGAGAGAAGTTGCTAGATGGACTAGTATTATGGCATGGTAGAAGTTCACCAACGCAAGAGACAGTGAGTTGTAGAGAAATATGATCGCCTACGCCATTCAGCATGTCATTTGATTGATTCCTGCATTCCTTACTAATGATCTGCCTTATTTATATAGTTTGGTTGTTTTTTTCTGAAATGTCAAGGGCAACAATGATCATCTGTCACACAATAATCACATAACTGGATGTTGTAAACTCCTAATTCAACTTTCAGAAATCACCTATTGCATTTCTATTCTTTTCCGCATTAGTTATGCCTTAGGCCCTATATATCTGTATCTCGTATATGGCGTATGGTACATCGATGCTCTCATACAGACTCCAAAACCGTTCATTAGGCTCTAAGTGTTTTAAATGAGCTATTAATGTCTGCTGCAATGTTTACGAGCATCACATCTTATCATTACACAATCGATACTGCATAGTTGCGCATTTTGTCTCAAAACCCTCTAATGTTGATCGATAGTTAACTAGTTGACATTGTTCTATTCCGTCGTCGTTGTAAAATTGGTCGTCAGAAAACAGTAACGGTGCAGTTTAAGAACTACACGATTTCAGCTCTTAGTGGTTGTTCTAATGTCAATCAGACAAATATATATATATATATATATAATTTGCAACATTTGTAGCTCACAAGATATGCAAGACTGGTTTGTCTAGGGTTTCTCAAAATATGTGGTATTGGGTGGGGAGAGACTTTGAGGGCGCTGTAGAGTCAAATGGGTCAGCAGGGACGATTTAATATATTCGCTAAACTCTTTGTTGCCTTTCAGCGTCAGGGGCAGAAGAGTTTTCTGGAGATGGCCTTCGTTTGTGCTGTGTATATTGTGGAATTTGTTGTATCTTTATTTCGGCGGTCCATCGTTTTCGTGGTCGACCTCTAAGTCTGCCTTCACTATATTTGTATAGCATAGCTTGCTGTGGTATGCTGTCTGATGGTAGTCTGCTGACGTGTGCAAACCATTTGATCTGTTGTCTCTTAATATATTCCAAGATTGGGGTGGTGACTGTTCTTTGTCTACTATCCTCATTCCTTACTCTGTCTCTTATCGATATTCCTAGGATTCTACGTAAGCATGCCATTTCAGATGTCACAAGTTCACGTTTGTCTTGTGCTGTCGTTGTCCATGTTTGGTATTGATAGCACCTTGTTGGCATAATAATCGTAATGAATAGTGTATTTAGGTATTTATATCAACATTTTTGTTTCTGAAGATTGGTATCATTTGCCATAGTGCTTGGTCTGTTTTATTACATCTATTATGTATTTCTTTGCTGCTCTTGCCGTCTGTAGTTATATTGCTTCCTATGTATATGATTATGTCACTTGTTTAAGTCTGTTGTTTCCAATATATATTGGTGTATATTTCTGTTCTTCCTATCGTCATGACTTCGGTATTTTCTATGTTTATCTTCATGTTAAAAGTTTGGTATGCTTGATGTAATCTGTCTATTTGACTTTGTAGTTGCTCTTCTGATGATGCCACTAGAG
Organism: Meghimatium bilineatum; assembly: GCA_034231615.1. Lineage (NCBI taxonomy): Eukaryota > Metazoa > Mollusca > Gastropoda > Stylommatophora > Philomycidae > Meghimatium > Meghimatium bilineatum. The sequence continues at coordinate 29,311,434 of CM067306.1, forward strand.
ATTTGTCGTCTACAAATAGCAATTCGTTTAAGTTATCCTTCAGATCGTTTTCTTCCGTTATCTTTGCTACTTTGCAGATGTGATCTATGTATGTTATGAACAATAGGGAGGATAGTGCTCATCCCTGTCTCACTCCCGAGTTAATTTAGAAATTATCGGATGTACTTGTGCTCGTTCTTACTGCACATTGACTATTGGCGTATATCCTCTGACATAGGCTTATCAGATGTTGGGGAACTCCATATGTCTTTGTTGTGCACTTTCTCTATCCACTCTGTCAAAAGCTTTCTCTTGATCCACGAAAGCCAAATATAAGTATTGGTTATGTTCTGTCGCTCTTTCTGAAAGTTGTTTGAGGGTGAAGATTGCATCTGTACAACTTTTATTTTTCCGAAAGCCCAATTAGGCCTAGGCCTATGTGTTGAGCTGTGGTTCTATATATGCGCGCATCCTTCTCTCTAGTATATTGCTAAAGATTTTTTCTATTTGGCGTAAGAATGATATATCTCTATACCTACTGCAGTCCCTCTTACTTCTTTTTTTCTTCCAGATGGGAACAATTTAATATCAGTGGGAAAAAGATCACCAATCAATGACGTAAAAAAAGAGGAAAATATTGACACCTAAACAACTTACAAACAAGTTAAAAAAATGAAAATGATAAAATGCTACATCTATTCTTTATTAATGTATGACTCAGAGACGTGGACAATAAACAAACAACTGGAAGACATAATTTATGTCTTTGAGATGTGGTATGCCTCCATAATTAGACTTAATAAAACACAGGTTTATATAATCGCTTGAATCAGACACGACAGACTATAACTAAAACTAGTGGGTAATGATGCGCACACAAGAAATCACACAACTTAGAATACACAAATCATATTCAACGTTTCAACCAAAAGGTCTTTATCAAGATACAAACAAAACATCAAAAGACGACCGATGGAAAAATTATCACAACAAACAAACGTATCCAACAGAAATATGGAAATGAGATGCCGGAATGTCAGAAAGTACATAAAAACGTAAATATATGTGGAAACGAAACGAACAAAAAGATGAGGAAATGACGGAACAAAAAGAATAAAGACAAAGACCACACCAACCCAGTACTAGACATTAGAGTGGTCGGAATTGAGTCCAAAAGGCTTGAGTGTACCCAATTCAAAAATGAGACGATTTTCGAGAGTGTACCTAGATCTATCATCGGTGAAGCAAGATCTGATGGCGGTGACCTGAATATCAAAAGCATCATGATGACCATCGCCGTTGAATTGTGTAGCCACTGGAGTGGGTGTTCTGTGCTTGATGGCTTGAAGATGGTTACAAAAGCGATCGCTCAATCAATGCCTCCATAGACGAATGTGGAAAACCTTGTGAAAAGAGAAGAAAAAGAACAAAAAGGTTCTAACAATATATTGTATTAAAAATATTAAAAGAAATAAAGATCAAGAAAATAAAGTTTTTGGACACTTTAAAAGACATGGCAGCTTGTTAAGACCTTACTTGAAGGTAAATGGAGGAGAGCAAGAAGTAGAGAGAGATACAGGTAGGAAAGAAACATTACGAGATGAACAGGTTACATTGTAAGAGAGTGCTCCACCAAAACAAGAGACAGAGGATGTTGGAGGTCTTTTGCAGCCAACCTACGTTACTGAGACCCCACTTAATGATAACGAGCATATTCTAAATGTCACAAATATTATTTTTCCCATGTGCTGATGAAGCAAAGTATAGTTACTACTATTATATAGCTACCATACTCCAAAGCTGGCAGAGAAAGTATGTTTGCTTGTTTTTTGTTTCATCATCAGGTGACATATTCCTTCCAGAACGTACTTCCCTATAGATATCTTGAATTCTCAGAGGTCTGGGGTAAATTGTCCCGCGGCTTTTAGTGGCATGCGCAGGACATTCTTTAATGTCTGTCCAATGGTGTCCTGGGCGGCCTTTTTCCCTGTTGCATTCTATCATCCCCTCCAGTAACACTCTCTCCATGCCGTCGTGTCTCTTAATTTGACCGAGAAAAACTAACTTTTTCTTTAATTTGGTGATCAGAAGCCAGACTTCCTGGGTGTTAATTGTTCTTAATTAACACCTCCTGGTTTGTTTTCCTTGATGCCCATATTATTCTCAGAACTCTTCTACAGCACTAATTAAAATTATGTTATTCTCTTGGACGCTGTTTTATTTAGTGCCAATGCCTCACATTTATTTGTTTAGTGTTTATAAACCAATTTTTAGCCTAACAATACAGTAAAATATTCCCCCCCCCCCTTTTGTATTTACACCATTTTCATTCACATTGATCGTAAACACCACTTTTGAGCTTCCCAAACGTACCTCGCTTACTTCGCTATAATATTACTGTTAATTCATTCCGTATTGATCGTTTCTTTATTTGGTAACTATCTTCAATTTACAAGCAGCATTTTGTCTAAACTAGTCAGAGACCTAAGTTCAAATGTAATTATTTATTATATTGTTAGTTTGTTTTGTACCGACGCCATTTTAATAGTGTTTCGCTAAGGTTTGTTATCAGTGACAAATAATTTGTTATCAGTATAATATGTGAATGTGCTACAAGGTATATGCGCTATACACATTTGTGTCATATCCGTGTAGAAATATAGTTGGAATGTTATATATTATCTTATATTATGTACTAGGTATGTTGATTATCATCTTCACACACCGGACATGTCCATAGGTGTTCCGATCTCCGCTTCAGTATATCTCACAGGCCCTGGGGCCCAGGGCATAACGGCTGATGGTTCCGGTTCTATGTTGGTTCAGTGCTCTTTTATAAATCCTTGTTGAGTATTTTCTACGGGCCACGCCTTCTTCACTTCCAATTCGCGCATTCTCGATGTTGACTTATGCTCATTTATCTCAAAATCATCTGATCGTGTTGACTCACGAAGAGCAGTAAATATGTCTGTTTAATTCATAGGATGTCCATCTGTTATGGTGGCGAGGCTAGCTAATTGATCGGTCCGTCCGTTTCCCTCCATACCTGCGTGTCCGGGAACAAAGATGAGCGTAAAATATACGCTCATTTTTTCAAACTAAGTGTACACCCAACATTTTTCCTAGAAAAGAAAGCACTATATATGTGTGTGTGTATGTGTGGGTGTGTGTTCATAAATGAATACATAAATGCACGGAAGTTACCCACATAGATATGAACAAGCACGTAAATGGATGGCTAATGACGCCAAAATGATTAGAAACATCAGACTTGAGATGACTCAGGGCCAATAAATCCCTGATACTCTTGTAACGTCTGTACCCAACCAAGGGATGGGGCCGTAGAACACTTTCCGCGTAGGTAGTATAACCCTTCACATGAAAAGGGGTTTATTGGTTCAGTCATCTCAAGCCTCACGTTACCAATCATTTTGTACCATCAGCAGCAAACATAAAAAAATGCTATATCTGTGCCTATGTCACCCAGATCCGGTCTATCACATTCTCCAAAGCTACCTTCACAATTGAAGAGAGTTTCACATGTGTGTCCCGCTACGTCATGTATGCTATCCTTAGCAAACGTTGCACAATGACGTATATAGGTGAGCCTGGAAAGATGCTTGCAGACCGATGCTGCGAACAAGTGTACAGCATCAAAAACCATTGTGGTACTCCTGTTATCGACCACTTAAGTGGCACTGGCCATCGAGACGTCCAGGACATATATGTGGCGGCCATGAAGTCGTGCTTCTCCAATGATCGGACCCGTCACGCGCTTAAGAACGGCTATATATGCTATATATATATATATATATATATATATATATATATATATATATATATATATATATATACATCAAAATTTCATCACAGATGTTATCAGAAAACGCCGTTGGTCCTACATCGAGCATGTTCTACGCGCAGACATCAACAGAATAAACCACCAATCTCTTGAATGGATACCTACAGGCAAAAGAGCCAGGGGTAGACCAAAAGAAACACTCAGAAGAACAATACCTAGAGAAAGTAAAACAATCAATGTCCATACTAATCAAGAACTGCACAGAATAGCTTTGAACAGACATAATTGGAGAGATCTGACCTCTGCCCTATGCGATAACTTCAGCGCAATAGGAAAATGAATGAATGAATATAGGCCTATATTTGGCACGATTGAACCTTTCGGGGTCAATTCCCGCCAGTCGTATTGATGATATCATGTGTTCCGCTATGTATCTGTTTGTCACGTTTCACATGTATGTGGATTAATTTTGTATAGGCCTATTTTCTGTTTGTGTTGTTTCACCTATTTCCTAGTTTAAACCCTTCCGGGTTATCTCCACATTTAGCTTTGCCATGTAAACGTCAATAATGTCATTCTTGATCATCGTTTTTTACATTGTGCATATATCCTTCATAAAGGTCTTATGGTAGAACCGTCGATTTGTGTTATTATGGGTTATTCCAGTGATTAACAAAACTACATTACCCTGTTCCAAACACCTGTTGGGTTTCAGTTTTGCTGCAGTAAGTACACACGGAAAGAAATAAAAACACGTAAGTGCGACTTGCAAACTCTCTGGAAAACTTCCACAATAAAAAAAAGGATACCAGAATGACACCAAACTGAAGTTGAGAGCACCAACCACCCCCCCCCCCCCCCCACTTGTAAATGAAACACGAGCGACAATACAGTCACATTATTTTGGAGTTCCATCATCGCCTTCATTATATTCCATATTCAATATCTATAGAATATATGATAATCACGAGGTGTTAGTTTGCAACTTGTTCTTTTTACATTTATTCAGATATGTTTTGTCAACCTTGAACTCGAGATGACAGGACAAAGATGGCTATATAGAAACTTATTGAAACAATCTACACACTTTCTGCTCTTTGTCTCCATGTGTATATCTGTCGGTGGTTTCTTGTTGACCTATGTTAGGCTACGAGGGATTACAGAAAATATTTTTGGTAAATATGGCAACTAGCATAATATTGTTTTAATACTGATCTATCTTATCGGGTTTACTAGATAATTGAAATCGATGGTGGTCAAATTTTAGATAAAATATGTCTAAATGTCTAACTTTCAATACATTTTAAAATAATAACATCTAAACAAATTATTTAAAAAGCTAAAAATGAGAATTATAAAATGCTACACCTATTCTATGTTCATGTATAACTGAGGAACATGGACAATAAATAAACAATTAGAAGACAGAATTGATGTCTTTGAGATGTGGATATATAGAATAGGGAAAACTTCATGGAAAGAGAAGAAAACAAAGAGGTTCTAACAACAATTCGAATGAAGAAATAACTATTAAAGGAAGTAAAGATCAAACAAATAAAATATTTTGGACATATCGGAAGACATGACACCTTGTTGACGACCTTACTTGGGGGTAAAATTGAAGGGATGCGAGCACGAGCATGCTGGTGTGATGTCAAAGAAACATCACATGAACAAGACAATGGAACTGTACGAACTTCATCACTTGTACGCTTTCTGGATTTAATAATCGCACGATACATCACCGCTTTCGTTGCGTTTATTAATGGTTGCTAGTATAGACCTACGATTCACATAGATTACGAAAAGATGTTAGCCACCGGACTTTGCACCTTTGTATTTTTGTTGCCGACTTTTGAGTGACGGTAATAGTAGATGTGATGTGTTATCCCCTCGCATAGGTTAACACATCTGACAGAAGAATGAGGAGATAGTTGGACTAGAAGTGTCTGCTGTTCTCCTGACAGGACCTGGAAATTATGGGATACTAGCGCAATGGAATACCTCCCTTCGGGGACTAAGCACGCATCCATACCCCTCCCTCCTACCCTTACACAACCATGGCTTTGAGATAAAATTATATGTGTTCCGGTGTCGCCTCAGTACACAAGCTGTCAAGCTCACAGCTAACCTGCTCACAGCTAAAGGGATTATTTCATAATCAGCGTCGCCATCATCATTATGAATCGAAATCAGTGCAACCCAGGCAAACCCATCGGTGCCCAGTTTTCCCTAGCAGATGACGACGTGTAAGCATGCTGATGGTCCCCGTGTTTCACTTGTTGACAATGCTTCTCATTCTGCCGAGTCTTGCTGTTGTTCACGATGTATTAATTTTGCTCAAACAATATACTAGTTAGACATATATAACGAGTGAAGATACAATATGCCGTTTTAACTAACAGAGCCTGCGTCATTTTCAGAATAAAGAACATCAGTCATGTTCTTCATCTTGATGAAGACCAATTGGTCAAAATATAATTTTTTTTCCGTGCACCCTAATATTTCACCAATTTGTTACACAAAACATCACTGTCTCATTCCATAGAGAATCAAAGTGACCCATAGGTCATGCTGAAGTATGATGTGGCTCAACGAAAGGCACATAGACCTATATTTAGGGTTACCATACGTCCGGGTTTCCCCGGACACGTCCTCTTTTTATGCCCCTGTCCGGGCGGCTTTCCAGAAAAATGGCTTTTGTCAGGGTTTTTCTCCGTCCCCGACCTTCCGTCCGTCCCCGATCGATCGATACTTTCTTACTTACTTTTCTGTGCTATATACTTTAATCTATTATGTATAGTGAAAAAAAACACGCGCGTCAGTTATATTTAGCTCAATATTAACATTAGCCATCAGAACTTCTGGTTCCGTTAGCAATTTTCAATATTTCGTAAACATAACGCATTTCGCATAGCAGACGGTAACGCGAGTTCGTTAGTGATAGGGGCCTAATTATTAATTAATTAATTTTTGAATTGAAGATTGAACTTACATTTTTTTTAAATAAGATTAAAACATGCCGAAACTCAGTTAACACTCAGTTAATACAAGTTTATAATTAAATAAGAACAATATTTTATGTAGTTTACTTTAATTTTATTTGTGCTACACTTAATATTGGCCATATTTGATGAAAATTGTGCATATCCTCTTTTTCCATCTGACAGTTATGGTAACCCTACCTATATAGTAACTAATCCGTAAAACATAACACATTGCATTCCATTCTGTTAATCTACAGAAGGGATATAGCTTATAGTTTGAGAATAAGCAAAGAGGATGAAAAAGATAACACCACATTTAAAAACACCACACAGTAGAGATAGAACTAAGGAAATACCGCTAGAGATATATGATGATGATGATGATGATGTTCCTCCTTCGCAAGCGAAGATGATCATGGAATGAAAAAACATTAAATGCGATGGAAAAAAATATATATGTCATAATTAAAATTGGTAATGAACTAATTTGGTTTGTGAGTTCGTAGATGCCCGATGAGTCCGATTCGTGCACGGAAAGTTCTATTGCAGTGCATGCAGGAGTGCTGAAGGTTCGGGGTAGGAGAATTTACGGATTTGTCCTTCCGCTTCTTGCGCTTGTGGATTGCCCACGGTGTTCTTTCTTTTTCAAATTTCGTGATGCCAGCAGTGATCTGGGTGTGCCATGCTGAGCGATATATACACCACACATTGCAAGAAAAACATTGTTCTTGAGTCCATAAGTAATTAGGAAAACAAAAACAACTAATAAATGTATGGAGGAAGGAATTAGATACACATAAGATGGCACTGTCTGAATAGAACTAGAGGCAATAGCTAAAGATAGGAAAAGATGATTAGGAAAGTAAAGTAAAACATAGCAACACTGTTACCCTTCAGTCTTGTTGTAAGATGTGACATAGAAGGTTTTGGGGGATGAAGTTGGCCGCACCATCTTATAGAAGGTTAAATGTATGCTGAATTCGGATGTGTCAGATCTAACTGCGCAGATATCACAGCTAAGCTGTAAACTATGACAAAACACATGCAATTATGTAGACTAGATTCTGCTAATCTGCAGGGGTGTGAGAACGAGAGAAAAGCACAGAAGAAGATGAAAGATATATGTTGAGGACCTAGGTATAGGCCTTTGCTCAACAGGAAATGAAAAAATAGACAGAACACCACATTTTATATATTTCCACGAGTGCTGCACTTTTGCCCCGCATTAGTGTAGGATTTCTCCATTTTTACAAGAATAACTCTGGAACTCTTGCAGTTTATTTCTTGATTTCTAATGATTTACACCCCACAAAAGCCAGCTCTTTGACAAGAAGGTGAGGCTCAAGTAGGCCACCAGCGGTTGAAAAAGAAGTCTAACCATGCTCTCTTATATATGAACAAGAACAGTCTGCCCTAGAAAATAGAAGTACTGAAGTCTGAGGCAATTAGCCAAAAGGTACACCACAACAAACAGAATGCCACACACCAACCCAGTGCAATGGGAGTATGTTTTGGTGAATGAAAAAAGAAACGCTGATCTGATATTATCTACTACTGTTTTTTGTATTATTCTCCTGCGTTGTGGCATGGTTGACAGCTTTATATGATATATGTGCCTTTTGGCCTGACCCATCCAACTTCAGCATGGTTTCTGGGTTAATTTGACCCTTAACGAGATGGGACAGCCATCTCCACATAATACCCTTCTTAGTCGCCTAGCATGCCATGCATGGAAAGTAAAAGTTTTTCTATTCTGTGCTCATCTTTTGGCCCTGGCAACATACACGTGAACTGCTGTTGTTATTTTATTGTTTTTTATTATGCTGCCTTAATGTTGTATTGAATCAATATTATAAATATTGTTGGTCCATTTATTGGTAAGGTCTTAGCGAAGTTGGTCAATTTATTGGCACTGTCTTATTGATGTCGTCCCTTTGTTAATATTGTCTTATTGCTGCTGCTGTTGGCGCTATATTATTATGGTTGATGTTAGACCATTTATTGCTATTGTTTTATTGCTGTTGATATTGGTTTCTTTGTTGATGTTATCTTATTGTTTTTGATGTTTATCCATTTATTGGTATTGTTTTATTGCTGTTGATATTGGTTTCTTTGTTGATGTTATATTATTGTTTTTGATGTTAGTCCATTTATTGGTATTGTTTTATTGCTGTTGATCCCTTTGTTGGTGTTATCGTATTATTGTTGATGTTGGTATTGTCTTGTTGATATAGATGTTGGTCCCTTTGTTAGTGTTATCTTACTGTTGTTGATGTCAGTCCATTTATTGGTATTAGTTTATTATAGTTGATATTAGTCCATTTGCTAATGTTATCTTATTGTTGTTGATGTTGTTTCCTATGTTGGAGTGATCTTATTGTTGTTGGTCTATTTATTGGTATTGTCTTATTGTTATTGATGTTGGTTCCTATGTTGGAGTTATCTTATTGTTGCTGATGTCTGTCTATTTGTTGGTGTTATCTTATTGTTGTTGGTGTTGGTCCATTTGTTGGTATTATATAATTGTTGTTGATTCATTTGTTGATGTAATCTGATTGTTGTTGATGTCGGTCCACTTGTTGATGTTATCTTGTTGTGGATTTTGTTGATGTCATAGTTGTTGGTCTTATTATTATTCAAGTGTTAGAACTGTTTATTATGGAACTTCCTCTTCTCCTCAAATCAAGCAGCCATCACACATTATCTCAATTGTATCCAGATCGAGCACCACCAACTCAATTAGAACAAATAAATCTGGGAATTGTCCTAACAGAAAGCACCAAACTTGAAAGTAACTTCCAGCATACAAACAACGTCATCATAGACAGATCTGACATTAATGATGCTTTCATCTCACCATTCCTTGTAGTGGACAGCAAAGAGCAGAAATCTAGAGATCTTAACAAGCACCCAGGTATTTTTGTTGAAATGTGGGAATCGGTTTCAATAAAGCAGATAGATCAGTAAAAATAGATACAGAATAGTTTATTATATTGAAATATTTGTTACTTGGGAAAATAACTGGGACAGATGAAGAAAAATAACTGGGACAGATGAAGAAAAATAACTGGGACAGATGAAGAAAAATAACTGGGATAAATATAGAAAAAAACTCCCTGGTGTGTAGTTAAGCCATTCGCATTATGTTCAAGAATTTGTGGTTTCAAGTCCTACTCATGACATCTTGTTTACACAGTGTATTTTTTCAAAGATCCCTAGGGATTATTGCTTGAAGCTATAGAGTTATGTGCTATGAGTGGTACTCTCAGTAGGTGGCATGCCGCTTCATTGAGTGGGACAGAGTGCATATGCGGTAACCTGAATACAATGAAGTCAATCCTCTACACCTTTAGAGCTTCCTTTTGTAGAAAAAAACACTGTTAATGACGCATGTTTTCTGTTAAGGAATTGCAGGGAGGTGATACTTGTGGCTATGATAAAGGCCTGCATGCCCTTGCTATCACCACATCACGTGTAATCTGAGTTTTTAAAATGTATCCTCCAAAAGAAAATACCCAGTCCTCTCTGATAGTCTTCTTCTTCTTCATTCATTCTCAAGCAGATTGGCAAGATAGTGGAATGAGTTGTGTTATGGTTTACAGCTTGACTGGCCGTTCAACATATTTTCTTCTTCTTCTTCTTCTTCTGCGTTCAGCATCTGTGGTCAGGCTATATTGTCAGGCCTGTTGTCTAGATGAAGTCCACTGTCTTCTCCAGGTCAGAGCGGCTGCCCCATAGCTTTTACCTTAAATCTGTATCCTCTGACCAGGTCTGCTGTCTCTGCTCTTTGTATGTTGGGCAGTCCTGAAGTATGTGTTCCAGGGTCTGGGTTCCGGATCCACATGGACATTCATGACATATCTAACTTCAGCATGGCTTCTATGTCATCTTGACCCTCTATGGGGTGAGACAGCCAATTCCACCGCCAAAAACTCCTTAGTAGTCTCTTACAGCATGCATGGCAGGTAACAGTGTCACTATTATTTGCTTCATTTTTGGGCCCCACAAGCTTCTCTTTCAGGCCCCTGCCACACTAGGGTGACAGAAAGTCAAAACCTGGACTTCACAGATGCGAGACCAATGCTCTAACCTCTTGGCATGGGCCGTACTATAGATTATATAGAAACTACTGTTATATAGGAAGATTTGTTATATATGAAGATTAGCTATATAGACATATTTATTTAGGAATGTTTTTAGGCCTATATAGGAAAAATTGTTACATAGAAAGATTTATGTTATCTTTTGCATATAAAGATTTATTATTTTTTCCATAGAAAGATTTGCAATGCAGAAAAGTTTTTTTTACATAGGAAAGTTTATTATATTATAATGTATAGGAATATTTGTATAGCAGAATGTTTGTATTATATGAATATATTTTATATAGCAAGATTTGTTATAGGCTTACATGAAGATGTGTTAGATAGCAAGATTTATTATATATGAAGATTTATTATAAAGTTTATTCATAGAGGAAGATTTATTGAATATAAGAATATTTTATGTAGGAAAGTTTGTGTCATATATATACATAGGGCCTACACACACATCCACCCGCATGCACCCCTGCCCACGTGCACACACACCACACACAGAGAGAGAGAGAGAGAGAGAGAGAGATAAAGCCTACACACACAAACACTCAAGTATAAAGATTTATTAAATAGGAACATGACCGTAGACAATGCCTATGGTAATGGAGTCGGGATAGTACCTAAAATAAAAAATTTCTTAATTTTCAGGGGTCATTTTGTGAGTTTTGGTGGCTTTTTTAGAGAAAAACTTTTAAGGGGAGGGAATGTTTACCCGATTTTTTGGCTTGCTACATAGCAATAAATGCCATGATATGATTCCTTGAGAGAAGGAACTCCCAGATCCTGTGCCCCCACACTTTATCTTGAGAGAAGGAACTCCCAGATCCTATGCCCCCACACTTTATCTTGAGAGAAGGAACTCCCAGATCCTGTGCCCCCACACTTTATCTTCAAATTCGTATAGCATATTTATTATATACCTGTACAAGTTTTTTTTATTTTTCTTTATTTTTTTTTACAATGAAAAGTTGTTAGAAAGTTTGTATATAAAAAGATTTGTTATATAACAGGTTTTTTACATATAAATATTTATTATTCAGAAAGATTTATAACTCAAGAAGATTTTTTATTCTCAAATATTTACAACACAGCAGGAAACAGTACCAAAACGTTTGCAGTCGTCTGGCCCTGCAAAGGAAGTCAAGCCAATTGCCTCACTAACACACAATATCCCATCGAGATGTGTCGTTTTAACAGTTGTCTGCAGACTTGGACTTTCACTGAAGCTGATGTTGTGGTCATCTATGTGTACAGGTAAATAACAGTGTCTAGAGAATCTTTCTGGCTATCTTTAATTTATTTATAAGCAATATATAATCAAAAGCTAAGAAACTATATTAAAACTATATTTATAGTAGGGGAAACTGCTTAAAACTATATTTATAGTAGGGCAAACTGCTTAAAACTATGTTTGTAGTAGGGGAAACTGTGTATGATAAGATCAAGCATATTCAATGTGGCAATTTATGGCCATGAGGCTTGGAATCTAAATAAAACAGTGGCAAAGAAAATTTCCACCTTCAAATTCTAAAGCTACAGAAAAATTTTGCATATAACGTGGACAGCAAAAAAGACAAACAAAGAAGTATTATAATCATTAAACGTCGGAGAGGTCTGACTCCTAAATAACATCATTACAAGAAAACTGAACTTTTTTGGTCATCTAAAGAGACATAACAGCATGGAAAGACTAATATAAGAAGGCAGAGTAAACAGCAGCAGAGGAATGGACCGCCAAAGCAGACAATGGACAAACGTTATATCTGACTGTTTAAACATGTTCCTAAAAGAGGCAGATTGACTCGCCCAGGATCGCAAGGTGTCCAGAAAGTCCATAAAGAAGACTATGTTCTGGAAAGAATATGTCACATGAAGATGAGTAGGGGAAACTGTATTAAAATTTTGTTTGTAGTAGGGGAAACTCCTTAAAATTATGTTTATAGTAGGGGAAATTGCTTAAAATTGTTTGCAGTAGGGGAAACTGTTTAAAACTGTTTGTAGTATGAAAAATTGCTTAAAATTATGTTTATATTAGGTGAAACTGTATTAAAACTATGTTTGTATTAGGTGAAACTGTATTAAAACTACCGGGGGTATGTTTGTATTAGGTGAAACTGTATTAAAACTATGTTTGTAGTAGGGGAAACTCCTTAAAATTATGTTTGTAGTAGGGGAAACTCCTTAAAATTATGTTTGTAGTAGGGAAAACTCCTTAAAATTATGTTTGTAGTAGGGGAAACTCCTTAAAATTATGTTTGAAGTAGGGGAAACTCCTTAAAATTATGTTTATAGTAGGGGAAATTGCTTAAAATTGTTTGTAGTAGGGTAAACTGTATTAAAACTGTTTGTAGTATGAGAAATTGCTTAAAATTATGTTTGTATTAGGTGAAACTGTATTAAAATTATGTTTGTATTAGGTGAAACTGTATTAAAATTATGTTTGTATTAGGTGAAACTATTAAAATTATGTTTGTATTAGGTGAAACTGTATTAAAACTATGTTTGTAGTAGACTACATCTTGCTGGAAATCTAGTAGTTGGGTACATTATGCTCCACTGTGTTAAAACTTTTAGCAAAACAAAACCATACATTATTTAATAAAATGAACTTTCGCTAAAGGTGCATACAACACAACATCCATTGATCTTCACATAAAACAATGAGAGGCCCCCTCCCCTGTAACACCTTTTTCTGGGAGGGGGCTCTCAGTGCATTAAGCGAAGATTTAATTCGTGCTAGCAGATGCTTTAAATTTTTTAAATCTATGTCACAGAAGCTCAATGAAATCAAACCTACAATTAAAAAGATGGACTGTGATCACATGGGTGTGGGCACATTAGACTGTAATGATCCTGTATTTGTTATATCTGAATGTGATATGTTTAAAAAAAGAAAAATTGTTATATTTGAATGTGACGTGTTTTGTTATGTATTTGTTATATTTGAATGTAATGTGTTTCGTTATGTATTATTATATCTGAATGTGATTTATTATTGTTTGATATTTAATAGGATCAAGCAGAATGTAAGTTTTCCAAATTTCACCCGGCCCCATCATCAAAGGTGGGTTATGTTGACCCCAGAGGCCCCCTCTAGAGGGACTGAGTTCGCAATGTTAGACTATCCAGCCTTAAAAGGTGATTATCTAAGTAAGGGTATATATATATAAATATTAGTGTGTATGTATGACAGTGCCAGCCCAGTTGCATTTCGTAAACAGAGATTTCTATTCTGAACTCTTAGACCCCACTATTGGTAGGAAATGACTTTTCAAAAGAATCGACACCTTCAAGCATTGGAGTCTTCCAGTTATGAAATGAAACTGGAGAAACTTCATCCCCTTCAGGGTTCATAAATTAAAAGAGCTTCATTGCTTGCAATTCCTGGGGATCACAATAAAATATACTTTCCTCTGTCTTACACATGAAGATCTCAGCATTAAGGCACAGACACTGTAGCATTGGCAAGGGTCCTGGATAAATACAAATAAATAAGTGGATGATGAGATAAATGCTATAATAAGTCTTTCTGATAAAATCACAGGTCCTCCTCAGTTGTGTAACGAAGGTGACATTGAAATGCATACAGTTTGCTGGCTTAAAGGCATGGGTCCTCCTCAGTTGAGTAACGAAGGTGACACTCAAATGCATACAGTTTGCTGGCTTAAAGGCATGGTTGTGTTTAAAGGGGGGAGGGAGTTATGGATGCATGTTTATTCCATGAAGGGAGGCTTTCCAGTGTGGCAGTATCCTAGGTACATCACATCATGCCCCATCGAGGCCAGCTCCTTGAAGTGGAGATGGGGCTTAGTCCAGCCAACAGAGGATGGAAACTAAGATTCATTGGGCCAACCCAATATTGAGCAGGAGCACAATCCTGCCAAAGCAAGCAAAAGAGCTGAAGTCAGAGATACCAGGCCAAGAGGTGCACCAGAAACCATGATATCACGCAACCTGTATAGTTGACATGTTTGTACGACAAAATTTTTAAAAACATCTTGGTGCTTTCCATGTAAAGATCCCCCAGGCAGGAGCATTGCCAGATTCTGAACCATGACAGAGTCCAATCTCAGCTACTGGTGGTCCCTCTAGTCTACAAAGTGGAGTCAGGAGGCAGAAGTGGAAAGCGACTGGCCAACAAGACAGGACAATAACTCCTCTAAATATCATGCACTGAAATTCAGAGGGAGTTAACAACAACAAAATCACATCCTGCAAGGAGTGCAGTATATACATCTGAGTTAACCAGTTCATCTTTCTTCCATCAGAACTGTCTACCAATCTTCAATGATGACACACCTAGCATTTCCCACCACTTAGGTGTCTGCCACAAAAAGACAAAGGTGCAATGCACACTGGCCTTCAACTGTCATCCATAGGGACCATTTGACAGAAGATATAAGTAAGAAATTGAAACAAGACATGCAATGACAATTACTTTTTTGCAGGAGACAGGTTGTCAACCTATCCCCAACTTTTCTTAGTTGACTACTATGACATGACTGGAAATAAAAAAGTGCCCCTATTCCTTGTACCCTGAACTAGAAGTCCAAGCCCTGGTTGCCACATGGGTAAAATAAATAGGTAAATACAGACAATACAAACATAGACGGCTACTTTTTCTTTGAAGTGAAAGTGATTGTGGATTTGGTTCTGTTGCCAGATTTAAATAATTCTTCATACAAAATATCTTTTGGAAGTTCCCATCATTCATACATGGCCCAGCCATCTTTGATGACTCTTGGCCAAGGAGAGTGACCATGAGACAGCATGAGAAAACACTGAATGTTTACAATCAATTTGCTAATATTTATCTGCTCAATTTTCAGACATTTATTCATTTACAGTAAATCTGTTTTCCATTATTTTCATAGGGACTTTAAATTTCTCTACAGGACAGTTCAATTGGACACAAAGTTACCGTCTTGATTCAGACATTCCTTGGGTATATGGAAAACTTATGAGAATAAATGCCCAAAATAAAAACTATGAAGACATATACAGAAGAAAGAATGTTACAGCTGCTTGGTTCGTTAGTCACTGCATCACGCCAAGCGATAGACAGACTTATGTTCAACGTATGCAGACGGTTGTAGACATCCACATCTATGGGAACTGTGGCAACTACACATGTGCAGATATTTCATCCAGTAAACGGGCTTTGGATAAAGACCATTGCCTACCATTGTTATCAAATATGTACTTCTTTTACCTGGCATTTGAAAACTCTTTATGTAAAGATTATGTCACAGAGAAATTCTTTAAGACATTCGGTAAGGTAGATATTATACCTGTAGTTAGAGGTGGCACAGATTATAAAAAATATTTTCCACCTGGTATTTTTGTTGATGCTTCCGATTTCAAATATCCAGAGGATCTTGCACGATTTTTGCTTAAACTTGCTAAAGATAAGACTCGATATATCTCAATGCTGAAGGAGAAGAGCAGGTACAGATTGTGGCCGACGCAGAGATGGTTTTGTAATCTGTGTGAGAAGATGACTCAAGATAATAGCAATAAATCATACTATGATCTCAGGCAGTGGTACCTTCAAGGCCAGTGTCATGAACCTAATGATATGTAGTTAACGTATAGTCTATTGATACCGATATGTAGTTAACGTATAGTCTATTGATACCGATATGTAGTTAACGTATAGTCTATTGATACCGATATGTAGTTAACGAACGTATAGTCTATTGATACCGATATGTAGTTAGCGTATAGTCTATTGATACCGATATGTAGTTAACGTATAGTCTATTGATGCCAATATGTAGTTAATGTATAGTCTATTGATACCGATATGTAGTTAACGTATAGCCTATTGATACCGATATGTAGTTAACGTATAGTCTATTTAGTTGACTGATATGTAGTATAGTCTATTGATAATGCAAAATTACTAAAAAGCTAAAGAAGAAACAACTATCAGGTATGGGCTGTATAAACACAAATATCCAAGTAATAATAGTGAATAAGTAAATATGTGTTATAAATACTTTGCACTACTAACAAAAAGATGATAAAAACAATTATAATAAAATTAATAAGAATGAAAACAGTTGATGTTTCAATCTAAGATTGAACAAATATATAATAATAAGAAAACTAATCAATGAAATTACTATTTTTTCTGTATCCATTTTTCTTACTATTGTATGCTCATTCAAATGAAGATCTTAGATCAAAATTTCAACCATTTTCAGCTTTATTAATTTTATTAAACTTTTTTTCTATTATATTTTTATTAGTAGTGGTAGGTAGATATTTGTAACACATATTTACTTATTGATTACAGGGAAGATTATAGGTGTAAGAAGAAGAAGAAGATCAAGAAAAGCATGAACAGAAAACATCAAGAACTGAATAGGCAAGGATTTTTCCTCACTCTTCCAGATCATTGAAGATAGAAATTGCTGGTGTACTCTGTGTGTTCATGCATCTAATGTGGTACCCCTATGACCCTGACAGATTACGGATTTATACTGGTATATAGATTCACTATAATTACTTTAATCCATGGATAAGTGCTGTATATACATCATCATCATCCATAGGTTCAATTAGTATGGATTTTCTGTATTGATACAAGTTTCTGGTCCAAAAATCCAAATTTTAACAATTCTTTTTTTTTAAAAAAAAGGTTATTTGGCATTAAATTTCTTAGTAATTATTACTAATTTGGAGGCTTTTTAAATCTCACATGCACGTAAGAAAGGGACAAAAAAAATGTGTGGGGTTTTATTGGAGGGATTTTTTTTTGCTGCTATATATGGAAATTTTTTATTGAAATACAGAAATAAATTGTTAAAATACAAATTTATGAAAAAAAGTTGACAGCTATTATCATCTATAGGCCTACTCGTAATTGAAAAAAATCCCCTGTCAGACATTGCTTTTCACCTATTGTTGAATTTTTAAACACCATTTATACACTTGATTGCCACTATGTCTATGTTTTGTCAGAGCCAAAAGGGGAGAAAATAATAGTGAGACTTACATGTCATGCACATCATAAGAGGTGAATAAGGAGATTTTGGAGGTGGAGTTGGCTGTCTATCCCATAGAGCAGGGGTGGGCAACCTATGGCCTGCCTGTCAAAATTACATGGCCTGCTAGCCCTCAAACAAAAATTGTGACCGTTGACCCATGGTCTCCTAAAAACACCATTACAGATGCCTACTTTGAGCCAGGTCTAGAAGCACATGACTTTAATAAATTGTATCAAATTGTCTGCACCTAAATATAGGTGACATATGTAAATGTTGATCAGTTAAACAAAATGTAATAAATATTTAGTAATATTAATATATTTCTGGAAACTAGCCGACCTCTCTCCTTATATTTAGGGCTTTTTATTACTGGTCCTTTCCATAATCCAGTTCACATTCTTAGCTCAATCTTACCTTTATATAAATGTACAATGAATATAATAGATAACGTGTGTCAATCTTACCTGTATATAAATATAACAGATAACATGTGTCAATCTTACCTTTATATAAATATAATAGATAACGTGTCATTAAGCTTTCATGCTAGTTATTTTATTTGTCCAGCCTGTGACCAACTGTGTATTTATGCATCTGGCTCTCTGGTCATAAAAAGTTGTTGACTTCTATCATAGAGATAAAGTGATAGAAGCCATTTTGAAGTCAAATGTGTTGGACGAAAAGGTGCAGATATTGCAGCTAAGGGGCTGTCCATAAATTATGTCAATAATTGTGTACCCTCTTCCCCTCTGTCAAGAATTCATATGAAAGGCACAGACAAGTTGTAAGCCATGACACAACGCATTCTGTTCTCCGGGCTACTTCATGTTAATCTTAAGGAGTTTGAGAATGAACAAATAAGATGATATTCCCAGTAAAATATGGACATTCTGTGCTTCTAACAATGAACTAGTTTGAGAAAGTTGAGTTTGGGAGACAGGACTGTTAATAATTTTACCACAGAAACTGTGTGTTATAGTTTATAGATAAGTGGTATGTGTGCAATGAATAAATGGTATGTGTAGTCTACGGATCTTCTAACTACAGCTGCAAGTTTTTATTCTTTATCAGCCTATTCCAGTTTTAAAAATGATGTATGTTTTCTATAGTTGGGATACTCTCATATAAAGTGCTTTATAGAGACAAGACATGCAGTGACAATGACTTTTTTACAGGTTTTCTGCTCATACCCCAGCTTTCCTTTGTCACCTCCTACGACATGCCTAGAACGAAGATAGTGACCCTATTCTTTGCACCTTGAACTAGAAGTCCATGCCTCTGGTGTCACACGGGCAGTACCACTAGTATATTCAATCACATCACCAGTACAATGTGGACCTATAGTTCCCAGCAACTCATGTACCCAAAGTAAATTATTAACATAATATAGAAGCATTAATGATTTATTATTAAAGAAAAATCATAATCCAGTAAATGGAATTTGGACCAGGTCCGCAATGTTTGTTCAAAATGAATATCCAGTAACCAAAGTGAAGATCAGATAGACCAAAAATTTGTAACAACAAACAACAATAAATTGTTCTTTGATCAACTTTAATCTCACATTTAACCAGTAATCCACACATTGCATTTTCACAGAGAGTATCTAAACTTGAAAAGTTCTGTCTTACCCATGCGTGTTCTAATAATGTGGTCAAACCACTCACTCTGTGCCACAGTGAAGTAGTTCTTCCAGTCTCCAACCTTTCCTGAAGAAAATTGAAAGAAAGAAAACAATAATTTTTACCTGATAAAAATTGGAAGAAAGAAAACAATCATATTTACCTAATGAAATTGAAAATTTTTTTTTTTTACCTGAACAAAGTTGGAGGAAAGAAAACAATGACTTTTTCTGATAAAATAGAAAGAGAGAATAATTTTTAACTGAACAAGGTTGGAAAAAAATATACGTGATGTTAAGAATCCAGTGTTTTTATGTATTCATTAAGTGTTTTAATCTCCTATTTTAAATATTACACAGAGTAGAATCAAGTCACATGAACCAAAGAGCACTGGTTTCTGCCCAGTAGACTGTATTAAGCTCTGAAGGAACTTAAAAATTATATATATTTCAAATATATACAATAAGTTGTATCTGGGAAAAATCTGAAATGAAGACCAGAAAAAAGGTGCTTGTCTGAAACATCATGATATATAGATATTTATTAGTAGATGTCCTGTCACCTGCATTAGATGACCACAGTGGCAAGGGATTAGAAATAGAGCGTATATGAAACACAACTAAATATATGCACCAAATGGTAAGCAGCCACTGTTTATGACATTAATCTGTCATGGAAACAGCATAAATGTAAAGTGTGTCTCAGCTTATATGACATCACCAGGAGTGATGACTACTGATGGTTTTGTTAGTCTACAGTCAGTGATGCAACTGGAATACTACATAATACAAAAGTCATTCAGAAAGTAATGCACCACATCGATTTTCTCATGAACTGTGGTACATTAGTACGGGCAGCAGTGGCTACAAACAAATACATAAATTATTTAATGAAACGAAATATCGATAAAGATGCATTTCACAATAGCTAAGACTACTGATAGGTCCAGTGATCTGTCTGCTACAGACTGAGAGCACACACACACACACCCCCCACCCCCTTGGAAGACACATCAGTGCATAGTGTGCAGATTAATGCAGACTTATCAACTTTTTAATACAAGTACAACAAGGTCACGAAAAATCTAGTCACTCTTCCCATAATGAACCGGAACTGTTTATCCACAAAAACATGAAATTAATACACAATATACATGTCATATACAAATCTCTATTATTTGTTATTTGACAAAATCCCTGTCAGCTAGCATGCCTTTATGCCACAGAAAAAGAAGTCCATGTAATCCTTGCTCTTACCAGAATTTGTCTTGGTATGGAGCCATTTATTCACTGTATGAATCACTACTTCTTCATCTGCAAACCCTGCCCCATGGAACACATCTTTAAGTAAATCAAACAGATGAATATCTGAGGGTGCCAAATCAGCACTATATGGTGGATGGGGTAAAACTGTCTAATCCGATTTTCTGATTGCTTCCTGTGGTGCCAGACTTGTGTGAGATTATACATTGTTGTGAAGGAGAAGCAGCTCTGCTGGATCTTGTGCTGCCAAACTCTGTGGAAATGTTCATTAAGTTTTCTTCTCTGTAACAAGATATTCAATTAAGATTTGCTTCTTGTAACACAAATTCCAAACAGGCTTAATTTCAATGGTTTAGTACAACTGTATTATTTTATTTCACCAAATGCTATGAAATTTGGTGAACAGAACAATCACATGCCATATTTCAGGCATTCACAATTTTACACTTCTGTCATCATTATTAGCTGAGAAAATTGATGTAGCGCATTACTTTTCTTAATTATCTTTGTATAAGTATACAATATAAATACAGTGGAATCCTCTATAGCACATCCTTCTATAACAAATTTTCCTAAATAACAACACTTAAAAATCTCCAATTATATTTATTCTAGATTTGTTTATTCTATATAGTGAATTTCAGTTATTATATACATATTTTATTGGTCTGGACCAAGTTTTTATAACAGGATTCCACTTTATATAAATAAAACATACCTTTTCTATAAACTACAGAGCTATGTTCAGCACTAATGATGCTTCCTTTCAGATGTTTCATCGAATCAAAGCTACTTGCTCTAACAACTGATTCCAAGAATTTCTCATCACATTCCTTTCCAAGAAACTTGGCCAGTCTTTGAAGGTGTGGAATTGGGTCATCCTAAAAGAATTTAGAGATTACTGTTAGGAATAATAAAAAGAAGTGGTTGGGGTGGGGAAAGATGATCAAACAATAAGATCTGATATGATCCTTGCACACTGACACACATTGATATGATCCTTGCACACTGACACACATTGATATGATTCTTGTACAATGATACACATTTTTATGATCCTAGAACATGATGATGAACTAATCTCTTTAGCTGTGAAAAGATAGCTCTTGACAGCCCATAGCCTTTCTTATAAAAGCATAGATTCTTCTCAGCTGTATAACTGAGGTGACTCACAGACTCATATAAAGTCTCAAAAGCATGTATGTATATGTGTGTGTGTGTGTGTGTGTGGGGGGGTGTTAATGGATGCATGTTTAGTTCCCAAAGGGTGCCAGTATTCCAGGGTTATTGTGTCCTGTCAGGAGCACAGCAATTCTGGGCCAACTATCTTATCATTCTTCTATCAGATTTTTTGACCCATCCTCAGTGATAGCACATCTAGTATTCCCTCACACATAGGAGTCTGCCACAAAAGAACAAAGTTGCAATGTCCATTGCTTCATCATCCATGGGATTATTTGATAGAAGAACAAAGTAAGAAATTTAGATAAGATGTGTCAGCATATCCCCACACTTTCCTTAGTCGCTTCCTGCGATATGCATGCAAAGAATCAATCAATCAAGTGCCATGCAGAGTGGCATAGGTGATCATGCTTCTCCACCACTCTCTGTCTCTTGCGTTGCTAATAATTTCAGCTGGTGACTTCTTTTTCTATTTGTGCTACAGTGACAACCAATCCAGAAATGTATCTATTTGTCTTCCTCTGTGTCTTCTCCTCCTGATCTTTCTGTGGTTTCATGTTCAAGTTTTACTTTCCTCATCACATGCCCTAAAAATCTTGATTCTCTGCTTCTAAATTTCGCTATAATCTATCATTTTACTCCAGCATATTTGAGAACTTTTACAATAGTTTTCTTAGCTGTCCATAGAATGTTCATCATTCCTCTTAAAAATCACATTTCAGTTGTTTTACTCATTTCTTATCTTGGGCATTTTTGTTTACTGTCCATGCTTTGCTGAAGCACAGAAAGCATGCCAGGAATAGCAGGAGGTTACAGTCTGAATTATGTACGATATGCTATACGATTTCCTTAGTCATCTACTACGAAATGCCTAGAAAGAAGACATTGGCCCTATTCTGTGCACCCTGAACTAGAAGTCCTGTTGCTAAATGGGCAAAAGTATTCAGAAAGATATTGATGAAGAAACAGAACAGAGTAACTGATGAACGCACAGATAAATAGAGTGACAGGGAGATATATAAACAGTGACAGAAATATAAAAAGTGACAGAAAGATATAAACAGTGACAGAGAGAGATATAAACAGTGATAGAGAGAGATATAAACAGTGATAGAGAGAGATATAAACAGTGACAGAGAGAGATATAAACAGTGATAGAGAGAGATATAAACAGTGACAGAGAGAGATATAAACAGTGATAGAGAGAGATATAAACAGTGACAGAGAGAGATATAAACAGTGATAGAGAGAAGTATAAAAAGAGACAGGGAGAGATCTAAACAGTGACAGAGAGAGATATAAAAAGAGACAGGGAGAGATCTAAACAGTGACAGGGAGAGATCTAAAGAGTGACAGATAGAGATATAAACAGTGAGAGATAGAGATATAAACAGTGACAGAGAGAGAGGTATAAAAAATGGGGCATGGAGAGATATAAACAGTGACAGAAATATAAACAGTGCCAGAGAGAGATATAAAAAGAGACATTAAGAGATATAAACTGACAGAGAGAGAGATCTAAACAGTGACGGAGAGATATAAAATAGACAGAGAAATATAAACAGAGACAGAAAGAGGGATATATTTAAACAGTGACAGAGATATAAAGAGACATAAAGGGAGACAGGGAGAGATATAAACATTGTCATAGAGATATACAGATAGAGATATAAAAAGAGATGGAGAGATATAAACATTGACAGAGATATATAAACAGAGATAGATATAAGAGAGACAGCAAGAGATATAAACAGAGACAAGGAGAGATATAAACATAGGCAGAGATATTCCATTACCTGGAGATCTTCATATGATACCAAAAGAAGTTGAAGGTCAGGGTTGACACTGATACCATACTCCCAGCTCTTTAGATAGTCAAACATGGAGTTACTTTCTAACAGTCCTTCAGCGAACCTGATACAGAGAAATGTTTACTCTTAATATTGTAACTTAACACTGTTGTTGTTGTTGTTGTTGTTCGTCCATTACATGATGATGATGACCGTTTGTTAAATCCACTTTTGAAATTCAGTTATAGTTAGGTCCTTGACTATGTGTTTGTAGATGGATAATAAGCCATATTTTGGTAACAATTAGCTTTGGATTGTCCAAAGACTGTCCACTTAACACTACTAATATAATAACAGCAACAACTACCACTGCTACTGCATTAGCTCATTATCATCATGTGTGTTTCCTTAGCTGGTGCATTTGATCAAATATAAGTAACCAAACTGTCAGAGTATAACAGACATGGTGGAGAGTGTTGCAGTAACAAACCATGAAGCAGTAACATCTAGGATAATGTACTATTGTTACTGGTCTAACTAATAACAAACAAATAATACAATTAATGTACAAAAGAAATAACAGAAATCAAAAGGACAAGGACTTTTTCCACATTTTGTGTTGATTTTGTGTGTTTCGTTTGTGTTTTGAAGCCATGATGAAGTTGGCTGCCCCATGAAGTTATGATGAAGTTAGCTGTCCCATTAAGCCATGATGAAGTTAGCTGTCCCATGAAGCCATGATGAAGTTGGCTGCTCCATGAAATGATGACAAAGTTGACTGTCCCATGAAGCCATGATGAAGTTAGCTGTCCCATGAAGCCATGATGAAGTTAGCTGTCCCATGAAGCCATGATGAAGTCAGATGTGATATGTCAAAAAGTATAGATATCACAGAAAACTGTGAACTATAACATAATGCATTCTGCTGTTTGGACTAAATCCTGCTAATTTGTACGTGTTTGAGAAGAGATGCAGAAGAAAATATAGGAGGTAATTCATTCATGGCCAGTGCTTGATTTGTTTGTTTGTTTGTTTTTCGTTTGCTCCATTGTAACCATCACGGATATCCGTGCGATTTCCGCCGGGAGCGTGATTACGTTGTGCCACCGTTATGCGCCTTGTAGGCCTAGCACATCCGATTTCGGCATGCCTTGACCTTTCGGGTGGGCTACCCTTAGCCTGTGACAGCCTCTATATCTGTCTCCAGGCACGCGTAGTGGAGACTCTTCGCCCAGACGATTTTTAGCTCTCGTCTGACTCGAACGAAGTGTTCCACTGTCTATGAACTTGCCTCGTGTAATTGGACGTGCTGTGCCTGTGCCCATTGGGTACTCAACCGTTTCTCATCCGTGAGCCTGGTTCCTTAAGGGGAAGAACTCAACAGAGGAGTTGGACCCTGGCTCTTTCGCCCTCTTAGCCGAGGTGTCATTCACCGACATCGTGTACCCCTTGTCCAAGTTCGAGTCTCACACCACGCGTTTGAGAGCAAGGCGTTCTCGAGCTGAGCGTCCTTGTCCCAATAGCGCCTGAGCCCATCAGGTACTGAACCCTTTCTCTCTTCAAGTGTATTTCCGGTGTAGGAAAACCTGACAGTAGAGTTGGGCCAGGGCTAAATCGTTGTCCCTTTTGTGCCTGAGTGCATCGAGTACGGAACCCTTTCTCTTCGCGAGCATATTTCCGGTTTAGGAAGGCTCGACATTAGAGTTGGGTTAGGTCTTCTTGCTTTACCAAACGCCAATGGATGGGTCTGGGTCTCTGCCTGTAAGGAACACAGGTAACTAGAAGCTCGCCTCGAGCTGACGGAGCTTGTAGTTCCCCTTTCCTAGGGACTTTTCACTTTCTATTTGCAGTTCGCGCTGCCCTCTAGCGCTGTTCTGCCATTTCATTGTTTCATTGTACTCGGTATGAAATCTATTTGTCTCTCGCCATGCATCTATCTTTACGTGCATTTTACATTGGCCGCCCCTCCAATGTTCGGACTGGACTGACTAGCTTCACTGTATGTCGACAGTGTCGCTATATGTGGTGATGCTGGTGGTGTCGGAGATATTGTCTGTCTCTTGTGCAGTCAAATCTCTTTCCATCTGCTACCTCCACATTCTCGGACACGATCCCCAAATGATTTGGCCAGAATCAGCTCGAGCTGCTGTATTTCTGTTTCCAGGGTGCACCGCGTGGAGGTACATTTGGGATCTTGGTTATCTGCTAACCCTGGGTCCGCCTAGAGCAATGCGTTCCCTTTGCACCCCAGTGCTTGATTGACTGCTGTCATCCTGCCACCACCCCTTCTTCTACTACAACCATCATCTTGTGTCTTCCTGTGCAAGAAAGAGATATCATCATCATCAAGTGACATATTCTTTCTAGAATGTAGTCTTTCCTATGGATCTCTTGAATTCTCCACAGTCTTGAGCAAGTTGCCCTGCATCTTCCAGTTTTAGAAAGAGATAAAGCACAATAAATAATTGGTAAAAGTGCAACAGTCATGAACCTACATACAAACACACATATCCACTATACCAACACACCTCATAAGGAAAGAGGAAAAGTCCCCAGTAAAGTTTAACTGTTTCAGTTGGAGAACATGATGATAGTATGAAACCACTGTGTCTTTAGGATTTCGGTATATTAAAGCAACCTTCAATTTTTTCTGCAAAATATCCTTGGGCTGAAGGTAAAAAAACTGAGGAAAGAATATGAAACATAGTTGATAGGCATTTGTTTTACTGAACATCCTTTCATCTTTAATTGTGCTCACTCTAATATGCTGACTCAAACTTAACACATTGCATGTCAGAAGCTGGAGTGATTGGCTTAAGCCCATTAAATTTGGTGGTAAGGGGCTCACAGTGGCTTGGTAATATTACTGACAATGATGAATATATGTATAATATAATGAATTACATGTTTCATGACATGATGGCCAAGTGGTCTAAGGTGCCGGACTCCAGGTTCAAGAAAAATGCATCCTGTACACGATGTCGTGACAGCTATGGTACAGTGGCTTTATTTCCACTGCTTACAAAAGGCCTCCCTGCACTCCAGAACAGGAAAACTTGTGGTAATGAAAGTTTAAAAAATTTAGAATTAATAACATTTTGGTTGGTTGCTGATCCAGCTGTCCAGCTATGGGATATGACAGTGAAGTCCACCCCGACTCTCGTTTATAGTCTCCTACGACACACATGGTTAATTAATGGTGTCATTATTCTTTGATCCCCTTTCAGACCCTGACAAAACATGGTCAAACAATGCTGTTGATAGTAGCGACATAAGCCGTTATGTTTGTAAGATTTGTCAACTCCAGAATCATGAATAGATTGCAAATATACAAGAACGTCATTTCATATTAATATCATACACATCAAGTGTAGCCTAGTAAAGTTACAGACTTATTATAAGTAAGCTTCGCAAAGGACATTTTGAATCATGTATTTATTTTTCCATGTATTTCACAACTTATGACTATTTTTTGTGAAATGGTTTAGTTATTGAATAAAGTGTAGATAAATTTCCCCCCCCCCCCCCCACCACAATGTTCCCAATAAATGTCATAAGAAATCTCTTGAAAATAAAGGAATCATGCACAAAAATAGATGAATGCCTTTTTTGAAAAAAATTGTAAACCCCTCCCCCCTTCCCTTACTGAAGACCTTGCTATATCAAGATACATATCTATGGTCAAGATTTTTGCACACTTGTCTGCACTGCTGAAGATATAAATTGCTGGAGGACACTGTGTGTTAACACATTCAATGTAGTACCCCTATAACACTTACAGGTTATGGGTTTAGGGATGAACGGATGGATTCAAAGCTTTCTTTCATAGCCAGGAGTGCTGGATCTCGATTGGTGAATCTAATACCTGAAACTGGTCTCCTAAAGGAAACTGCTGCAGTAAGATGTTTATACTATTGTCTTCTATATCATCTTGGTCATGAATACCACTTCAGCAGATTTCATACTAGATGTTTGAGATACCATTGTCACCTTTTTATTTTCTGCTGCACAGAACTGTTTCTAGCATGTGCTACCCACTCCAGGGGTGTTTAATGTGTACTCTAGACATCAATATATTTTAACATCACCTTATCATTTCAAGACTTCAAACAATTTTTGTTATGGCTTTGCATTGCGGCTATCTGAGCCAGAAATGTTGTGCCACTTTGCTGTGATGGCGCTAAGGGCAAGATATACGCTGAGAGATGCCAGAAATATTGAATATCTGATTGCAGTAATTTTCATTCCATTGCTCCATCTACAGCCTCAATGCCTGATACATCATCCAGATGTACTAAAAGAGCTGTTATACATCTGTTACAGGGGTGCACCAAGTAAAGGTGCTTTTCAGATCTTGGTTATCTGCTAATCCTGGGTATTGTATGAGAGCAATGCAAAACACTGTCACTGCCTAAAGCGATTTGCTGAAAACAGTTGAAATGAGAAAAAGTAGTTTGGGAGGAAGAGATAAAATCATGGATTGACAATATCAAGAAATGGACAAGACTGGAATTTTACACACTCATCAGCACTGCATATGACACGATATGCTATGGAAAATATGCAAGAAGTCAGTCTTTTCATTTCCTATTGTTCTACAGTGGTGCAGGATCCATTGCTAATTTTTTGGCAATAGTGCTGATTTGCAGTGAATAGTACATGAGTTTTTCAGAGTACTTTTGGAAGTGTAATAAAGGTTTTATATTCAGATTAGGATTATTGGAGCTTTGCTGTTGCATGTCTCCAAGAACAATTTAATTTCTTTCAATATAATTTTTGTTTCTACACCTTCCTTCACAGGGGACATTAGAATCTGAAAGTACTCAGACACACAAATACATATATACATATTAGACCATACCTGATGATTGTTCAGAACCCGTGGTGAAGGAAGAGAATCTATATCAACTCCTACTTTATGCAACTCCATCTGTGAAAACTCTTTTTCTTCCTTACTTGTGATTGCCTCTCCATTCAATATCTGCTTAATTATTTCCCATAACCAATGACAGCCATTTTTCATGTAAGAGCAGAGGAGAATGTCATCATCCCTTAGAGGGAAATTCTGTAAAAAAGATAATGAAGTCTATAACAACTACAGCTGTGATCATAATATGAAGTCTATAACAACTACAGCTGTGATCATAATATGAAGTCTATAATAGCTACAGCTGTGATCATAATGAAGTCTATAACAACTACAGCTGTGATCATAATATGAAGTCTATAATAGCTACAGCTGTGATCATAATGAAGTCTATAACAACTACATCTGTGATCATAATATGAATTCTATAATAGCTACAGCTGTGATCATAATATGAAGTCTATAATAGCTACAGCTGTGATCATAATATGAAGTCTATACAAACTACAGCTGTGATCATAATATGAAGTCTATAATAGCTACAGCTGTGATCATAATATGAAGTCTATACAAACTACAGCTGTGATCATAATATGAAGTCTATAATAGCTACAGCTGTGATCATAATGAAGTCTATACAAACTACAGCTGTGATCATAATGAAGTATGTTAAAATGTTCATGAACATTGTCTTTAATTCTTCTCCTGTGACAAAGGCCTACCTGTCAATCTGTGAAGATAAATATCTGCACAAAAGACCCCAAAAGTACAAACAAATTATACAATACATCTAAAAAACTTATAGCAAACAACTATATTTATAAATCATTATCATTCAATACAGAAATTAATTTGACTTTAAATTGGGCAGTTGAGCAGTTGGACTGTTAAAAAACAATGGCAACCTACTGAATGCAAATATATCTTAGAAAATCAACCATTAAAGAGTGTAGAGTTGATTGCAACATCTTAAATAGGCTATACTACAAACAACAGGAATGATAAATTTATCTTACTATCTATCATCTTTTCTCTGTTTTTGCTGTCAGACATTGCAGGATTGAATGACAATCAGTTTTCAGGATATAGCAAGTTTAATCGCTTGATATACAGTAATATTGCCATTGAACGTTGGTAACTCTTTCCATCCATCTTATTCTTGGTCTTCCTCTGCATTTTGTGTATTATTTATTTATTCTTACTGAACAGGCAGTAAAACATGTGATTCAAGACTGTCGTCTTCGTGAAAAAAGGTAGATCAGAGATGTGGCCCTTCTAGACCTACTTGAAGGAAAAAGTTATGACAATGTAACAAATCTGAGACAGACTGTTACCTTTATATAAGAAATCAATGTGGTGGTATGAGTGAACAACAGAAGATAAAAGTGAATGAGCGCCAGATACATACACAGATATACGAGACACACATACAATTACCGGCATATTCTCTATCATTTCCAGATTATAATGCGATGCACAGAACAAGTGTGGGTTTTTCTTGTGGGTCAGCAGTGTCATTGTGTGACCAGTGGAGTCAGCGACCTTCTGTGTGTTCATGCTACCTGGTGTGCTAACTTAACAAATATAGTGCACACATGTTAAACAATTTGAGGTAAATTGTTAATTTTAACAAATTACAAACAAACTACAAATAATAATTATAAAATTCGACATCTATTCTATATTGATGTATGGCTAAGAAAGATGGAAAATAAACAAACAAATTAGAAGACAGAGTTGATGCCTTTGAGATGTGGATATACCTATAGAAGAATGTGAAGAGCTTCATGGAAAGAAAAACAAACAAAGAGGTTCTAATAACACTTTGTATGAATAAAGAATTAATAAAGGAAATAAAGATCAAATAAATAAAATATTTTGGATATATTATACGACATGACACCTTGTTGAAGACCTTACTTAAGGGTAACGTCTAGGGGAGGCGACCAAAAGGTAGGCAGAGATACAAGTGGGAGAGTAATATCATGAGATGGACAGGTTACAGTCTAACAGAGAACACCACCAAGACAAGACACAGGGGATATTGGAGGTCTGTTGCAGCCAACCTTTGTTGCAGAGATGGCACTTAATGATGATGATGTTAATTTTAAATAATCATGATGATGATTATGGTGGTAGTGTTGATGAAGTAGTAACTGTTGCTGTTATAGTTGTAGCTGTGGTTTCTAAAGCAGTTGTGGTAATAACTACTAAGTAGTGGCCATAGACTTTATAGATGTAGCAGGAAGAGTTACATGTGTCAGTTCAAATTAATTCATAAAAAATTCATAACTTTTTTCAGGGTTGACGTACAGACTTGGTTGAGGTATCGTTGCATTGCAATTTTTAAGGGCTATCTAACTATATTATTTGTAATTATGTAGCATTATTTTGAGAAATTGTATCCAAGTACCTAACACTGAACAGTGAACACACTCAATTGAGTTAAACTTTCCGTCTTTATTACTTTATTCATATTCAATTGACTTTCTACGATGACGTTCCAACTAACAAAGTACATGAATATTGAATGAAAATAATTATGAAACGTACTATAACTCTCTGATCTACTAAATTGCCAACAAAAATCAAAATGTATTTCATACACAATAATGTATGTGTAGACCTATAGAGCACAGTATACCTGATATCTTCCTAATACCACTCTGTTATATGTTGACTTACACAGCATATGAGCACACTTTCTAATTCCCCTTTGACCCCTGCACGACATATGAACTATAACCTCATTTGTGAGGCGCATTCTTCCTGTAACTAAGGTTTAAAAAAAAATTGGTAGCATATCCTATCCAGGACGTAGCTATCAACCCAGCATTTGTTGGCTGTGGTGATTTTCTAGGCAATATAAATACGTTCAGTAGGTTGCCATTGCTTTCTGAACGGTCCGGATGCACAATTGCCTGTGGTGAGGATCGAACTCGGTACCTTGGCCGTCACAGACGCGCTCTGTACCACTTCGCCAGAGCCGGACAAAACGGATGTCAAAGTTGAAGCTTGATATAATACAATTTTGGTAGTTACTTGAAACATACAGAAGAGCATCGATCCATCTGCTCTACATTTCAACTAAGGGACTGCCCATAAATTACAGCAATTAAGATGGGGTTCTGAATACATTTACTGCTGCTTTATTACTGCCTGTTATTACTGTCTTACAGGCAGTAATAAATTCATTTCAAGATCAAGATGATGTCAATCAACACCTGATTGTGAGTCTACATACACTGGGATGGCCGCTGGAACGGAGAGCAGAGCACTTTTGGGAGTGTCCCACGTGCTGTGATGCTAGTTTCTAATCAAGAATCTGAACAAGTTTGACAAATCAATTATTACACCTACTACATACACCCCAATCTTGGAATATATTAAGAGACAACAGATCAAATGGTTTGCACACATCAGCAGACAACCATCAGACAGCATACCACAGCAAGCTATACTACACATATACAGTGAAGGCAGACATAGAGGCCGACCGCGAAAATGGACCACCGAAATAAAAAGAAGTGATAAATTCCACAATATACTCAGCACACATGAGGGCCATCCCCAGAAAACTCTTCTACGCATGACGCTGAAAGGCAACAAAGAGTTTAGCGAATAGATAGATAAACTTATGTCTATACGTATCTTCTTCAGTTGGATCCATGGGCGTGTGCGGTAATCTTTGCCCCATTCCTTTATATTTAACATGTGTCCATAACCTCTGGGATAGGCCTATTTTGTTCCACATCGTCTCAGGGCGAATGTTTTGAGTAATTTTGGCGCCGTCAGCTGTAGACGTAGGAAGCAATGCAAATGCTAATCTAATATAAAGCAAATCAAACTCGTGGATAGTTTTTGTCGGAATTTGCACAGAATCCAACACCAGTCTGGAACTCCTGTCTCTGAACACTTAAACGGTACATACCTTCAGGGCGCCTATGATGCCCAGGTTACGGTCATTAAAGCGTGTACACATAACGACATGTTTCTATATGCCCGCATGAGGAGCGGCATACCCACCAAATACGCACACTGCGGCTCTTGAAGATTAACAGTCGTCATTCATATCTGTAGATAGCCGGCGCTTTAAAGAGCATACAATCAATTAAAGCGGGGGAAAAATCACCAGAGACTGAAACTACTTTTAAGGCCCACTACTTTGTAAGTACATGAACTAAGAGAAGGTTACGCAATTATATTTATAAAAATTTAGCTGTAGTAAAGTTTGGAAACTGGAAGCTGTTTTATTTCGTTAAAATTAAAAATTACATTGATATTTACTGCTCAAAAATAAATGATTTATTAGGGTATTGCTAGATTTAGGGTTAAGCTAGAACTGGTGTTAAGTTAGATGGCTATATCAAATATCACGGACCTACGTTTTTTACGAAAAGTGATACGAAAAATAGGCATCTCCCCCTCAACTTATTTTCCTTGCCTAATCGGTCAATAATTACCGAACAGTGGTACATGGTTGAGATATTTATTTTAGGACGGTTTTATAGATGGGCTTCTCAGTGGATGACAAGCAGATGGAGGGGGGGGGTGTGCTCTCAGTGTGTCGCGCGAAAATAGATGAATCTAAAGTGGTCTCGCAACTTTAAAAGAATTATACATCTGTAATAAACTTACGATTACGGTAGCCATTTTGTATCTATCACTAAGCAGGAAGTAAATAACGTTACAAATAACTAAAAATATCATATTGACACAGATATTTTTTAAAGTGTGAAAGGTAGGATTGTGATATGTTACGGTTCCGGTAAGAGTTAGGTTATGGATTAAGTTAGAGTTATGCTTTTTAATTTGTGTCCTCAAGTGGCCCTTCTTTTCTACTGTCTAGTGTGTGTCATGACAATTTTAAAAAATCGCTGAGATGGTGTTGGGAGCGGCATCGGACTAAAGGCCTACAATTAAACGATAGAGGAATATGACACGATTTGGTTTGAAAAACACTGAAATAGATGAAGAACTGCTTTTTTTGTAGGAAAAATCCCTCTTTAGTCAAATCGTATCTGAGGTTTTGATACGCTAATTCCAAACATTGATTATGTCTAATAAGTAGAGACGTAATATGGCTCTCTTGACTCTTGATTAGAAACTAGTCACACAGCACATTGGGACATTCCCATAAGTGCTCCGCCCTGTGTTCCAGCAGACATCCGACTCAATGGTATTTTGAGTCTAATGTCGCCGAAACAGACGTCGACATCAGGGCACAACTCTGGCCCTTGCGACAGGTTTCTTTGTTGTTCTGCCCACCAACGCCGTGCCCGTAACTAGTTCAAGCACAACGTCGGCCTGCCAGAACAACATGGTAACTGTTATATTTAGGAATAATCTTTAAAAAAAAAAGTAATTCGTCCGATGTCGTGTGTATTTCACTATTTGCCGGGAACTTTGAAGACCTTTTTGTGAAAATCGCTAATGATATGGTGTTTAAAAAAAAAAAACAATTTTAGTTAAATTCCTAGTCATGTTCAGACTTGCCAAGGATGGTGGGAGATTTGGTCACTGCACCCCTTTATCTACGGGCCTGCTAATAAGTACAAATCTTTGATGAACTATGATTTTTTTCTAAAACGGAGATTCATATAAGACTTGAACTTAGTGCCACACTTGGGTACGAACTTTAGCAGTAGTTTACACATCGTCTTTACTATCTCAGTCAGCTACACCTATTGACGGAGACCAAAGGGGGGAGGGGGGCAAATGATAGCGAAACTGTTATATGTTAAAACGCTAGAAGCGCTATTTTATAAATAATGACATTGGTGAATTGGTTCAAGACAGATATAGGAGTGTGACAGGGTTGCATACTTTCACCAATACTGTTTAACATTGACTTGAATATTTAATGCAGGTGACATTACAAGATCTCCAGATATTAATAACGTTTTGTGGTAGACCACTTAGTAACTTACATTATTCCGATGATATTTCTATCTTGACTGGTTCCGAATCTGAACTCAAGGAATTCACTTCAAAGTTTAGAACTGTTTATGAAAGCTATTTAGCAAGGAAAGGTCGAGGATTTAAGGAAATTACTCTGAATGGCAGATGTATTTGGTGAACTTTTTGTGCTGATGTCCCCAGTGTGGCACCCCTACCATAATCATAATAGTTATGGGTCTTATTATTATTATTCCATGTCAAGCATGTCGTAAGAGGCAACTAAGGAAGTTTTTGGGGGTGGAGTTGGTTGTCCCATTCTGTGGAGGATCAAAGTGATTCGAAGGTATCATGACGTCAGATGTGTCCGGGCGAACAGTACAGATAAGTTGTGAACTATAATACAATGATGCATTACGTTCTCCGGACTATACCCTTCTAATAACTGCAGGAGTTTGAACGAGTACAGTACACACATGGTTCGGCAACTATAGAAAACTATATTTAATTCTATCTATTTTTATTTCAAAGATATGACACCTAGGTGAAGGCATTACTTGAAGATAGAGTCGAAGGGAGAGGAGCAAGAGATAGGTAGTGAGAGTACGAGTGTGAGAGTAACACCACAAAATGGACAGGTCACAGCCTAGTGATTGCACTACCAAAACAAGAGCCAGGGGATGTTGGAGGTCTGTTGCAGCCAACATTCATTGCAGAGACAGCGCTTTATGTTGATCTTTATTTGCACAAATATTAACATAATAAATACTAAAACATATTCAGGAGCTGAAATAAACTCTGACCATAATCCAATGATGTGCAAAATAGGGCCTAAACTTAAACAGACAGAACATATAAGAAATCAAGATCCACAAATAAAACAACAATCATCACTAAAACAACCAGACAGTTGAGAAAAAAATATTTGTAGATGTAAGGAACATATATGAAAATCTAATGATAAAATGCATGGAACAATACAGAAGGGAAAATCCAGAAGTGAAAATAGACAATAAATCTGACAACCTAATGAAAAGTACTCAAACATCAAATGAAAATTTAACAATAAGAAAAGACAAGAACAAAAAAAACATGGATAACAGATGTTTGTTTGTTTGTTGTTCGTTCGCTCCATTGTAACCATCACGGATATCCGTGCGATTTCCGCCGGGAGCGTGATTACGTGATTACGTTGTGCCACCGTTATGCGCCTTGTAGGCCTAGCACATCCGATTTCGGCATGCCTTGACAATTCGGGTGGGCTACCCTTAGCCTGTGACAGCCTCTACATCTGTCTCCAGGCACGCGTAGTGGAGACTCTACGCCCAGACGACTTTTTTGCTCTCGTCTGACTCGAACGAGGTGTTCCACTGTCTATGAACTTGCCTCGTGTAATTGGACGTGCTGTGCCTGTGCCCATTGGGTACTGAACCGTTTCTCATCCATGAGCCTGGTTCCTTAAGGGGAAGAACTCAACAGAGGAGTTGGAGCCTGGCTCTTTCGCCCTCTTAGCCGAGATGTCATTCACCGACATCGTGTACCCCTTGTCCAAGTTCAAATCTCACACCACGCGTTTGAGAGCAAGGCGTTCTCGAGCTGAGCGTCCTTGTCCCAATAGCGCCTGAGCCCATCAGGTACTGAACCCTTTCTCTCTTCAAGTGTATTTCCGGTGTAGGAAAACCTGACAGTAGAGTTGGGCCAGGGCTAAATCGTTGTCCCTTTTGTGCCTGAGCACATCGAGTACGGAACCCTTTCTCTTCGCGAGCATATTTCCGGTTTAGGAAGGCTCGACATTAGAGTTGGATTAGGTCTTCTTGCTTTACCAAACGCCAATGAATGGGTCTGGGTCTCTGCCTGTAAGGAACACAGGTAACTAGAAGCTCGTCTCGAGCTGACGGAGCTTGTAGTTCCCCTTTCCTAGGGACTTTTCACTTTCTATTTGCAGTTCGCGCTGCCCTCTAGCGCTGTTCTGCCCTTTCACTGTTTCATTGTACTCGGTATGAAATCGATGTCTCTCGCCATGCATCTACCTTTACGTGCATTTTACATTGGCCG
The DNA here is from genome assembly GCA_034231615.1 of Meghimatium bilineatum. Taxonomy (NCBI): domain Eukaryota; kingdom Metazoa; phylum Mollusca; class Gastropoda; order Stylommatophora; family Philomycidae; genus Meghimatium; species Meghimatium bilineatum. The sequence continues at coordinate 29,347,970 of CM067306.1, forward strand.
CCCCTCCAATGTTCGGACTGGACTGACTAGCTTCACTGTATGTCGACAGTGTCGCTATATGTTGTGATGCTGGTGGTGTCGGAGATATTGTCTGTCTCTTGTGCAGGCAAATCTCTTTCCATCTGCTACCTCCACATTCTTGGACACGATCCCCAAATGATTTGGCCAGAATCAGCTCGAGCTGCTGTATTTCTGTTTCCAGGGTGCACCGCGTGGAGGTACATTTGGCATCTTGGTTATCTGCTAACCCTGGGTCCGCCTAGAGCAATGCGTTCCCTTTGCACCCCGGATAACAGATGAAATATTAGGGAAATTGTCATTAAAAAAATCTTTAAAATTACCCCAAATTATTCAAATATAGACAATGTGATACGCAACATGTGCAGAACAGCACCAAAAAAAAAAACAATAGATAGAAGCAAAATGAAGTGAAATAGAGTATGTCAAATATTAAACATGTCAGTACAACATAATACAAAAGTAATGCATAAGGAGATACGGCAGAACACAAATAAGAAAAATCCTATAAATGGGGTGGTTGCATTAAAGATAAAATCGGAAGAAATATATTTAACAAAAAGAAGTACTTAAAAGATGAGCAGATTATTTGACATAACTTTTTGATGACCAACTGAACAAAAAACCTACAATGCACAACAATGATGGACCAGCATACTGAAAACAAAAGTAGAATACGCAATAAAAATGTAGAAAGGCCGCAGGCTCCGACAACATTACATCAGACATAATAAAACTCTAAATGAATTTGGTGTGGAAACTATTACAGAACTTTGCAATGACGTATATCAAACAAGTCACATACCCAAAGACCAGACATCATAAATATTCATACCACTACCTAAGAAGCCCAGGGTTGTGGACTGTACAGAATATAGAGCAATAAGTTTCATGAGTCATATAACTAAAATTCTACTAAGATTATACATGAAAAAATTAAAAACAAGTTAGACACTGAGGTCGGTGAAGAGTAATTCGTTTTACGAAAACAAAGGAACCAGAGAAGCTATATTTAGTATCCAACTGTTGATAGATAAATATATAGAAGTCCAAAAAGTATCTATATTTGTTTCATACAGCAAAGCCTTTGGCAGAGTCCAACATGAACAATTAATCTATCGTCTTCAAGAAATAGGCATAGATGGAAAAGGCATCAGACTGATTAGAAATATCTATTGGGAAAGGACTGCATCAATAAGGTGTGAAAACAGCTACTCCATACATAGAAATAAGAAGAGGGGTAAGACAAGGATGTATTTTATCACCCAGCATATTTAATATCTACACAGAGAATATCTTTAAACATATAGAAGGAATGTCATGACTCAAGATCATTGGGAAAATAATAAGCAACCGTAGATATGTAGATGACACTGTTCTTTTAGCAGAAAGTGAACATGAACTACAAAGACTAATAAATAGACATACTTTACATCAAGTAAAGAATGGACTGGATATAAATATCCAAATAACAAAAACCAGGATAATCAGCTAAGTCATAGGAGAACAGTGGCTAAACATAAACATACATGGAGAGAAACTTCAATAAGTAGAACAATATCAATATCTTGGTCACATAATTACAAATGATGGCAGATGTGAAACAGAAGTTAAAAGGTGAATAGGAATGGCTAAAAGTACTTTCAATGATATAAGGAAAATATTAACATCTAAACAAATTAGAAACAAGTTAAAAATGATAATTATAAAATGCTACATCTATTTTATAGTAAAGTACGGCTCAGAAACATAGACACTAAACAAACAATTAGGAGACAGAATTGATTACTTTGAGATGTGGGTATATATAAGAATAAGGAGAACATCATGGAAAGGGAAGAAAACAAAAATGTACTAAAACACTTCATATAAAAAAAGGAATTACTAAGAGAAATAAAGATCAGGCCAATAAAATATTTTGGACACATTAAAAGACATGACACCTTATTGAAGACCTTACTTGAGGGTAGGGTCGAAGGAAGATGGGTTGATGGAGATACAAGTGGGAGAGTAACATCACAAGTTAGACAGGTTATAGTCTAGCAGAGTGCACCACTAAAAACAAAGACAGGGAATATTGGAGATCTGTTGCAGCCAAACTTCATTGCGGAGACGGCACTTGGTGACGTACATAATACACACACACACACGCACACATGCAAACAGATACATACATACTCGTACATACATACATGCATGCATGCATACATACCTACCTGCCTGCCTGCCTGCATGCATGCCTGCATGCATACATGCATACATGATACATGCATACATGCATACATACATACACACATACATATATATATATATATATATATATATATATATATATATATATATATATATATATATATATATATATATATATATATATATATATATATATATATATATATATATATATATAATAACTGAGGTTTCTGGTTCAAGATGGAAGTAGTTGTGTTCTTCATACTTGCTATGGTCGATTGATCTGTGTCCTAATAAGCACAATCGTAAAACCCCTATTATTCTTGAAACAGAGGTTTACTAATTCTTTATGTGATGGAGGATCGTTTTAATGAAGGAAATACCTTGGTCACGTTTAACGACTAGATGTAAACAGAATAAACCAACAAGCCCTTATGTGGTCACCTGAGGGTAAAAGAAAAAAGAGCGAGACCTAAAACAACCATTAAAACACCATTCTTAAAGGGGAATTAATAGGCTGTAAGACTGTAATCCAGGAACTAAAGCTGAAGGCAACGGACCGCATCAAATTGAGAACCATAACCTATGCCCTATGTGTCGCTTGTGGAACGAACGGAACACACTTTGTTATGTTATGTTATGTTCCTCCAGGGCCATAGGCGGCGCATAGGGCAGAAACCATAGCTTTCCATTTCCAGTCACGGGTCAAACACCATCTGCAGTGATCATCTCACGCCCAAACTGCCCAAGCCATTTGCCACCAGAATAAAGTTGGTTAGCCATCTAGGAACTCATGTTATGTTATGTTCCTCCAGGACCATAGGCGGCGTATAGGGCAGAAACCATAGCTTTCCATTTCTGTCTTTGTGTTGCTAGGTCTTTCAATTGTTGCGTGTTGTTTAGGTTCATTGACATGCCTTCTCTATTAATGGTTCTTCGTAGAGTTTCTCTAGGTCTCCCTCTTCTTCTTACTCCAGGTGGCACCCAATATAGTGATTGCTGGGGAATTCTTAGGCTGTTCATTCTAAGAACATGGCCGATGTAAGTCCAACGCCTTTGTCTAATGAAGGAAGATATATAGGTTTGTTTGCTTTCCTCTCTTATAGTAGTGTTAGATTTAAAGTCACTCCACTTAACGTTCAGAATGGTACGTAGGCATTTGTTTTCAAAGGAGTCGAGTCTTTTATCTGTGGCTTTTGTGGCTTTCCAACTTTCGCACACATATGATAGAATAGGGATGATGTTGGAGTTAAATAACTTGAGTTTTGTGGTGTTTCTTAGTGTGTTTGACGTCCATATGTTGCGTAGTTTATTGAAAGCACCCGCTGCAAGGGCAATACGGTGTAAAATTTCTTTTGATGAGTCTCCATCCAATGCTTTACCTAATAATAACTGACATGTCTCTCGATGCAGCAGTTCAACACGACCAGAACAGCGATGCGTTGAAAATCTTCAACGAAAACCAAGTTCTGATAAGAAAATGTAGGATTGAGAAGTTCGAAAATTGACATTTAAAAATTAAAGAAACTTTTAGTTTCTACAAAAAATGATTTTTCAAAATAGATTTACATAATTATAAATACCAACGTACAGAAGGTAGGTAGGTAAGTTCTTTCCTGCCGAGTTTGTAAATTATTCACTTAAGAAAATATTCTTGCCTTCTCAAACTATTTCTAGTATGTTGCCAGATAATAAATCTTTTATAATCTTGTTAATTTATTACATAGGAAGTGCATATTCATAAATAAGTATATCATTATAATTTCATTACAACAATACTCAAGCATTGTTATGTACATCTGAACAAGTAGAATATGATACATGAGTTACCTCCCTTTTATATAGAATTATATCCCTCTATTCACTGTTTTTGTTTTTAAAAATAACATAATAATAATCATTAATTTTTACAAGATGCAATCATGCCATGCATGCGTCTTGTTTCTACTACAATATTTGTTTCTTTCAGCAATCTAGCGAATATTGTGCTGACAAAATAAGATGGGAAATCCACTCTCTTTCTTTTTCCTCAGCCATATAAATCACCATTCTCCGTGTGACCTGGTAGGGCCTATAATTCTATCACCATCCAGTTGGTATGTCTTCTTAGATGTATATTTTTCTTCCCTTGGAAGCACTCTCTCTCGCGATGTCAACATTGATGGGGAAATTAACAATAGACTGGCAAAAGCTAGTGCTGTATTTGGCAGATTACGCAACAATGTATGGGACAGAAGAGGTATAAGAACAACCACCAAACTACAAGTATATCATGCTGCTGTTATACCAACCTTACTATACGCCTGCGAAACGTGGACAGTGTATGCTAGACATGCAAGAAAGTTAAATCATTTCCATCTTACCTGCCTACGTAAATTACTAAACATCCATTGGTGGGACCAAGTACCAGACTACGAGGACTTGGAAAAATCAACCTCAATAAGCATCCACACAATACTTATGAAGGCGCAGGCACGCTGGGCAGGCCATCTTGTGCGTATGGAGAACTCGCGTTTGCCAAAATAAATATATTATGGAGAACTCAAGGCAGGATTTCGAAAAGCTGGTGGACAGAAAAAGCGTTTCAAAGACACGCTCAAGTCATCCTTGAAACATCTTAACATTGACGTAGGCGCTTGGGAGAGCCTCGCTCAGGATAAAACAGCATGGCGTTACAGCATTAGAATGGGAGCACTAACCGCGGAAGAATTCAGACAAGAAACTGCAAAACAGAAGCGGACACGTAGAAAAGAAAAAACATCTCAACCTCACACAGATACCTTCTATTGTTGTCAATTCTGTAAAAGAACATTTTGTGCGCGCATTGGACTTGCTAGTCATTTAAAAACGCACTATTAACTTTATTATTTTATTATTTATTGTTATTATTATTATGGTTGAGTTTTTGGTCATCGTTGATCACGACAGACGAACATCATCATATTTTTCAGAGTGAAATCAAGTCTCCAATACAAGACATACTAACTAATAGGAAATTCACTTTTAAAATGACTCGTTTGATTATCCCTTAATTTTCATTTGCTGTCACACAAAGTATAAGAATATTGACCAATGAAAATTACCTGAATAGTCAAATGAGTCATTAAGAAGTCTTGTGCCAGTGTGTCTAATAGGCAGAGGGTCACAGTAAGATACAGTTTAGAAGGGTAGCGAATTTACTTCATTATACTAGGATTTCTCGACATGTACTCAACAAAAAACAAAAACACTGAATGTCTAGAAATCACTCTTCCATGTGATGCCGGGAACAGAAAGTGGAGCACTGAATAGCAACACTGTTTAACTTCCATGGGTGTCGTAATAGATGATTAAGGAGTTTATAGGGTAGAGTTTGCTGTTCAATCTCATATTTTGTCAAAGTGACCAAAAGCCATGAGGAAGTCGTAGGCCTATGTGTTAGGCAGACATGCGCAGATATCGCAGCAATGATGTAGACAAATTACACAGCGCATTCTGTTCTCCGGACTACATCCTGCAAATCTGCAGGAGTTTAAGAACATACAAAGAATAAGAAAACATCTAATTCTACACATTTGATATGTTTGCAGCACATTCATTTACACACGGATGATAAGTTCATGAGCACTGTACAAATGATGGTTCATTTCTTTGTGGAACGCCAACGTCTTTTGATGGATGTTTTGACGGATGTGCGCCTCTCCTGATCGACAAAGTGCAGCGAATGATGCACAGTTTCATGTCTTATATCGTCAAGTGTTCTGATGCATTTATGTAAGAGTTGGGTAAGAGATTAAATTAGTTAAGCTTTTTAATTTATGTCCTCACGTGGCCCTTCATTTTCTAATGTTTACTGTGTGTAATAATAGAGAATAAGACCATTTAAAAAAAATTGTTGAGATGGTGTTGGGAGCAGCATCGGACTATACAATTAAGCGAAAGAGGACTATCACACGGATAGGTTTGAGAAACACTGAAACAGATGAAGAGCTGCTTTTTTGTAGGAAAACTCTTTAGTCAAATCATATCTGAGGTCTTGATATGCTAATGCCAAACATTAATTATGTCTAATAAGTAGAGAATTAGATTTAAAAAAATTGGTAGCATATCCTATCCAGGACGTAGCTATCAACCCAGCATTTGTTGGCTGTGGTGATTTTCTAGGCAATATAAATACGTTCAGTAGGTTGCCATTTCTTTCTGAACGGTCCGGATGCACAATTGCATGTGGTGAGGATCGAACTCGGTACCTTTGCCGTCACAGACGCGCTCTGTACCACTTCGCCACAGAGCCGGATATGACGTAGATATGAGTACTTTAAGAATTACCTATTTAAATCGCCCGTGTGTTGCCGGGACCCAAAAGGGGAGCAAAGAATGGCAACACTGTTTACCTTCCACGAATGTCGTAAAAGGCGACTAAGGAGGTTATGGGATGGAGTTGACTGTCCCATCCAATATAGGGTCAGTGACCCAAAGCCATGCTGAAGTCGAATGTGTCAGGCCGAAAGGCGCAGATATCGCAGCAATGCTGTAAACCATGACACAACGCATTCCGTTCTCCGGACTACATCCTGCTTTACTGCAGGAGTTTGAGAACGAACGCAGAAGAAGGAGAAGAACCTATATAAATAAAAGGTAATTAGTCCAATGTCGTGTGTATTTCACTATTTGACGGGAAATTTGAAGACTTTTTGTGAAAATCGCTTAGGATATTGTTTGGACTCGCCAAGGAAGGTGTTAAGTTTATAACCCTTTATTTACGGGCCAGTTAATTAGTACACAGCTTGGTGAATTATGATTATTTTTTTTAAAGATCCATACAAGACTCGAACGTGATACCACCCTAAGGTACAAACTGTCTGCAGTAGGTTAAAATCGTTGTTACTATTTCAGCCAGCGGTACTTATTGACGGAGACCAAAAGGGGAGCAAATAATAGCGACACTGTTGCATGCTAAAATGCGAGAAGTGCTGTCCCAGAAATAATGACATTGGTGAATTGTTCAAAATGAATATAGGAGTGCGTCACCACATCGAGACTAGCTCCTTGTCGTGGAGATGGGAACTTAGTCCAGCCACGAGAGGATATAACTAAGACTGGCCAAGACCTCCTACCAGCATATGGATAGTCGGGTGGTAACCAGTAGTGGCCACCAGACTAATAACCATGCAAAATTATCTTTCTAGATGATGATATGACCTGTATAGTGAGGGGTTTTTTGTATGTGTGAAAACCCCACAAGCATTCTATATTTACAGTTATATGTTTGTATTTTATAATGTCCTGTTGTCTTTTCCCTGGAGTATATGGCCGTCCAATTTGTCGCATTGTACTCCATCATAGAGCCTAGGTTCTGTGACCCGGACTATCAAGATCTCACTGGGTTGATGATGTATGTCGAACTGACACCCAGAAACGAACAGGAGGAAGAGGACATCTGAACTGAAACCATCCGATTTAGAACGTAACGATCCTACATGTCTTTCTAAATTTGGCAGACATGACACACGTCTTGTGTGCCGGAAGACTGTAGGTGGCAGAGAATGGAGAGTGATGAAGCCACCTCAGATCTATTACCCATAGATGGGAGTCTAGGCAGAGCCAAGACAGAGCATGATCGCACCAGTTGGAAAATGGTGTTCTTGGTCACAGACTCTACTTTGTTGGATCAGCCCTCTGGATTTGAAACAAGCTCCAGAAAAATTAACCCTATTAAAGTGCCTAAACACAAAATATTATGTAAGCTCGCACATCGCCTTATGAAAGGTCCGAGAAGGCAGGTCCCCTGACTTCCTTGAGCGAAAAATTAGCCACGAGGGACACACTAAACATACTACAACATAACATATCTAGACTCAGAAATAAGACAAGATAAGAGAAGCAAGAAAGAAGTAGAGAAGCTCCCTACACATGAAAACAGAACAGAATATAATATTCAACATTGATCCAACTAAAAACAAGAATGCAAAACAAAAAATTGATCATACACTTTGTACTAATTGTACTACGTTTAAACTTAGCACTGACGGCAAGAGGGCATGGAAGCTAATAAATAACATATCAGGAGAAAACAAACACACAAACCCAAAACCACAGCGGACTACAAATCAGGTACTAGTGGAAGACACAAACAAAGCAAACAGTTTTCACAAATACTTTTCAAGCATCAACAAAACCTCCTGCAGGAAAACCCTAGACAATATAATTGACAAAATTCTAAAATCTAAAGAAAGTTCCAAACCAGCAAACATTACACTCTTTGACGAAAACTTCACCAATCAAGAACTCCAGATTTCACTAAAGAAACTACAGCCAAGAAAAGCACCATGTCCTGATAAAATATCCAATGAGATAATCCACCACCTGTGAACAAAATAAAAAAACAGAGCTCCTAAACTATGTAATAAATACAACTTGGTAAAGTGGAACCATACCAAAAGTCTGGAATACCGCTATTGTCAAGCTAATATTAATGAAGGCTAAACCTGAAGATGACATAAAAAGCATAAACAAACTACATCGCAAAGATCCAACTACAATATATAGGATGCGAACAACATATGCAGTGCCGTATTTAGACTTGATAAGGCCCTAAGCTAATTTGAGATGGAGGTTCTTTATAAATCGAGATATTATATGTCAGCGCCAAATATAATTTTTGGGGCAAATATATTTATTTAATTTTTGTCAAATATAGCTTGTTTAGCGTGTACGTAAATCCGGTCCTGAACATATGTACAACTTAACAAACACCTGTAAATAATTACCGCAGATCATACACCATACTGCAACCACTGCAGCAGACAAGAGGAGGAAACAGTAAAATACCACCTTAAATACCACCGCACTACAAAACCTACGAAAACAACCTACCACCAAAGCCTTCCATCACTAACACCCTATATACAGACACAGCACAGTTGAAGAAGACATGCACCTACCACCACCTGGCACAGGGGAGAAAGAGTGAAAACTCACAATCCCGGGGATCGGATAATTAAGTAAGTAAGAGTGCGACAGGGTTGCATACTTTCAACAATACTGTTTAACATTGATCTTGAATAAATAATGACTTTGGTGAATTGGTTCAAGACAGATATAGGAGTGCGACAGGGTTGCATACTTTCAACAATACTGTTTAACATTGATCTTGAATATATAATACAGGTGACATTACAAAATCTCCAGATATTAATAACGTTTGGTAGTAGACCTCATAGTAAAGGTAAAGGTAAAGGTAGGTCCCATGGCATCTGCCGTCGGGGATGAAGATAACTCTTCATGTACTACGCCGCAGCAACTATTAGGTGGGGTGGCCAGTTCCCTTCCTTGCTGTTTTTTTTACCTTCCCTAACTCATGCGTCAGGTACTCATTTACAGCTGAGTCGACTGGAGGAGTGGTCGTGTCAAGTAAGAAATCACAACCCGAAGACCTCATAGTAACTTATATTATTCCGATAATATTTATATCTTGACTGGTACCGAATCTGAATTCACCACAAAGTTGAGAACCGTTTGAAAACTATTTTGCAAGGAAAGGTCGAGGGTTGAAAGAGAAAAGGTGAACAATGTAAATCATGCAATAACAACAATGAATGGCAGGTCATGGTTTTTCTACATTACTCTGAATGACTTAAGGCAGGAGTATTTTGTGGGCTTTTTGTGCTGTCCCAAGAGAGACGTGTGGTACCACTTCCACCCTAACTACCACCTTTTTATTTTGTTCACAGGTGGTGGATTATCTCATTGGATATTTTATCAGGACATGGTGCTTTTCTTGGCTGTAGTTTCTTTAGTGAAATCTGGAGTTCTTGATTGGTGAAGTTTTCGTCAAAGAGTGTAATGTTTGCTGGTTTGGAACTTTCTTTAGATTTTAGAATTTTGTCAATTATATTGTCTAGGGTTTTCCTGCAGGAGGTTTTGTTGATGCTTGAAAAGTATTTGTGAAAACTGTTTGCTTTGTTTGTGTCTTCCACTAGTACCTGATTTGTGGTTTTGGGTGTTTGTTTTCTCCTGATGTTATTTATTAGCTTCCAGGCCCTCTTGCCGTTAGTGCTAAGTGGTATATTGTGGTATAAAGTGCTAAGTGTTATGGGTTATATTATTATTCCATGTCAAGCATGTCGTAAGAGGCAACCAAGAGGTTGTTGGGGGTGGAGTTAGTTGTCCCATTCCGTGGAGGATTAAAGTGATTCAAAGGTATCATGACGTCGGATGTGTCAGGACGAACAGTACAGATAGGTTGTGAACTGTAATACAATGATGCATTGCGTTCTCCGTACTATATCCTTCTAATACCTGCAGGAGTTTGAGAACGAATACAGTACACACATGGCTCGACATAGAAAACCACATACGACTAACCTTTCAAAATATTTTTTTGAAAATCTTTATTTGCATAAATATGTACATAACCCTAGGAAATGCATATATATAATGACTATACTTGAGGGTATAGCCAAAGGGAAACAGCAAGAGGTAGGCAGAGATACAATTTGGAGAGTAACATCACAAGACGACAGGTCTAGCAGAGTTTACAACCAATTCAAGATTCAGGTGATGTGGGAGGTATGTTGTAGCTAACCTTTGATGCAGAGACAAAAATTGATGAGGGATATTTAACAAAATTAAATGAATATTATGTCAAATATGTGAAACGTAATCAAATTGCCATTAAAAAATTACGAAACTTTTCGTTTCTACAAAAAATAATTTTCATAATAGTTTTACAGCAGTATGGTATTTTGATGGATGGTATCGTAGTTCCCTTTCCTGTCTAATGGTAAACTATCCACTAAAGAAAATATTATAACCATGATAAAACTATTTTTAATATGTTGTCAGATTATATATTTTGCAAGATATCGTAGCTTATTAGTTAGAACTATTATTTCGCTGAATTCATCTATTATTATAATTTTATTATAGAAAAACTGGAATATTTACCTGTACATCTCAGTAATAATAATATGAACATTGAGTTACTATCCTTTGATATAGAATTATATCCCTTTATTCAGTGTTTGTATTGCACTAGCATCAAGTGCCTTTAACAGACTTCTAATATTTGGAGGTCAAAGTCAATCAGCACACACACGAAAATGTGTTTATTTAATTCCTGCATTATTCCAGTGCTATCATATGTATGTGAGAGCTGGAGAAGCTCTTTATCTTCAGAAGAGAAATTACTGAGTTTCGAGAACAAATTTCTCGATATGTACTTACTCAAAAGAGCAGAACACTTGATGTCTAGAAAATCACTCGTCCATGTGATTCCAGGGACCTACAGTGGGGTTATATCAACACTGTTTACCTCCCATGCATGTCGTAAGAGCTGACTAAGGTAGCTCTTTACGCTCTATATATCTATACGCTGTGTCCCTTGCGGCGTCAGGGGTGGAAGAGTACTCTGCAGATGGCCTTCTTGTATGCTGTTTGTAAGCTTGTTCTTGCGGCTTCTTTGATTTCTGTGATCCAACTTTTACATAGTCTGCCTCTGGCTTTATAACCGTTATGTCTTTATGTCTTTGCGTCATGGTCAATTGTGACATGCTATCTGTCGGTAGTCTGGAAGCATGTGAAAACCACTTGATCTGTTGTCTAAGGTAGCTTTGGGGTGGAATTTGCTTTTCCGTATCATATTGGGCCAATGTGACACAGAAACCAAACTGAAGTATGACGTGTTAGGTTGAAAGGCGCAGACACTGTAGGCAAGTCGCAAAGCATGATGCAGCACATTTCGTTCTCCGTGCAACATCCTGCTAATCTGCAGGAGTTTGAGAATGAACGAAGAATAAATATAATATTACTCAAGAGCACGTTGTTCCGCAGCCCGAGCAATAACCATCAGAAATATACACACACACAAAATCGCACTTCCCATACTAACGACAAATGTGAATACTGGTTGGTTGCTGATCCAGCGGTCCATGGGATCATGCCTTATGATCCAATGAAATTCTTAGAAAGTTATTCCCACATCTTCCTGTGTAATTCCCCAATCTTCATGTGTTCTTCCTTCATCTTCATGTGTTCTTCCTTTATCTTCGTGTGTTCTTCCTTCATCTTCGTGCGTTATTGCCTAATCTTCGTGTGTAATTCCCCAATCTTCGTGTGTTATTCCCCAATCTTCGTGTGTTATTCCCCAATCTTCGTGTGTAATTCCCTAATCTTCGTGTGTAATTCCCCAATCTTCGTGTGTTCTTCCTTCATCTTCGTGTGTAATTCCCCAATCTTCGTGTGTAATTCCCAAATGTTCGTGTGTAATTCCCCAATCTTCGTGTGTAATTCCCCAATCTTCGTGTATAATTTCCTCAAATTCGTGTTTAATTCCCCAATCTTCGTGTGTAATTCCCCAATCTTCGTGTATAATTTCCTCATATTCGTGTTTAATTCTCCAATCTTTGTGTGTAATTCCTCATCTTCGTGTGCTATTCCCCCAACTTCGTGCAATCATCTCTTTTCCATGAGAAAAGTTGCTGACTTTATTACGGAAAACCGTTAATTGGGTAGTAAAGTGTGGTTGGGTGGGGGTATTGGGCAACATTCCAAGTGCGATGTAATGTTCTGATTTCCTGGGATGGAGTTCAACAAATAACACTTGTGTTAACACACGATATTCTGGTGTTAGATCGTAGATTTGAATGTAAATTTTGATGATTTAATTTTGTTCAAAGGGAGGATTTGTGCGCGACATTTTACCCACCTTTTGGTCAAGCTCATAGTGCTAAAAGTCGCGTTTTTGCGTGTGCTAAGAAGTGGAGGAGGGGGGAGGGGTTGAACACACTCTATCTACGGACCTGCTCCAATCTCACCCTTTCCTTATATTAGAGTTTATATATTAAAATAATTTAAAACGTGATATCAAGTTTATTATTATATTTTGTAATGTGTTCTAATACTTCCGCTGGATACCAAGAAGTTGTCCAGAGAACGGAATGCGTTGTGTCATGGTTGGGGTGCGATGCGCCTTCGCCCTGACATATCCGACCTTCAGCATGCCTTTTAGGTCACCTTAACCTACGAAACGGTGCAACCATGACCGGGTTCTGTAATAAAGACCTGTATACAGAAATGTAGACATGACCTGAAACTGATTTTGATTATTTCTGTGCATTTCGTTGATCGGTCTTGGATTCTTTTACATCCGACATGATTCTGTTTTGTTTATAAATAGTGACCAACGGAAACACGTCAATAATTAAAAAACGTCACGAATGAAGTCTTGTTTAGTTTTTGCACATATGTCTTCTTTACTGCCGACAATCTCTGGTGTAGTCCACTCCATAACCCAAACTTTTTTGTCATCTCCCGACATGGTAGGTTATTGTTGTCCAAGATGGCGACCATGCTAGTCGCGATTTTTTTGTCTCACTGTTTATGTGATTCGAATTTCGTGGATTGTTCGTGAATTATGTATGCATGTATGCTAGACATGCAAGAAAATAAAATCATTTCCATCTTACCTGCCTACGTAAATTACTAAACATCCATTGGTGGGACCAAGTACCAGACAACGAGGACTTGGAAAAATCAACCTCAATAAGCATCCACAGAATACTTATGAAGGCGCAAGCACGCTGGGCAGGCCATCTTGTGCGTATGGAGAACTCGCGTTTGCCAAAACAAATATATTATGGAGCACTCAAGGCAGGATTTCGAAAAGCTGGTGAACAGAAAAAGCGCTTCAAAGACACGCTCAAGTCATCTTTGAAACATCTTAACATTGACGTAGGCGCTTGGGGGAGCCTCGCTCAGGATAGAACTGCATGGCGTTACAGCATTAGAATGGGAGCACTAGCGGCGGAAGAATTCAGACAAGATACTGCAAGACAGAAACGGACACGTATAAAAGAAAAAACATCTCAACCTCACTTAGATACCCTCTATTGTTGTCAATTCTGTAAAAGAACATTTTGTGCGTGCATTGGACTTGCTAGTCATTTAAAAACGCACTATTAACTTTTATTATTTTTATTATTTATTGTTATTATTATTATGGTTGAGTTTTTGGTCATCGTCGATCACGACGGACGAACATCATCAGGTTACTGTATTCATTATCGGCTCCCTGCCCGCCACCTGGGGGCACCCCCACCTAATATTTTGCTCCCTTCAACATGTATGAGACTATTCTTATTACTGTTATAAATATTATTATTGCTATTGTTTGTTGTTATATTCTTCCACAATTTTTAGTTTTATTTGTGAGATCTCAGATTAGAGGCGGCACTTAGCAGAAGGCAATATAATATGTCTACTTTACGCTATAGCCCTGTCAAGATTAGCAACAAATCCCTCCTGACATGATTGTCTTTAGGTTCACGCAGGAATATTACAGAGTATGGTTTACAGTATGCCCATCTACAATATTTCTAAGACTAAGATCATGAATTTTACTAACTTTAACACCATCCTCACAGGAGTACAATTATTAAAGTTGATAAATTTTCCTATTTAGCAAAATTACACAAGATGGAGATACATAAACGAAATGTATACCAGCATTGTGTTTGGAATGAAGTGCGTGGCGCCATCTAACAAACGTTTGGGAATCATAAACTCCAATGTGATATTCGTATTAATACATGCAGCGCCGTATTTAGACTTGATAAGGCCCTAAGCTGTTTGGGGTATGGGGTCCATTATAAGTCCAGATATTATATGTCAGTGACAAATATAATTTATTGGGAGCCCTCAAGACAGTGGGAGCCCTAAGCTATAGCTTGTTTAGCTTATACGTAATCTTGAATACATGATTGAGTAAGTTAGAAAATAACAAAAACATCGGAGAAGATATTAAATTCATTTGAAAATAAATGTAGAAAACTCTTAAATATTGATTGGGAATCAAGTCAAACTAGTAAATAAGAGAAGACTGCAAATAGCAATATGTCTTTTACAACAATAAGGGGGGGGGGAACGATGTATATGATCGGATGTGTACTAAGAATTAATGCAGACGGCCACTATAAGCATTAAAATGGGTAGCAAATGGCAAAAGAAAAAGAGAAATACCAAGACCATTCGCAGAACAACCATCAAGCATGGTATGTCTCAACAACATGCAAGAATTACACACAGTAGCATCACATTGCTCAAACTGAAGAGCACTGGTTTCTGCCTAATGAACCGTATTCGGCGCTGAAGGAACAGATGATTATATATATATATATATATATATATATATACACACACGCACACTCACGCATACATACGCACTCGCACGCACACACACGCATGCATACATGCATGCATGCATACACATATAAATATGCACGCACCCACCCATGCATATACACACATATTTATATATGTTATTATATAATTATAACCATTATATATTACAATAGAAGAAATATATGGATTGTTATCAGTAATCATGTTCTATACTCAACTACATAAGCAATATACTTTGCTCTTTCGGCCACATAACCAGACAGAACGAGTAAAGGATTATCCAAAAAACACTTAACAAACGATACGAAAACAGTCGACCTATTGGACGCATTCGTAAAAGGTGGATAAATAGTGTATTAGCGACACTCTGAAATATAACAGCGGAAGAGGTAAATAGAAGGGCAAATGAACCGTACACTCACTCTCCCTCAACACCGAAAGGTACACGGGGACAGAAAGAAGAAGAAATATATGCATATATATATATATATATATATATATATATATATATATATATATATATATATATATATATATATATATATATATATATATATTTCTAATTGGTAGCATATCCTATCCAGGACGTAGCTATCAACCCAGCATTTGTTGGCTGTGGTGATTTTCTAGGCAATATAAATACGTTCAGTAGGTTGCCATTACTTTCTGAACGGTCCGGATGCACAATTGCCTGATATATATCTAATATATATATATATATATTAGTTCTTAATGAAACAGAAAATTGAAAAAGTTGTACAAACGTGGCACCGTACATGCCAAAATGGCATTTGTGGCAGACTGCAGTTTGTTATTTTAGCTGAATGATAGGACGACAAGAAGGTTGGCTCCCGTTACATACCGCGCCGAGAAACAGACGCGCCTACAAGTTTGCAAACAATTCTGGGATCTAATTGCGTGATACGTAAGAAAATGTTCATATAGCAACTGCAAGTTGATAACATTGATATTGTGAACTGTACAAATTCGATTTCTAGTACAATATCAGATTCGTGTAAGACTGGCAGCTGTCCCCCATGACCTTTCTGTTGTTTGAGCTGTGACTAAGGTAAGATCATTTATCCTATTGATTTGCTTTCCTTTCAAGATATTCATTGTTTTATGTACAGTCGATTACAAAATCGTATTAAAAGATCGTTTTATTTTAAAACATTCTTTAATTCGCTCACCAACATCTGGTGGCTACCAGGATATAGTCTGAATAATGAAATGCTCTGTTATGTAATAGAAATGTATCGTGGTGTATAGATTGGTCTATAAGCCTGATAGATCCGACTTCAGCTTTGGATATTAACTTATGGGTGTCTTCTTCTTTTTCTTCTGCGTTCATTCTCAAACTCCTGCAGATTAGCAGGATGTAGTCCGGAGATTGCGGAGATTCGCGCCTGCGGCATGAAAGAAACAAAGTCCGGAGAACGGAATGCGTTGTATCAAAGTTTACAGTATTCCTGCGATATCTGTGCTTTTGGCCTGACACATCCTACTTCAGCTTAGCTTCCGGGTAACTTTGACGTGTATTGGGATGAGAGAACCAACTGGGCAACTCTATTATATAACCTCCTGTGTCTCTGCTTACTACATACACGGACGTTTAAACAGTGTTGATATTCTTTGCTCCACTCTCGAGCCCCGGCAACACACATGCGGATTTTTATAGGTGGGGGGGGGGTGGTAGTGACTTTGTTTTCAACTCTGTCCAACATTTTTTAACCTAGTGCTTTCTCTCCTTACTTATCAAATATATCCTTCTTGTCAGATATTATAACTTACAAATATATCCTTCTTGTCAGATATTATAACTTACAAATATATCCTTCTTGTCAGATATTATAACTTACAAATCTTCTTTAATATTTTCCTTAATTGTTGCATTTGTTCGTGTTATGGTCCGTGGTTCATCATCTTCCTTCCCCTATAGTGTTTTCCAAATCTGGAATTTCTATTGGCGTTATAAGTAGTTCTTCTGATGTTCGTTGTGCCACTTTGATCTAGGTGAGGCTGGTCCTATCTGAAACTTTAACTAGTTCTTAGCTTCTAAAAGTAAAAGAACCTGTGTTACACATAGATATCTTTAATAACAATTTTCTTTCATGGACATCAATTACTGGAGAATAATCTACGGTATGACTTATCACACATCCTTTCAGTCTTTATACTCACAGGAAAGGAGGTAGTTGATTCCTTGGATATAGGCTGACCGCCTATTGTTTCTAACACCAAATCATATGATCTATACCAACTATCCGACCTAACAATCACTGTTTGTTTTTTGTATTGTGACTTTTTTTACCTATGAGTGTTCAGATTTTGTTACTTTTTTACCGTGACTTTTTTCCTGTGACCTTTTTTCCTACATTTTAGGGTTCAGTCCCTTCTTCCCGCCCCCTAGCATATGGGGACATTATTTTTAATACTAAGAATGTAGCCAAGGTGGGTAAAACCCTCTCCGCCCTTGTTTCCCTCCTTCAGCGATATTTCACTCAAAAAAAATATCTCCACACTACTCATTAAAAAAGGAGGGAATTCCACACGAATACGGGCGAATGAGTTTTTTTTTTTTTTTTAAAGGTAAAACTCTTCCTCATTATTCCTTCTGATGGTAGGTCACAGTGCTCCCTTTATTCTTTGCTCCCCGCTTTAGACTCGACAGGACACGAACTTAATTTATGTTTATATGTCTCTGTGTTTATAACAACATCCTTGCGTTATGTTTTGACATTCCTCCACCTTCCCAGGAGCACGTAACTCTTACTTCCTATGTGCAATTTGGGAGGGAGGGTGTTTCTCCAGGGCTTTATTTCATACCCAGACGATTCAACTATCAACAGTGTTCAATGCTTGAAGATGATTCAACTATCAGATGGTGTAATCCTAGAGGGGTAATCCTAGAGGGGGTAATTCTAGAGGGGTAATCCTAGAGATGATCATCCTAGAGGGGATAATTCTAGATGGGGTAATCTCAGATGGGGGTAAATTCTATGAGTGTGTTAGTTGTCTACTTTTCCCCATCATATAGAGTTGGAGTCGTTCGTTTCAGCCCCCCCCCCACCTGCTAAGGATCCTTTTCCTATCAGTGCAGTCTATATCACCAGAACTCTGAGCCACATACATTTGTTATCTATCTTTTTTTTTCACAGGGAGATCTTCTTTTTTTCCCCTTCTTTTTTGTTCGTTATCAAACTCCTGCAGATTAGCAGGATGTAGTCCGGAGAGTGAAACGAGTTGTGTCATGGTTTACAGCTTATGTGTGATATCTGCGCCTTTTGTCATGACACATCATATTTCATCATGCCCTCTGGTTTACTTCGGCTATATACGGGATGAGGTAGCCAATTTAAACCTAAAACCTTCTTATTCGCCTTTTATGACATACACCATGGCATACAACATAGTCACCTCTTACGACACACAACATGACATGCAACAAAGGCGCCTCTTACGACATACAACATGACATACATAGTCACCTCTTACGACATACAACATGACATACAACATAGTCACCTCTTACGACATACAACATGACATACAACATAGTCACAATGCTTTGCTCCTATTTCGGACTCTGACAACAGATTGACGATAGAACAATGTCAGTTTTTATCACATGCACAAGAACAGTGGGCGAGGTACCTCGATGTAATGTCATTTGTTTGGTTCAAAGAAGCTTTTTTCTTTATATATTCTGGAGATTGAATATCGCAAGTAAACACATCAAACTGCGACTATTCAATGCAAGTGTGATTCCATTATTGTCATATGGATGTGAAAGTTGGAAATCTACCGCAATAATGGATAAGAAGTTAGTTGCCTTCGAGAATATATGCCTCAGAAAAATCACAAATACTAATTGGAAAGACTTCAAATCAAACGACATACTAAGAGAGGAGACAAAACAAGAATATGTGACGAACATCATCAGAAAACGCCGCTGGACATACATCGGCCCACATATGTAGAATGAAGGAAGTCGGAATTCCACGACAAGTCTTCATGTGGACACCAGACGAGGAAAGAAAACAGGGAAGACCAAAAACAACTCTCAGAACATTTATGGATGAATTAAAATCCACAGGCATAAATGCACAAAACCTGCAATCATTGGTAACTGACCGACAGAGTTGGAGAACTATGAAATCCGCCCCATGTGCTAAACTTGGCAAAAGAGGAACTGAATGACTGACTGATATTCTATATATATATATATATATATATATATATATATATATATATATATATATATATATATATATATATATATAGTCTTTTTTCTCTTAATTCTTTCTCTCTCTCTCTCTCTCTCTCTCTCTCCATAATCTATTGTCCATTTCTATGATTTTGCGGTAAGACATCGCAGGGAGTCTTGTTGTTTGTTAACTGGGAGATTAAAGCGTCTTGTCGAGACACGAGCCTTTCAACCGTAGTCTATGTTGGGTTATATCTTACCGTCGCCAGAAAGCTCTTTTTTCTACCTGCACTTATATACCTAGTGCGCAGAACGTTCACAAGAAAATAAATATCTGTAACGTGCACAAGAAAAGAAATATCTGTAATGTGCACAGGAAAAGAGTAAAAGGGAGAACAGGTAAGAGGGACACAGTTCATAAGTGGGAGGGGGGGGTTGGGGGTTAGTGTTGATGGTTTTAACACACTCCTTCCCCCTTAACATATCAGAAAATGACATTTAGGACCGTGGTAGCCTAGTTGATAGGGGCAGTAGCTTACTATCACCGGGTTATAGCGTGCCATGTCCTAGCCTAGTTGATAGTGCGCTTGCTTACTATTTCAGTTTATAGCGTGCCAGGTTCGAAACTACGCCTGGGGAGGGGGGCCGATTGTTGATTTCTCACTTGACACGACCACTCCTTCGTTCGACTCAGTTGTAAATGAGTACTTGACGCATGATTTAGGGGAGGTAAAGACAGCAAGCAAGGGAACCGGCCATCCCACCTAATAGCTGCTGCGGTTTAGTACGTGAAGAGTTATCTTCATCCCCGACGACAGGTTGCTACCATGCCCTTTACTAATAAAAAAAAAAAGCTAACAGCGGGTAAACACCCCCCCCCCCCCCACCCCAAAAAAAAGGTCAGCAAAAACTTGTGATATCGAGGAAATCATCTTTTTAGTTACCCCTCTTCATCCTTTTCCTTGAACATATTTGCGGCAATTGGAGAAATACACACACACACACAGAGAGAGAGAGAGAGAGAGAGGGAATGGAAGGGAAAAAAAATAGAGATACGGTTTGAGAAAGAATGGTGATAAATGAGGAGTGGAAAAAAAAATCGAAAGGAAACAGAATCAATCGAGCGATGTAGGAGATCATAATAGACATTGATTCAAGCAGCCACACATTTCAAGATCTCACCAGCTCTAAATAATAACATTGGCACGTTAACAATTCTTAATGGTACACGGGGAATATAAGATGACATTTGACATGTCTCGGGGTCTGGAGACACGCCACAAGGTATTTCTACCTGTCTAAAATGTTAAGAGAATCGTCATGCACTCACCATTATCTAGCCAGGTTTTAGGATGTCATTTATCTTCCTTCTAGATTAGGAGCTAATGTTAGCTGTTCTTCTACGTTCGTTCTCAAACTCCTGCAGATTAGCAGAACCTTGCCCGGAGAAGACTGCAACTTTAATACGCAAATCAACGAGTTTATCACTGAGACTGGACCGTAGATATGTGGTCACTAATTGGGGGGGGGGAACTGAAAATTATATTCATCCTTCCTGTTGTAACCATCTTTTTCATGAGAAATTTGATGACCCTATTCTGGAGAAATGGTGAGGGGGGGGGGGGGGGGGAGAGATGAAGGGGGTTTACCCACGATTGGCTAAATCCCTAGCACTAAATGTCACGTTTTGATTTTGTAACCTAAGGATTGAAGGGAGGGGGGGGGTGGGTTTACAGGGCAGTAGATATGATTCACTTAAGGAGGAGGTTTTACCTATAACAACAGGCCATTTGTCCGTTTGCGTGTGTATTTCACTATATCTGAAGACCTTTTTTGTGAAACATCGCTAAGGGAGGGTTTTTTTAATCGACTTTTTTTGCTGCGTTCCTAGTGATAAATGTCGTATTAAATTTGCTAAGATTGGGGGGGGGGGAATTCAATAGTGTAAACCACAGCACACCTATCTACGGCCTTGCATAAAGAATATAATTCTTACAGCGGACGGGAATTGAACCAGGTCCGTTCTAGAGAACGAATTAGTGAGCATGTCGTAAGAGACGACAAAAGAAGTTTTTGAGGGGATTTGGTCGCCCCATACCATATTGGGTCATATGATCCAGAAGTCGAATGTGTCATGGCGAAAGGCGTGGATATCGCAGCTAAACTGTAAACCATAACACAATGTATTCCGTTCTTCTGACTACATTCTGTTAATCTGCAGGAATTTGAGAACGAACACAGAAGAAGAAAAAGACGTCATTCCTGCGTTTTCTTGTGTCAGATCTTCTCTTCTGTGTGATGAAAATTTGATGACCTTCCTGTGGACAATCACTTTTGACAAGGGGAATAGGATAGGAATCCATGAATTCTTGATAGTTTGTTGACAGGTGGAAAAAAGAGGGAGGGGGATATTTTAACATAATTTATAGACAGCCGCGCCCCTCCCCCACTCCAGCTATAAGTAGGTGCTGGTACCTGTTTATGTACACTATCTCGCGTGTATGTGTGGGTAATGTATGTGTGTGTGTGTTTATATTTATCATAAATTAAATCATAAATAAGTTTTGATGTGTGTGTGTGTTTATATTTAACCTTCTTCTTTCGTTCACTTGAAACATGTCTATATCTGTAATTCTGTCTCCTTAATAAAACTCACTGTCATACAGTGAGCTCATACAGTGACCAATAGAGTTTTATATTTAACCTAAATGAAATCATAAATAAGTTTTGATGTGTGTGTGTGTGTTTATATTGATCCTAAATCATAAATAAGGTTTGAAGTGTGTATGTGTGTTTATATTTAACCTAAATAAAATCATAAATAAGTTTTGATGTGTGCGTGTGTGTGTTTATATTGATCCTAAATCATAAATAAGGTTTGAAGTGTGTATGTGTGTTTATATTTAACCTAAATAAAATCATAAATAAGTTTTGCTATATTCTTTTGTAAAAGTCACTAACAATTTTGCCCTCACAAATCCCCCAAGTTTCCATGGAAACCATTCAGTGCTGTTTAATTTGCCAAATTGGCTTCATGTTTCAGAAACGAATTTCCATTTTTAAAAATCAATATTTCTGGCTAATAAATTAGATTTGGTTTTCAAAATGGATTTCATCCTTCTGTAGAACAGACACTAACCAATTCTCCCTTATTATCATCCTGTATGTATATATATATATATATATATATATTACAAGAGAGAAAGACCAATCTACACTGTTCGCTCAATATTGTTCTGGTTAGTAAAGAAAGCAATCCATTTGTTAGCTTCTTCTTTTTGTTCGCATTTTAACATATCTAAACAGCAAGTCCGGTTTTCATAATTTATGCTGCTTAAAGTTCCCCAAGGCTTCCATAAAGCTTTCTGTGGATATCTTTCTTTGTGGGCCAGTAATTGTCTCTTAATTGGTTAAGTGTAATGTAGTCTTACAGGATATGTTCCGCGATCTGTTCTGCCTGCCCACATGGACACACAGGTGAAGGATTCACTGGTAGTCTATTTAAGTAGGTGTTTAGTCTGTTGTGTCCTGTGCAGAAGATGAAACTTGCTCATCTCTTTTGAGGTAGTGTTAGTTGTCTTTTTAGTGGTCGACTTTTCTAATAGTTATGAATATGGTTCTCTTTTCTCGGTAGCTGTTTTCTTGGTCTTTTTGTTCATGTATAGCTCCATCTTTTGCTAGCATATCTGTTTTTTTCATTTCCTTGTATGCCAAAGGGGAGTAAAAATTTAAATTTACTTTGGTTTTCAATTTTTCTTGACCATGGACACCTTTCATGTTTGATCACCTTTCATGTTTGATGGACATCTTTTATCCCTGACCATGAACATATGCTATCATTGACCATGACATATGTTATCATTGACCATGAACACCTTTTATTATTGATCATGGACATGCTATCTTTGACCATAGACATCTTTTGTCCTTCATCAATGACATATTTTATCATTGACCATGGACATCTTTTATTCTTCACCATGGATATGTGTTATCCTTGACAATGGCCATCTTTCATTCTTGACCATGGACATATGTTATCCTTGATCATGGACATCTTTCGTTCGTGACCATGGACATATTATCCTTTACCATGGACATCTTTCATTCGTGACCATGGACATATTATCCTTGACCATGGACATCTTTATTCTTGACCATGGACACATTTTATCCTTGAATGCTCACTTCTTGTATGGCTTCCTTCAGGTCTGGCAGTTCGTTTTTAGCTGAAACACTCCTTATTCAACCATAGATAATAGTATTTATAATTATATACAATCGATTTTTTTCCACCATTCGAAGTAATGAAAATCATTAAATCAGTAAATCCATTGAACATAACAATAAACAAAACTAAAGTGAAACAAACCTCTGAAACTTAATTACATGGGAAATATATTCACAGACAACGAAAAATTATACAGAGAGATTGAGACAAGATACCAGCTATTACTTTTACTGCTCAAAACAAAGATCAAGATAGAAGTCAAGAGACAGATGATAAACAGCATTGTTTATGCCAAATCTTTGATATCAATGCCAGACATGGGCGCTGACAGCAGCCCAGCAGAGGAAACTTATGTGAGATGAAATGCCTGAGAAAAGCCGCAAGAGTGACCAAAGTAGACAAAAGGAGAAATGAAATCAGAAGAATCGGTAGGACACCATGCACAGAATACATCGAGAAACAATAAATAAAATGATTTTGACACCTTATGAAAATGAACCATAACATAAGAAGATTCGGATACAAGGCCAGGGGAAGATCTAGAAAAAGATGGATAGATAATATCAAGACAACCCTGAACAAATACGGATTCAACGCAGCCAATGCGACACATCTGATAGACAACTAAAACTCCCAGTCACCACCCCTACGCTTAAAGGCAAGTGTTGATATTCTGACCATCATCTACCTGGACAATATACCCCTTATTCAACCACAGACAATAGTATTTTTTAAATATATATAATCTATTTTACCATCATTCGAATAATAATAATAATAATAATAATAATAATAATAAATAATAGGCGGCATACGTTTCTAACATGCGTCAACCACCCAGCCATGGCCACGTCTGTTGGTGAGTAGCCTAGTGCGGGGATTTTTAATAGCTATGTAATCTCAGCAAAGTTATGCTATAGACGCCCGGATAAAACTCGACATAGGGAATAAAATCTGGCTGATATGAGACAGTTCCTGCTTAGACCGAATCTATGGGAATCTGCAGATTCATATAATCCTAGACACGGTATACATTTTTGTAACATAATATTAGTCTCTCTGCTCGAATGGAGCATCCATCGACGCTAAGTCTCTCAGCTTACTGTAGGTGTCAGCGTATGAGCTGATATATAGTTGACGAGTCCGAATGTTTCTAATAGGAAATTGAGGATCTATAATTTAAGTTTGTGCAATCAGGTTATCACTTTCGATGTTAGGTCAACTTTAGCTGCTAGAGGATAGTATCAACATCGGAAAAGTAGATCCGGTGAAGAATCATACATTCCCCATGTTAGGAAGCCCAGATATGCAGTTATTTTCATAGAAAACATATAATAACAATAATAATAACAACGACAACAACAATGACGACGACAACAACAACAATAGAATACTAAAATTAATACCTACGGAATATTAATCTATCGGGCCATCGGCGCAAAATAAAAAAGGCGGCACAACGAATTACATTCTCTGAACTATCCTGCTGGAAATCAAGTAAGACCATTGTCCTGCTACAAGAGAGAACCAGCGGGAGTTTGAAAATGAACGCTGAAGAAGAATTAGCTATACACGTGATTTTGGACATGAAAAGGCATAATAGTATAGAAAGATTAATAATTGAGGGAAAAGTTCCAGTAAAGAGAACAACAAGCAGACCAAGATTAAGATGGTCACATGTTATCAAAGATTTTCTGAACATGCCATTGGAAGAGATTGGGCAGCTTGTACAGAACCGAAAGCTTACATAGTGGCAGTGAGGACGACGTTCTGTTAAGGATACTTCACACACAGAGAAAAAAGAATATACTAATATAAATAACAAGTTAAGCGCAAACACCTGCCACACTGGAAACATCAGTACAAACATCTTTCCAAACCCCTGTCACATTGGAAACATCAGCACAAAAATCTTTCCAAACCCCTGTCACATTGGAAACATCAGCACAAAAATATTTTCAAATACCTTCCACGCTGGAAACAGCACAAAAGCTTTCGAAACACCTGTCACACTGGAAACATCAGCACAAAAGCTTTCGAAACACCTGTCACACTTGAAACATCAGAACAAAATTCTTTCCAAATACCTGCCACACTTGAAACATCAGCACAAAAATCTTTCCAAATACCTGCCACACTGGAAACATCAGCACAAAAGCTTTCTAAACACTTTTCACACTGGAAACATTAGCACAAATGGCTTTCCAAATACCTGTCACACTGGAATCAGCACAACAAGCCCCCCAAATACATGTCACAATGGAATCGACACAAAAGGTTTTCCAAATACCTGTCACATTGAAAACATCAGCACAAAAGAACTTCCATACACCTGTTACACTGGATAGATCAACACAAAAAGCTCTCCAAACACTTGTTACACTGGAAACATCAACACAAAAATCTTTCCAAAACACCTGTCACACTAGATAGATCAACACAAAAAGTTCTCCAAACACATGTAACACTGGAAAGATAAACACAAAAGGCTCTCCAAACACCTGTCACACTGGAAATATCAGTACAAAAAGTCAAAGTGTACACAAATCATGCCCAAGCCATTCCTTAAGGTTGTAAATTCATGATTTTCTTTCACCGTATTTTTTTCTCTTCACTCCTCGACTACTCCTTGCAAAATAGTTTTAGAAAGCGAGCCGTGTTTTGTTATATGTTCAAACGAAACCTATTATACTCAAAACTGAATATGGTTCATATTCTTTTAATATTAGGGCTCAAAAGGTGATATGGGATTTACCATGGGTAGCTTAAAATTCTGGGAAGAGGAGAAGGGGCAGACCAAGAAGACGATGGACTGACGACATTAAATATAACATGAATACATCGCTAGAAAATGCAAGCCACATCGCCCAGACAGAGAGAGGTTCAGAGAGTTCATTGGGAAGACAACGTTCTGGAAGGAATACGTCACATGACACTAAGCTTAAAATTATAGTTCTTAGGTATCACGGAAAAATAAGATCCTCTCTAAACAGTACGTCATGAGCCGGATTCGATCCCACAAACAGTTGAGCGCAAAGTGAACGGATTAACTATTACACCAAGGAGATCCCTTCAATCCTTTCATCTTCTTGTCCACTTTTCTTAGGTCTATATCACCCTTACTGACCTGTCCCCCAATGCCTTCATCTCCAATGTCCCCCAATCCCTTCATCTTCTATGCCCGCTAATCCCTTCATCTTCTATGCCCCTATTCTTTCTTCTTGTCCCTTTTTCTTAGGTAAATATCACTCCTACTGACCTATGATAGTAATTTACATTTAATGACCCACACTTCCAAGACCTATGAAAAGCGACTTGTAACGATTGTTATAATTTACTTTATTTTTCTATTTTTCTTACTATGGGCACTTTTTATCCTTGACCATGGGCATATTTTATCATTGACCATGGAACCTTTCATCTTTGTGATAATTTAATTACTTTATCCTTGTCCTTTAGCAATTTTATCCTTGATGATTGTCTCCTTTTATCCTTAACCATTGATATCTTTTATCATTGACCTTTGTCATATTTTATTCCTGACCACTAACATTCTTTATCTTTGATGACTGTAGTGTTATCTTCTATCATTGACTATTGACATATTGTATCCTTGATAATTGGCATTTTTATCCTTAACCATTGACATATTTTATCTTTAACTATTGATATCTTTTATCCGTGATCATTGTTCTCTTGTATACTTAGAGATTGATATTTTTATCATTAACCATTGTCATATATTATCCTTTCCATTGTCATCTATTATTCTTGACCATTGACATATTTTATCCTATGCGGAAAGGAACTCGGTGTATAGGAAAATGAAAGAGCTACAAATTAGCTAGCCTCGCCATCATAACAGGGGATCAGCCTATTGACTAGACATACTCACTTCTCTTCATGAATTCGAACGATCAGAGGATTTTGAGTTACATGAGCATGGGTCAGTATTGAGAATGAGTGAATTGGAAAAGAATGCGTGGTCCGTAGTGTACTCCTAACAAAGATTTCAGAAAGACCACTGATCCAATATAGAATCGATCACATCATCCACTTTACCATCAGAGATTTATTGAAGCGGAGATCTGAGCACGTACGGACATACCAGGAGTGCGAAGACATAATCAACATATCTAATCTTTTATCTGTGACCATAGACATATTTTATCCCTGACATTAACATTTTTTATCCTTGATGATTGTCTTTGTTTTTATCATTGACCATTGCCTTCCTTTAGCTTTGATGAGACATTTTAATCATAGATGTTGTTATCCATGATAAAATAATTATTGTATCTTTAACAGCGGTTTTCATTCTCGCTCCACAGAAGATTAATTTTATTCTTGGTCATATGCTACCGTTGACCAGAAACATTTTTATCCTTGACCAGAGACATTTTTTTATGCTTCATGAGAGTCTATCAAAGACCATAGATTATATCTTTTATTGTATACTATATCTTTTCTCTTATATCAGAGACTATATCTTTTCTCTTATACCAGAAACTATATCTTTTCTCTTATATCAGAGACTATATCTTTTCTCTTATACCAGAGACTATATCTTTTCTCTTATACCAGAAACTATATCTTTTCTCTTATATCAGAGACTATATATTTTCTCTTATATCAGAGACTATATCTTTTCTCCTATACCAGAGACTTTTCTCCTATATCAGAGACTATATCTTTTCTCCTATACCAGATACTATATCTTTCTCCGATACCAGAGACTATATCTTTTCTCCTATATCAGAAACTTTATCTTTTCTTCTATATAAGAGACTATATCTTTTCTCCTATATCAGAGACTATATGTTTTCTCCTATTTCAGAGACTATATCCCTTTTTAGCCATTAACGATTTTCATTTTTGACCAGAAACATTTTATCATTCAGTGAACATTCTATCCCTGACCAGACACTTCTTCAATCCTTGGCAATACACTTTTAAAAATTCTTGATCATTAATTATTCTGTTATTTCCTGGACTATAACTAGCCCATTTTTAGCAATAGCGCCTGGTGTAGTCTGTTGAGACAGCAACGTTTTAACACACGATAAAACTTGTGCTTGACCGTCGACACTGTAAGCCCTATTGGCTAATTGGCAAAGGGCCTTTTACAATGACTCATGAATTTTTCCGGGATTTTCATTGATGACCCTGCTTATACATTTGTATCGACAGCCAATGAAAATCACAGGAAAAGTCCAGTGAGTCATTGTGAAAGATAGTTTTCAAATTCGCCAGTATGTCTTATAACACGAAGGTCACGGCTCGTGACAGCTGCGCACTTGATGATGTCGTTTACTATTACAAAACACTGTCAACGTTGTCCATATTCTGGGGATTGTTGTATAAATTGAACAGTCCACAAAGAAACTTAAGCTCCAGCATTACTTTTTTTCATATGTAAAGTTGGACATCAAAGACTCCATTTCAATCAGTGAGATAGCTTCGACGAGAGAGTATCCGCTTTTGTCCAGGACAAGACTTAATCATTTGGCATTTGATGTTCCTAGTTCTATGATATTGATTTTTGTTCTCTCTCAAAACTTCAAGGAATCCATTAGCTGGTTTCTTGGTTGAGGAGAGTTCTGTAACTTGGTTGTAGTGTGTCTTTGATGTCATGTGTGTGTCATTCTCTGTCTTTCTCTCTCTCTCTCTCTCTCTCTCTCTCTATCTATCTATCTATCTATCTATCTATCTATCTATCTATCTATCTATCTATCTATCTATCTATCTATATGTCTGTCTGTCTGTCTGTCTGTCTGTCTGTCTGTCTGTCTGTCTGTCTGTCTGTCTGTCTGTCTGTCTAGTCCTAGTTCCTAGTTCCTAGGTCCTAGTCCTAGTCTAGTCTAGTCTATAGTCTAGTCTATAGTCTAGTCTGTAGTCTTGTCTAGTCTTGTCTAGTCTAGTCTAATCTAATCTAATCTAGTCTAGTCTAGTCTAATCTAGTCTAGTCTAATCTAATCTAATCTAATCTAATCTAGTCTAGTCTAGTCTAATCTAATCTAGTCTAGTCTAGTCTAATCTAGTCTAATCTAGTCTAGTCTAGTCTATAGTATAGTCTAGTCTAGTCTAGTCTAGTCTAGTCTAGTCTAATCTAATCTAATCTAGTCTAGTCTAATCTAATCTAATCTAATCTAATCTATCTCTCTTATCTTATTGTCTCCTCTTGTCATCTTCATATATCATCTTCATCATCTTGTGTACCTGTGTTAACACGGACCACAAGTTCATAATATAAATAATAAATCCATAATTAGGTCAACAATTAGTGGGGTGTGGGGAAAAAAAATTCGACAATTGTTGACGGAGATTTGGGGGGGGGGGGAGGAAGGAGAAGATTAAGACAAGTTGAAATCAGCAATGCAGATTATGTGTTGCAATTAAATTACTTGAATTTGAAACATTCTACTCAGAATGTGGAAATCTACTTATTTTTCTATAACTGGTTTTTTAAAATATTCTTCTTCTTCTTCAGTGTTCATTCTCAAACTCCCGCTGGATCTCCCTTGTAGCAGGACCATGATCCTTCTTCTTCTTCTTCTTCAGCGTTCATTCTCAAACTCCCGCTGAATTCTCTTGTAGCAGAACCATTGTCCTACTAGATTTCCAGCAGGATGTAGTCCAGAGAATGGAAATGCGTTGTGTCGCCGGTTTATTTGCGCCAATGGCCCGACACATCCGACTTTGGCGGAAGGACCATGATCCTAATAGATTTCCAGCAGGATGTAGTCCAGAGAATGGAGATGCGTTGTGTCGCCGTTTTATGTGCGCCAATTGCCCGACACATCCGTCTTTGGCGGTTTTAAATATTGTTTTGGGGGCGCCACGTTAAATAACCTTTAGGACACGACTGTCCGGCTATTATGTCCTTGCAGCCTTCACCTACATTGAGTGAAACGGCAATCCGGGTTTTGCAAAAGCTCTGAAAATCCTTCCATCAAAATCTTTGAAAAGTCTTCTATCAATAGCCCTAAAAAGTCGTCCATCAAAATCTCTGAGAATCCTTACATCAAAAATAATGTCAGAGAAGCATGTGAAAGCTGAAAGTAAAACTTTACCCCCTGGCACAGGGAACAAGAGTGATAAGCTCATGCTTCCTCGGGGTTCTGTCACAATCATCACCCGAACCGCCACCGCCAACACCGTGTTCGTAATACTTGCCGGTATTTTATCAGAAACCCAAAAAGAGAAGCAAATAATAACAGAACCGTAGCAATGCATGCTTGTCGTAAGATGCGACTAAGAATATTAGTGGGGGGGGGGGGGGGGAGTTTCCTGACATATCCCATTTTTCAATGTGACTCAAAATTCATACTGAATTC